>CM057226.1:86341976-86681976 GCA_029891385.1 Erythroxylum novogranatense
GGTAAACTAGAAACATAGGGATACAAATTGTATGAAGATATCAGATTCTGAATTAGACTCTAAGAGTTTCAATATTTGGATGGAATTGGAGTATAGGGTACTGTCTCGGAATAAAAGCAGTCCGGAGATATTGGAGTATAACTTTCACACTACTGAACCAAATTGAATGATTTTGGTGTCCTTAGAAACGTAAGACAATAGAGAAGATGCATCTAGAATAAAAAGTTTTATTAGAATGTTCAAGGGTACTGTTGACAAGACACTTAAGTATAAAAGACATATGGCATAAATGGAAGGAAAAATGAGACAATTGTTAATCATTAAGGGCATAATTGGAAGAAAAAGTGTGGCCTAGCCTATAAATGGAGTAGAAACACGTGAATGGAAGGAAGAAAAAGGGAAGAACAAAAAT
Source organism: Erythroxylum novogranatense (assembly GCA_029891385.1). Classification (NCBI taxonomy): domain Eukaryota; kingdom Viridiplantae; phylum Streptophyta; class Magnoliopsida; order Malpighiales; family Erythroxylaceae; genus Erythroxylum; species Erythroxylum novogranatense. The sequence goes on from CM057226.1 coordinate 86,342,389, forward strand.
TATAGAGAAAAGAGAGGGAATGCCATAAAAAAGAGAGAGAAGTACAAAGAGAAGAAGAGAAAGAGAGAAATAAGAGAAAACAAGTTGGGGTTTCAATTTCCCTAGCCTATAAGAGAGATTTTAGGGTTGATCAAGAAAGAAAACAAATAGTGAAAAAAGAGAGCTTTCAATTGAGCTAAAGATCCCTTCATTTGGTGAAGAATCAAGGTCAAGTGTCTGTATTCAGGCATTCCCAAAATTTGAAAGCAAATGCTAATCTGGAGCGTACTGTGAGTAGAGCTAGATGGTCTTACTTTATTGTTTGTTTTGTTTATGTTATGAATTAAGTGATTATGAAGGTTCGATGATCGTGATATATGAATGAGATATTGAAGTGCTAATTGTATGTGAATGTGATTGTTAAATATGTTATGAATGTGTATTAGCATTTGTATATGAACGAAATTATGAATTCTCCACTTCAATGTGGAATGCTGGACTAAGGTCCGATGACATATGAAACTGAGTGAATGGGAACATACAAAATGTGAGTGATGCATTTCATTGCATGATTGCATGAGATATAATGACAATTATGACCAGAGTAGCCAACGATTAGAGCTTAAAGCTCAACGAGTGAAAATGAGCCTCGAGCTCAAAAGTGAATCAGAGCCTCAGGCTCAACGTTTAGTGAGCCCTATATGGGACAGTTATCAATGAGCCCTATATGATACAATTATCAATGAGCCCTATATGAGACAATTATCAATGAGCCCTATATGGAACAATTATCAATGAGCCCTATATGGGACAGTTATCAATGAGCCCTATGTGGGATAGTTATCAATGAGTCCTATATGGGATAGTGCAGGTACTCGATCTCAACAAAGTAACAAATGAAAAGTGAGTCTCATTTGCATTGCATATGCATAATATGAATGATTAAGTGCTATGAATATAAAGTGTTAAAGTGAATGTGAAGTGTGTAATAATGAGAAACGTGTGATGTATGTGTTTTGTGAATTATGTGTTATGTGATTGGGTGAGCCATCGACGATGGTCTCTCATTGAGTTCGCATAATTCACCTAAAATTTGCAACTATTTTTTAGGATTAGAAGAATACCCCGTAAGGCCAACAGGAGTATACCTACAGCATACAAGTGAAGGATAGAAGTCGGGATCAGTTCACATCTGCATTGTATTTCTCTATTTTGTATTGAATTTTATTTTCCATAACTTTTTGTATAAATTGATACTCCGAGATAAGTCAAGTGTTTTGAAATTGTGACGAGGGCCCTAATAGCTATTGAAGTTTTTATCGATGGTTTTGTTTTAATTGAAAATGTTTATGAATGAATATGGGCTCAATTTAAGTGTCGATTTCTGTAAATTATGTTATTGATTTCAAAAGAAAATATTTATGTGGACTTTTGAAAGATTAAGTATTTTAGCAAGCCACCCTCACGGGGCGAGGACTCGGATATCACCATTGATGTCGGGTTTGAGCCTTGCAGGAGTGGGTTGCTACATTTATATGGTATCAGAGTCCAAAAGTACTATCTTATATGGGTATTCTGAAATATGTGTCAAGTTACATGCACATTAGTCATTTCATAGCAGATGGTGATAACTGATCCCAAGTATAAGTCACATGCATGAGCATTCCTTAAGAGTTTGAGCTACTAGAAGCATTAAGAGAAATGATGATCTGATAGAATGTGAGAAAATAAAGATTTATGGTTTTGCACGATAGATAAGAGTCCACCACCAAGGGTACATATCCTTGAAGGTGATATATCCTTGAAGGTGATGTAGATGTAAATAGGTATGTTGTTAGGGATTGATTGAGGAAAATGAGAATACAAGTAGAAAGGAGACTAAAGTGTACCAGCATAATGAAATGAAATCATAAAATCGATATGATCATAAAAACATAAAATTGGAACTAGAATGGTTATGCGGGTATTGTGCTAAGAGTTTGTAATTCAATATAAGGGGATATTAGGGGAAAATTGAGACCAAAAATTCATAATGATTATGCATCGAAAATTCTAGATTGGTAGAGGATATATATATATATATATATGGGAAAAGAAATAGTATACGGATGGATATAAGAGATAAAGATTCAATGTAATTGTATTGGTGGATGTATTATTGAATATGAAATCAAAATTACAATCGGGTGATATGTCCTCGAATGTGATATAAATGTGAATACACTGTAATGGATTGTTTGAGGAAAAATAAGGACATAAGTAGAAATAATAAGATGAAAGTATATAAGCTAAGTTGATATGACTTTGAAAGGTTGCATTTGGACTTAGAATGATTATGTGATTATCGATATAAGAGTTATGATTTAATATGGGAATAAAAATGTGTTAGATGAAATAAATAACAAGTGGAACTATGAAGCTTATGTGAATAATATGCGTGGAGATGATTTAGGAAGTAATTGGTGACTTATTAAATAAGTGCTAATCATAGTTCCTCTAGTTCAAAGTTCAAGATGAGTTAGAGTAAGACATGGGAGTACTTGTAGTGATCGATTCGGAAGGAATTGAGATTGTCAATGATGTTATCATAGGTATTGAATTTGAGGAAAGAAGAAGGAAACGATTAGGGCATAATCCCCATGATCGAGAACTGGAACAAAAGGAGAAAAGTTATCTAGAATTGAATGGGATTAAAATATCCTTAGTATAGCTTACTAATTGGTGAATCGACATAAATACATCTCTAGATAAGATGTGATGATTTTGGTGATATATGCCAAGATATTAGAGTAAATGAAATTGTTTAGTGCCTCCCAGAGACTCATTATAAGGGATGTTTCGATCTTGTAAACTATGGCATAAATTGATCTTATCGAGATATAATGCATAGTTAAAATTGATCTTTTTGAGATATTAAGAAGGACTAATAAGTAATTATGGAAAATCATTGATTGATAAGGGTTTCATAAACAATATCGATGATTGTAGTAAGAAATCTTCTTTCAAAGAAGAATTTCCCTAAATTAAGTTAAGTGGATTAGACTATTCGATTTAAGAGTGATCAATGAAGAGACAAATCGAAAATGAATATGTAATAAGTCAAAAGTGAATATTAGAGTCATATCCCAAGTGAAGACTCAGGCATAGGAAGTCAAATATACTACTAAGAGTATATGCATCAACTACATGAGTGGATTATAAATTTGAGGTGACATTATTGCAAACGTGAGGAGAATATAGTTCCATCTTATATTCGATGTAAATATGTTCGAGAGATAAAAATTGAATTTGAGGAATGAAATACTAACACACAAAGTGAAGCATTCAAATAAATTGAAATGTGTGGAGGAACTAGTACGAATGAATAGGCATTTGGAGTAAGCAGTTGTGAATGAAAGGAAATCGAATGAAAAGAGAAAATCATTAGAGACAAGAAGTCAAGTGAGAGACTGGAAATGACATGAGACAATATTACTTTCATTGAGGAATTAGTCACCTAAGGAATTGTAAGAATTAATTTTTGGATATAAGGAAATTTGGGTTATTTCTGTTGGAGATGTCGATACCCCGATAGTATCATGAAGTTGAAAATTTTAGTGATCCAAAAACATATCAGATCAATTGGTGATGATGATCATGGATGAGATTTTGAATGTAGTTGAACAATTAAAAGAATACTTTGAAACATTTGAGGAAACAGGTGTAAATCGTATGAATGATTAATAGAAGAAGAATTTTGAGGATCTATATCCTCAATGTTAATTATGTCATTTGGATTTGGAGATTTTGCAGTGTATAATGAAATTTCACATCAGAAATTATGATACAATCTGTTGTAACAATATAAAGTGGTTTTTGTATGTACAAAGACAATTAAAGTCTTATGAGTTGATTTTGATACGTGGTTGAAGTGTTTTGAAAAAAAATCGCTTTGAAGTCTTGGAGACATTAGATGTACCAAGTCATTTCTGGAATGTACAAATTATGTAGGTTGAGGAAATTATTGAGTTTGAAGGGAATGTACAAATGAGTTCCATAATGGTAAAGGTAGTGTGTAATCTGACACATCAAACAAATAATTCTATAATCAAATAGTGCAAATTCAGATGTTGAGGTTACCAAATCTAGTGCAATGAAGAGTGCAAAATGTTGAGTGGAATATAGGGCAAAATGAAGTGTTACTAGTTGTATTGAAATTTTTAGATCAGTTTTATGAGAAGAAGTAAAAAAAGCCTAAAAGCTAAGGATTTAGAATTTTGAGTCCCATAGAGGTGTTGAAAATGAATCTGAACTTTCGAGTGGAATCAGAGGAATGATATTTGGTGATCGAAATAAGCAGTATGTGCACCCGATAAAGATGATTAAGCAAAAAAAGTGTTAGAGAAGCCTAAGTAACAACCTAAACTAGACATGCTAGTAGGAATACACTAAGATGGTATTTTGGCTACTAAGGATGTAGAAACAAATGGTTACATGTTCGAGTTACCAACAGTTCTAACTGTTTGGGAGGTGCTTAAAGCTTATATTTTTGAGTTTATAGGAAGATGAGATTGAGGTATAATTCAAATTGACTACTGGTATAACAATTGTTACTACAGTGACATCATTAGAAGCTATATGGGGCATGGTATGACAAAAAGATGGTCGTTCACCCTTACATTGAGATTAACAGGGCCTAAAATGATATAAGGCCATAATAAATATGAGATATTGTTAATAAGTGTGCATTAACATTGAAGAGAAGTGAACTGTCAAATGAAAGATAAAGAGTTTTAGTGAGTGCGACCTTAGCAAGGTGTGTTCAGATTTGGAGAAAGTATAAGTTAAGCTATATGAATTGATATGTATGAAAATTTTTATGAGTTAGTGTTACTGGTAAAAAAGGTCTTAGATTCATAATATGTGATATGTGAATAGGTTCTGAGATAATAACATGATCGACAGAGATAGATTGGTAGCATACGAAGTAAAAGTTAGTGAGTAATCTGAAATATGATCATGAAATAGTCAAGATAGTGTGATAATTAAATCAGTGATTGAAGGACCTATTGAGTTATCAGTTGTGGTCATTTGGAAGAGTATCTGATGAAGTATATGGGAAATGGAGTATTGATCAATCAGATGAGAATTTCGGGGATGAAATTTATTAAGGAGGGAGAATTGTAACATCCCGTCCCCATATTAAGGGATTAGGACCCGAAATTTTAGTATATGTGAGCTCAAAGAGAGACTAAGGAAATGCATTTATTTTTGCTCATGCTTCATGCTAACATATATTCATATAAATACTGAATGTTTTCGCATAAAAAGTGGTACATTCATTCATTGAAAACTTCTAGGTATAATTGATATTAAATGTGATTTTATTGAAAAAAAGAAGTAGAGGGAGTAGAAAGAGTGATCTTGGTATTAGTTGTGATAAGCAAAGATTTGGAAATAAAATTGGTAGTGATTTGGAAAATATTTACTGAATATGCTTCAGTCTTTTAGCCACAACATTTTCTCTAGTTGTCCAAACGAGATGATTCTCAATTTGGATTAAACTAGAGATATATGGCTACATTTCTTTTGAAGGCATCAAATTTCAATTCTATCTCTAAGAGTCTCAAAATTTCATGAAGTTAAAAATTTGGTGTAGTACGTTGGTGTAGAAATGGAAATTTCATCTTTGGACATTAGGGGCAAATTTTGAATTGACATAAATAGATTTTAGCAAAGGAACCTTCTGGAAAGTTGTAGATCTTTCTTTTATCTTTCCAAGGTATATAGTATGAAAATTTTGGACATCGGAGTCAAAAGTTATGATCCTTATAAGTGGAGACATTCTGGGGAGGAAAATGAGACTAAAGAAAATGAGACGGAAGAATTGAGATGGAAGAAATGAGACGGAAGCAAATGACACGGAAGCAAATGACACGGAAGAAAATGAGACGGAAGGAAATGAGATGGAAGAAAATGAGACGGAAGAAATGAGACGGAAGAAATGAGAAGGAAGAAAATGAGACAGAAGAAATGAGATGGAAGAAATGAGACAGAAGAAAATGAGATAGAAAAAATGAGACCGAAGAAAATAAGACGATGGGAATGAGATGATAGAACTAAGACGAAAAGAAAGTGAGATGATGCAAAAGTGAGACAATACAGAAGTCATACGATAGAATTGGTCATCGAGGTCCTCATGAAAGTTGTATATCTCGAAGTCTTCTTTCCAACAGTCTAGAAACAAAGTCATTTTGACACTTGTAGTGAGAGTTATGGCAATTGCGCCAAGGAATGTTCAATATGCATAAGGACATGAACATGTTGGATTCTTTTGACCATATCTTCTGTTCTAGACCTCCAAATGACTTGACTCTTAAGCCATTGGAATAGTAAGACATTTACCTACATATCCACCAAGAATCATAGCCATATGAAACTAATGGAGAAAGATTTAGTGAAAAGAGTGGGACGGGTACGGTGAGTGTGTTCTTCAATAATATGAACTGGTGTTATCTCACTGAACATTTACTTCAGTATTTTAATGTTTTCAGGATCAGTAGAGATCCAACTGAGACGATTTTTTTTATGGTAAACTAAAAACATAGGGCTACAAATTGTATGAAAAGATCCGATTCTGAATTGGACTCTAAGAGTTTCAATATTTGGATGGAATTGGAGTATAGGGTACTGTCTCAGAATAAAAGCAGTCCGGAGATATTAGAGTATAACTTTTACACTACTGAACCAAATTGAATGATTTTGGTGTCCTTAGAAATGTAAGACAATAGAGAAGATGCTTCTAGAATAAAATGTTATATTAGAATGTTCAAGGGTACTATTGGCAAGGCACTTAAGTATAAAAGACATAAGGTATAAATGGAAGGACAAATGAGACAATTCTCAATCAATAAGGGCATAATTGGAAGAAAAAGTGTGGCCTTGCCTATAAATAGAGTAGAAACACGTGAATGGAAGGAAGAAAAAGGGAAGAACAAAAATTCTAGAGAAAAGAGAGAGAATGTCATAAAAAAGAGAGAGAAGTACAAAGAGAAGAAGGGAAAGAGAGAAAGAAGAGGAAACAAGTTAGGGTTTCAATTTCCCTAGCCTACAAGAGAGATTTTGGGGTTGATCAAGAAAGGAAACAAATAGCGAAAAAAATACCTTTAAATTGAGCTAAAGATCCCTTAATTTGGTGAAGAATCAAAGTCAAGTATCTACATTCGGGCATTCCTAAAATTTGATAGCAAATGTTAATCTGGAGCGTACTGTGAGTAGACCTAAATGGTCGTACTTTATTGTTTGTTTTTGTTTATGTTATGAATTAAGTGATTATGAAGGTTCGATGATTGTGATATATGAATGAGATATTGAAGTGCTAATTTTATGTGAATGTGATTGTTAAATGTGTTATGAATGTGTATTAGCATTTTTATATGAACGAAATTATGAATTCTCCACTTCAATGTGGAATGTCGGACTAAGGTTCGATGACACGTGAAAGTGCGTGAATGGGAACATACAAATGTGAGTGATGCATTTCATTGCATGATTGCATGAGATATAATGACAGTTGTGCCCAGAGTAGCCAACGATTAGAGCATAAAGCTCAACGATTGAAAATGAGCCTCGAGCTCAAAAGTGAATCAGAGCCTTAGGCTCAACATTTAATGAGCCCTATATGGGAAAAATATCAATGAGTCCTATATGGGACAGTTATCAATGAGCCCTATATGGGACAGTTATCAATGAGCCCTATATGGGACAGTGCAGGCACTCGGTCACAACAAAGTAACAAATGAAAAGTGAGTCTGATGTGCATTGCATATGCATAATATGAATTATTAAGTGCTACGAATATGAAGTGTTAAAGTGAATGTGAAGTGTGAAATAATGAGAAACGTGTGATGTATGTGTTATGTGATTGGGTGAGCCATCAATAATGGTCTCTCATTTAGTTCGCAAAACTCACCTAAAATTTGCAATTATTTTTCAGGATTAGAAGAATACCCCGTAAGGCCAACGAGAGTATACCTAAAGTATACAAGTGAAGGATAGAGGTCGGGATTAGTTCGCGTCTGCATTGCATTTCTATATTTTGTATTGAATTGTATTTTCTGCAATTTTTTGTATAAATCGATACTCCGAAATAACTCAAGTGTTTTGAAATTGTGAAAAGGGCCCTAATGGCTATTGAAGTTTTTATCAATGGTTTTGTGTTAATTGAAAATGTTTATGAATGAATGTGGGCCCAATTTGAGTGTCGATTTTCATAAATTATGTTATTGATTTCAAAAAAAATATTTATGTGGACTTTTGAAAGATTGAGTATTTTAACACGCCACCCTCGCGGGGCACGAACTCGGATATTACCATCGATGTCAAGTTCGGGTCTTGCGGGAGTGGGGTGCTACAATGTGTGTGCAAGGCTATTCTTATGTTTCATGTACAACTTTGGATAGTGGCACACAAACCGTGACAATGCTCAACCACCAATACTTAAATATATGCATAGATTTTTTTTTTTTTTTTGTAACAACTTGAGGTAAGAAGAGCCTGACAATTACGAAGGAGTTTTTCCTTCACGTCCATCATTCGTATGCCATTATTAAATCCCCAAGTTGCCACACATTGACTTACTTTTGGCCTTAACTCATAGTGCACTTGCATACTTATACCATAAGCTACCATTTTACGTGAAAGGCAACATGGATTGTTTTGGGGATGACCTAGATAGATTTTTGTATCAGTTTCCTTTTTGGAGTATTGTATTTAGACAGTGGAAAACTGATAGTCTTGTAAATATCTATTTTGAAGAAATGATATGAGAAAGTGATTCGGTTTCAAAATTTAGTGATTTTTATATTATGATTTATTTATGATTATGATGCCATGAGAGTACTGTAGTGAAGTGACCGATCGTAGCCCTCCCTTATTGTAGGATACGTATCAGGATGACCCACGGGTATCCTGGTGTGTACCCTACGGTAATGGGGTGCTACATTTAGGTGGTATCAGAGCATGATTTGGCATCTGTTGGGTATAGTGCATATTTAGGCTTGAATTACAGTGAGAAAAGCAGAAATTGATCAGAATTCTTGTTTTATTGTAGGTCATCCATTCTTGGGGATCAAATAGATCAACCAGCTGACCAAGGATCAGTCGAAGCTAGTAGGGAGTCACTAGTACCTCGTTCTGAGGAGTTGCCTCCTAGAGTTCTCGTGAGACGAGAGAGGAGGTACGACAGACTGCGCGAGTAGGGGGCTGTTGACTTTTATTGTAACATCCCATTGCTAGAGGGAAGGGTAGGATGATAAATGTGAGTGACTAATAAGAGTTAGGGATGTATTCTACATGTTCATGCATAACTTGCTACATACTTATACTTGATTGTTGCATATGAAAATAATTGTACATGCATTCATGAATAATTCCGGGTATAATTGGAATGATTTGAGAATCTTGAATGTTATTACATTGAAAATATTATGGGTTAGTGAAATCTTGATATTTTGAATTTTGGTGGAATTATTGTATTTGTATATGTTGGTGAAGTTATGGAGTATTGAGAGAGATATATTTATAGTAGGAAACAAGAAATAAATTAAATAAAGATTTGGAGATAGTTGGGTTGTAAAGATGATTGTTTTATTGGAAAGAGGGGAACTAAAAGGAGTTAGTTTCCAAAGAAACTAAGTTAGAGTTTAAGCATTAAGAAAGTGACATGTGTCACTTAGACCTTGTACTCTAGCTAGAAGTAGGTCACTATTCCTTGAGAGTTGGCAGGTTAAGTCTTGTCCAAGTCCCTTCTTCATTCTCATCTTTCTAAAACTTCTCTCTTCGAAACACAGAGTTTTCCAGCAAAATATCTTCTAAGGGACTTCTTTGTTCTTCCTTTCTTTCACCAACCTTACTTTTCCATTTGTGTCATCTACTCTAAGGAAAAATCAGAAGCTGATCATTTCACTCAGTGAAGTACGAAAACGTGTGGAGTTTAGGGTTTGAAGATTTTGGAGTTTTCAGCAGGTAAGTGTTAGAGAAATCCCTCACTGTTGGAGATTTGTGAAATAAAGTTGATAGATTACTGTCATCTGCATAGAAAATGTACTTCATGTGTTTGTTCTTAAATACTGGTTAGTTGGGGAGAAATAAATTCAGTTATAGTGTTAAATTAGTTTTTGAGAAAACTTTTGGTGTTTGGTGACGTAAAGTGTTGAAAGTTAAAGTCTGGAAAATTTCTCACAAAGTATGTTTCAGTATTTTAGCCATAACTTTTTCTGTGGTTGTCCAAACGAGATGATTCTTGATTTGGAGTAAACTAAGAATATATGGCTACAATTCGTATGAAGTCATCAAATTTCATTTCTGTCTCTAAGAATCTCAAAAGTTGTCACGAAGTTGAGAACTGGGTGCAAGATGTTGAGAGTTGAGCGAAAATTCATGTTCCAACTTCGGGAGGAAATTTGGACCTGATTAAGATAGATTATGGAAAATTTGCCTTCTTAAAAGTTGTAGATAATTCTTTTATATTTCCAACGGTATAAAATTTGTAAATTTTGGACATCGAAGTCAAACGTTATGCATCTTATAAGTGGAGACGTTTTGGACGCAGAAAAACAGACGCATAAAAGTAGACGCATAAAAGCAGACGCATAAAAGCAGACGCAAAAAAGTAGACGCATAAAAGCAGACGCATAAAAGCAGATGCATAAAAGTAGACGCATAAAAGCAGACACATAAAAGCAGACGCATAAAAGTAGACGCAGAAAAGTAGACGCATAAAAGTAGACGCATAGAAGTAGACGCAGAATTGAGATGCAAAAACAAGCTGTACTCTGTTGGTCATAACTTCTTCTCTAGACCTCCAAATGACCTGATTCTTGAAGCATTGGATTCCTAACATATTTATTTATCTATACACAAAAATCTATGGTATTTGGTATTAAATTGGAAATGATTGACTGAATCGAAGTAAGGGTACAGGTGGAAGGAGTATGAATTGGATAGTTTACTGAATATGTTTCAGTATTTTGATGATATCTTGATCTATAGGATTCCAATTGAGGTGATTTTTGATTTTTAGTGAACTAGAGTAATAGGGCTACAAATTATATGAAGGAGCTGATTCTTGATACGGTCTCTAAGGTGTTCAATTACTGGATGGAAGTCGGATATAATACACTGTTTTGGAGAGGAACAGTCTAAAAATGTTTGAGGTACATCTTTGAAACTACTGAACCAAATTGAGTGATTTTGGTGTTAATGGAAAGATAAAAGATAGAGGAACACTTTTCTAAGAGAAAATAGGCTCGAATTATGCAAGTTTTACCTTCTAATTAAACATGAACAGTGGACCCGAAAGTTAGAGTTTGGAGAGAGATCTGAAATGGTTCGTTGGACTATGAAATTGGATTCAAATGGTTTATGGAGGTTTAAATCCCACAGAATGAGGCTAGTTAAGTGAGTTTTGATAGTTGAATGTCTTGTGATGAAATTGATGGATTGATACCCGGGATAGTCATGAATATGCATTGTACATATTTCATCTCATTCATGTGCATTATTAAACACTTATGATTGTTCAAAATTATGATGTATGTATATGTTATTTGTTATAGAGGAGCCACTGGAACATCAACCTCCAGACGCTGCTGGATCTTCCAGGCATTAGCTTCAGGAGAAACTTGTGAGTAACCTAGACGGTCTCACTCAATTAATTGTTTGCTTTAGAATATGTTTTGAATGAGTTATTTAAGTGCTCCAACCATGCGAAAATTGTGAATGTGCATGAGTGCAAAAGTGTGCTAAGCATTTCTACTGAATGTCGGACTAAGGTCCGATAATAAATGTGATCAAAACGTGAATGTGCATCCATGTGTTTGACTGAGGTTATGCTATGTGAAACATTCATTATATGTATGCATGAAAGATAAAGAAAGTTATGACCGGAGTTGCCAGATTAAGGAGCTAAAAGCTCGGAATGTGAATAGAGCCTTGGGCTCGAGCGCGACTATCCCCGATAACTACGAAGAGATATGAGACGTTATTCGACTAAGCTCGACATCCATTAAGGGATGAGCTGGAAAAAAAAGGGGCACTCAGTCATAACGACAATAATAAATGAAAGTGAGTCTCACGTGCATTGCCAATTATAATTGCTGTGTGTTTTATATGTGCGATAATGTGATACATTGTGATTATGTAAATGAGTGAACGTTGTGTTATGTGCGATAAGATAATGCATGAATTGAGTGAACCATCGATGATGGTTACCTCATTGAGTTCGCAAAACTTACCAAAATTGCAACGTTGTCTTTTCAGGACCGAGAGATGACTCTAGTTGCTTAAGAGGATCTACTAGCCGAGTAGATTGCGATTGGAGATAGAGGTCATGGCTCTAAGGTCGATCAGCTGGAGATCTTTTGGGTGGTTTAGATGATTTTGATACACTTTCCTCATTCCATAGTACTATTGTATTAGGTTTTCTGATGATGTACATGCGGATATTGTGGGCAGAAAATGTAGACTTTGATTTTTTGTGAAATGTAATGAGGAAAAAGTGGGTTTTCAATATATATTGTGATCTTCTTATGATGCTTTTCACGTGAATTATGTTACCATGCCTTTTGAAGGGAGTGTAGTGATCGATCGTAGCGTGCCCTCATCGTAGGATATGTGTCGGAATGACCTCCGGGTATCCCGGTGGATACCCTGCGGTAAGGGGGCGCTACATTTAGGTAGTATCAGAGCATGGTTTAGCATCTTTTGGGATTTATAGGAATGATAAGCATGAAATATCTTGAGTAACGCGGATAATGATTGAAGTTATCATTTGTTATAGGTCTTCCGCCCTAGGTGATCAGATTGATTAACCCGCTGACCAAGGATCTGTAGGAGCCAGTAGAGAGTCCTCGGTACCTCAATCCGAGGGGTTGCCTCCTAGAGCTCCCGAGAGAAGGGAGAGGAGGTATGATAGGCTATGGAAGCAGGGAGCTGTGGACTTCTATGGCAGCACAAACCCTACTGAGGCCGAGGGATGGTTAGAGAGGACAGAGAGAGTATTTGATCAGATGGACTGCGAGCCCGATGAGAGGTTCGATTATGCAGTGTCTCTCTTACAGGGCCCAGCTTACCAGTGGTGGAAGACTGTTCCAGGCAGTACCACCAGGCCTTGTCAATTGAAGTGGGAAGACTTTTTGACAGTCTTCAGAGACAACTACATGCCCAAGGTCCACTTGGATATGAAGATGCAAGAGTTCTTGGAACTGAAGCAGGGCAAGATGTCTGTGGCGGACTATGAGGTCCGATTTAATGAATTGATGGGTTATGCTCTTGCTCGATTCCTCTGAGAGGAAGACAAGTGCGGGGAGGTTTGAGAATGGGCTTAATATGAAGATCAGAACAAGATTGGCGAGGTCAGATATGAGCACTTTCACTAAGTTGAGAGCTGCCTCAATCAGAATTGAACAGCTAATGAAAGAGAAGCAAGCAGAGATCGGGCAAGGGTCCAGAGGAAAGAGGCCTAGTGAGAGTCAAGGCAGTTCTGGCAGGAGTTTTAGTAAGCGCCAGAGTAGACCATTTAGATCATCAGGTGGATTTAGACAGTCCGGAATGGGAATTAGAGGTAGATCTACACAGACTGGTGGGGGGCGAGGTATTGTGCAAAACCAGCGCCCCTATGTGAGTATTCATGGGAAAAGGCACGTGGAGAGTGTTCAATGTGACAGAGCTTGTTTGGCTTGTGGCTCCTTGAACACAAAATTAGAAATTTTCCATTATTCTTTGGAACCCGATAGTGTTAGTGGGAGATCCGGAGTGATGCTCTGCTCACAGAAGAGGTGGTGGATCTGGACAGAGAGGTAGAGGTAGAGATAGAGGGAGAGCTGGGAGTTCTTCCATGAAGACTGCGATTCAGGGCAGCCGGCCACAGTCTCAGGCCAGAGTCTATGTCATGACTAGGCAGGAGGCCCAAGACTCACCAGATGTGGTTGCAGGTGCGCTTCTTGTTTATGATTTGGAGGCATTTGCACTGCTAGATCCAGGATCCACACACTCTTTCATTGCACCTCATTTGGCATGTAGACTGCATTGTGATAGGGAGTTACTGCAGTATTGGCTAGAGGTGAGTACACCTCTAGGTAGCACTACTGTTATTGGTGAGGTATGCAAGGGGTGCTTAGTTAAGGTTGATCAAGTAGAGTTGAAGGCAGACCTGATTGTATTACAGTTGAGAGAGATAGATGTGATCTTAGGCATGGATTGGCTCACTGCCCATAGGGCCATTATGAACTGTTACACTAAGGAGGTAGTATTAGAATCTCCTGGTCAGCCTAGAGTAGTATTCAGAGGAATTAGTCAGGCAGTGCCAGCTAGGATGATATCCTTTATGAGTGCATTGAGGTTGATACAGGGAGGATGTGGGGCTTATCTGGCCCACATTATTGATACTAGGGTTGAGCAGAGCATTCAGGACATTCCAGTGGTTAAGGAATTCCTGGAGGTGTTTCCCGAGGAGTTACCTGGTTTACCACCAGATCGGGAAACAAAGTTCACAATTGATCTAGTTCCAGGTGCTGTTCCTATATCCATTTCCCCGTATAGGATGCTTTTGTGGGCTCAAGGAGCCGAAAGCTTCGATTGCAAGAGTTGTTGGAAAAGGGTTTCATAAGGCCCAGTGTTTCACCTTGGGGAGCGCCAATGTTGTTTGTGAAGAAGAAGGATGGGACTTTGAGGTTATGCATCGATTATAGGCAGCTTAATCGGGTGACCGTGAAGAACAAGTATCCGTTGCCTAGAATTGATGACTTGCTTGACCAGTTGCAGGGAGCTCAGGTATTTACTAAGCTAGATCTGAGATCAGGGTATTACCAGTTGAAGATAGCGGAGGCTGATATACCTAAGAGTGCATTCAGGAGCAGGTATGGGCACTATGAGTTCCTAGTGATGCCGTTTGGGTTAACTAATGCCCCGACAGCTTTTATGACCTTGATGAATAAGGTGTTCCAGCCCTACCTGGATCGATTTGTAATTGTGTTCATTGACGATATCTTGGTGTATTCAAAGAGTAGAAAGGAGCATGCTGAGCATTTGAGAATTATTTTACAGATTATGAGAGAGAAACAATTGTATGCCAAATTTAGTAAGTGTGAATTTTGGCTAGATCAAGTTGTATTTTTGGGACATATAGTGACTGGAGATGGCATACAGGTAGATCCAAAGAAGGTAGAGGCAGTTATGAATTAGGAAGCTCCGAGAAATGTGTCTAAGATCCGAAGCTTCCTAGGATTAGCCGGATATTACCGAAGATTTGTCGAGGGGTTTTCCTTGATCTCGGCCCCTCTGACTAAACTTCTGAGGAAGAATGTAGAGTTTAGATGGAGTGAGGAGTGTCAGAAGAGCTTTGAGGAGTTGAAACATCGGCTGACTACCGCACCGTTGTTGGCTATTCCATCAGGGATTGGAGGATATGTGGTATATAGTGATGCTTCGCATCAAGGTTTGGGATGTGTACTGATGCAGCATAGTAAGGTGATCGCCTATGCATCGAAGCAATTAAGGTCTCACGAGATCAATTATCCGGTACACGATTTAGAGCTAGCTGCAGCTGTCTTTGCTCTAAAGATTTGGAGACATTATTTGTATGGGGAGACTTTCCAGATATATACTGATCATTAGAGTCTGAAATATTTGATGAGTCAGAAGGAGCTAAACTTGAGGCAAAGAAGGTGGATTGAGTTATTAAAAGATTATGATTGTACTATTGAGTACCACCCAGGGAAGGCTAATGTGGTGGCAGATGCTTTGAGCAGGAAGTCTAATGTTAGTACAGCTCAGATTCAGTTATCAAGGTTGCCTAATCTGATTCATTTGAGAGCTTTAAATGTAGAGTTGAATCTGGAGCAAGATGAGGCATTAGTTGCTACTTTGAAGTTGAGGCCAATGCTACGTGATAGAATCAGAAGAGTACAGAACAAAGATCCTGATATGGTAAAGCTTATAGAGAAAGTGAAGGCAAATCCGGAGTCTGAGTTTGAGTTGAGGGATGAGACTTTGTGGTTGAGACATAGGCTATGTGTACCTAATGTGGATGATTTGAGGAAGGAGATCCTTGAGGAAGCTCATATGGCCGTCTATGCTATGCATCCTGGTACTACTAAGATGTATAACACATTGAAGCAACATTTTTGGTGGCCTGAAATGAAGAAGCAAGTAGCTGAGTACGTGTCGAGATGTATGACGTGCCAGCAAGTGAAGGCGGAGCATCAGGCTCCCGTAGGGAAGCTGAATTCATTGCCCATTCCGGAGTGGAAATGGGAACGGATCACTATGGACTTCATCATGGGTTTGCCAAAGACGAGGAAAAGCATGATGCTATTTGGGTCATAGTGGACCGGTTGACTAAATAGGCCCATTTCTTACCAGTGAGAGAGAATAACTCACTTGATCAGTTGGCCCAGAAGTATGTAAATGAGGTGGTGAGACTGCATGGAGTGCCAGTGTCCATAGTATCAGACAGAGATCCTAGATTTACTTCGAGATTTTCGAAGAGCTTACAGACTGCCATGGGAACTAAGTTAAACTTCAGCACAACGTTTCATCCTCAAACAGATGGACAGAGTGAGAGGACAATTCAAACGGTTGAGGATATGCTTAGAGCTTGTGTATTGGAGTTTAGAGGAGCTTGGGATCAGTATATGGCATTGATAGAGTTTGCCTACAATAACCACTACCACAGTAGTATCAGAATGGCACCGTATGAGGCACTATACGGTAGGAAATGTCGGTCGCCATTGTATTGGGATGAAGAGGGCTTGAGAATGATGGAAGGCCCAGAGTTGATACAGGACACAGTGGATAAGGTGAAGTTGATCCGAAGCCTTATCAAAGCGGCTCAGGATAGGCAAAAGAGTTATGTGGATCAACATCGACGTGATATGGAGTACAGTGTAGGAGATAGAGTATTTTTGAGAGTGTCACCCTGGAGGGGAGTTTTGAGATTCGGTAAAAAGGGCAAGTTGAGCCCTAGGTACATTGGTCCTTATGAGATCATTGAGAGGATAGGACCTTTGGCCTATAAGTTGGCTTTACCGAATGAGATGTCTCAATTGCATAATGTGTTTCATGTGAGTATACTCCGAAGATACCGATCGGATCCGACACATGTGATACCAGCTCAGGAGATTGAGGTTGCTAGTAACTTAAGCTATGTTGAGGAGCCGATCAAGATTGTGGGATCACGAATTAAGCAGTTGAGGAACAAGGTTATCCCTTTGGTAAAAGTCCTTTGGAGGAACGACTCGACTGAAGAAACAACATGGGAGACACAGGAGCATATGAGGAGACAATATCCCCACCTATTCGAGCAAGCAGGTAAGAATTTCGAGGACGAAATTTATTTAAGGAGGGGAGAGTTGTAACATCCCATTGCTAGAGGGAAGGGTAGGATGATAAATGTGAGTGACTAATGAGAGTTAGGGATGTATTCTACATGTTCATGCATAACTTGCTACATACTTATACTTGATTGTTGCACATGAAAATAATTGTACATGCATTCATGAATAATTTCGGGTATAATTGGAATGATTTGAGAATCTTGAATGTTACTAAATTGAAGGTATTATGGGTTAGTGAAATCTTGATATTTTGAATTTTGGTGGAATTATTGTATTTGTATATGTTGGTGAAGTTATGGAGTATTGAGAGAGAGATATTTATAGTAGGAAACAAGAAATAAATTAAATAAAGATTTGGAGATAGTTGGGTTGTAAAGATGATTGTTGTATTGGAAAGAGGGGAGCTAAAAGGAGTTAGCTTCCAAAGAAACTATGTTGGACCCCGAACCTTGAAGCATGAAAATGAAATTAAATGAGTGTTTTATATGTGATTTGTGTTATAGATGAGGAAATGTGAATTATGTAAAGATATGAGTTGGGAAATCTTAAGTATGAATTATGGTTATATATGTGAGATCTTATGCAAAAGTAAGAGATTATGAATGACAAGATGCTATGGAAAGTAAGAAAACATATGCATTGAGGTTGAGATTGGGGTAAATTCCAAATCAAGGTGAATTGTGATAAATGATGTGTATTTAAGAAAGTGAAGTTAGGATGATTGTTAAATGTATATGTTGATTCAAGGGAAAATTAAGGAATGATTGAAATAGAATTGGCCAAAGTTTCCTTCTATGAAGTTGTAGCTTACTCTTTTATCTTTCCAACGAGACTAAGTATGCGAGATTTCGAGATCGGAGTTAAGAGTTATAGTTGATCCAATTTATGATGTTATTTGAGTTAGATGTTAGTGACAGCTATGATGAATATTTGAAAGTTGAGGTTTTGATGAACCAATTTAGTTGAGATTTGAAAAGTTCATGAATTTAAATTGTTGCTTGAAGTGTTATGAAGTGTTTAAGTATTTGAATAAGTGAATATGTGGAGATTATAAGAGTATGTGATGGTAGTTTGAATGAGAGAAGCATAGGAAAAAGATTGAAGAAGTTGTGAAAATTAGCATTTCCGTTAAACGGACATGGGAGTCCGTTTAACGGACAGCTACGGGTCAAAAGGACCCCTTGCTATGTGTATGTCCGTTAGGCGGACATGGGTGTCCGTTTAACGGACTTTCTCGGATGGTTTGGTATCATTTTGGTCGTACGTGTCCGTTAAACAGACATGCCTGTCCGTTTAACGAATAGCTACGGGTCACCTTGGGGAATTTGTGATTTTGACTAGCTTTAAGGCTGAATTTGGTTTCGAGGCCTCTAATACGAGTTGTAGATCTTGAACTTATCTTTCAAATGGAGCAAAAACGAAGTCATTTGAATATTTTTATAGAAAGTTATGACATTTTCTCCAAAAGAGTTTCAAATCGATTTCTGTTTTGAACATGTTGAGTTGTTTTGATCATAACTCACGTATCCGACCTCGGATTGAGGAGATTCTTGAAGAATTGGATCCCTAACATATGTATCTTTCTCTCCATAAAAATTTGTATCAATTGGATTGGAATTGAAAACGTTTGATTGAATCACATGATAATCATAATGTTTTGTCTCATTCTGAGCTTGCTATTTTCCTTCCTCATCCGGCTTTGTCAAATCATTTGCTTATATCTTTTCCGTCCGACATCTGAATGACTCGGTTCTTGAAGCGTTGGATTTCTAAGACAATGAAGTTCATGATTATGTGAAAATTATAAATTTTAGAGATTTAATTGAGCAAGATTATGTGAATCATAGTGAGTCAAGAAAGTTTCTGAACATAGTTAAGTACTTTGCGAATTTCGGGATCTGTAGAGATCCGATTGAAGCGATGTTTGAGGCATAATAAAGTTAAGGCATGGGGATACAATTGTTATGAAGGAACCAAAATTTAAGTTAGCCTTTAAGAATGTTTATGTGTGGAAGGAAGTGAATTGCTAGAAAATGTGTTAGCAAATGATATGTACGACATGTTTGGACTATAACTTTTGATATAGTGCTCTGAATTGGATGATTCTTGAGGCATTATGAAGCTAAGACATAGAGGAACAATTATCTAGCAGGAATATTTAGCAAATTCCCTCATTTAGATTTGAGAAAAATTGTCCAAAAGTGTGCATAACTTGAAGAGATATTCAGGGGCAAAACAGGAAGTTAACTTAAGGTTTTGAGTTAAAAGCTTAAAAGAAAAGGGAAAGAAGGTCTTTTACCTTCAAATTTTAATTTCTTGGCATTTAAAAGAGGGGTAGGGTCGTGGAAGAGAGGAAGACCCTCGAAAATTCCAGAAGAAAGAAGAAAATGAGAGAAAGAAAGAAAAGAGAGGAAGAGCTCATGGGAGAAGAAGAAGAAGGAGGAAGAAGAGGTAGGGTTCTAACCCCTCTAGCTTGACTTTCTCCATGGATTCTTGAAGGAAAAGAGAGAAGGAGAAGAGATTTACTCTCCAGGCCATGAAGGATTTCGAAATTTAGGGAGAGAAAGGTAAGAGATGAGTTTAAAATTGAGTTTTTCTTGAGATTTTAGTTGATTTATCCTAAGGTAGTTATGAGTTTGTTATGTATGGGGTTAATTTTAGTGTTTATACCTTGGGTTATATTGAATTAGGGATGAGAAATAAGTGGGGTTTTATGCTAAAGTTTATGAGTAGAGATATTGATGTAGAGAGGTTAGAATCTAAATAGGTTTGTGATTTCTTGGATTAGTGTTGAAAGATTTCTTGATGAATTGAGTTATTTATGGATTTATGTGAGTTAAAGGTTTGGTTAAAGTTTGAGAAATGAAGATTGTAGGAAATCTTGTTTTGGAAAGGTTGAAAAGATGATGAGTGCTAATTCCTTATAGTTAAATTTGAGAAGTATGAGGTTTATGATTTTGGGAATTGGTTGATTTTGGTTTAGGTGACTTATATGGGAAGAAAGACTGAAGGAAAGAGCAATGTGAGGAATGGACAAGAGTATAGCGTGGAATTAAAGGTGGGTGATATGTTTATTCTTCAAGTTATGAGCTAATTCTAATTGTTGGTTTTATAAGTTATTGTTTTACAAATGATTGAATCAATTGCATTTGAAAAGGTTTATAAAATGTGAAAGTCATTGTTTCAAAAAGATTTACAAAAATTTCCGCAATGGTTCGGACGATTCTCTGAAAATGACTTGAATTGTCTATTAAATAGATTTTTTTAAGTAAATTGACAAAGATGACATATTCATTGAGTTCATTGTGTTTTATTGATTGATAAGTTGAGTATGTGAATTAGTGTGATATAGTTTTCATTGATGGATAAGTTGGGTATGTGAATTTGTGTGAGATTGTGATTGATCAGCACTGCATTTGAATATGACATTACATGAAAAATTGAATTATCGAAATGTGCCTTCGGGCAACATGAGATTTTCAAGCATGAATACGTGTTACATGAGTTTGGTTAGGTCCTTCATGTGGAGTCAGTGCACTGGTCTCGTTTTAAAGCCTTCTCCATTGCTCGCTAGTGGCATAGGAGCTCCGTTTTGGACTCCCCATGTGTTTCACGCTGCACATGACCGCCATGGAATGTGCGATACGTCTGTTCTGGACCGACCCAAACCGATTGATTTGTTATATGTTTTACTTTGTTTAGAATATGCTGCATATATATGAAATGCATTTCATGTGTTCAATGGTTTGAAAGTTTGACAAAATGAGAATTTGGATTTTCAATTATGAGAGTTTTGCAAAGCGATTTGTAAAGCTTTATGAAAGATTTTGAATTTGAGAAGTTTTGAAGTAACCCTTCTTGGTTTCAATCAACGGAAAGAAAGGTTTGAAAATGCTTTTGCTTATTATTTGTTTAATAAACATGTTATCCACGAGCTTCCGAGCTCACCCCCCTTTCATCCCCATCTCCAGGTATTCATGCAGGAGATTGGATGAAAGACGTCAAGACATCAGTAGTTGTACATGATTTGTCAACTGTGTATTTGTTTTAAGATTATTGGGAATGGTCTATGGCTTGAGAATGCCCTTAGAATATTGTAAACCTTCGATTCATAATGTATTGTTTTGGGATTATGCAATTGTATAAGAATTTGAGTCATGAGTTATGGAATTAGCAAATGTGTATTAGTTATATTGCGCAATTTAGTTTTGTATATTAATTGGATTGAGATGATGAATGCAATTGGGACATATGTATGGATATTTAGATATGGATGAATGTACTGGATGATGGGATATGAGTTTAAATGTGATGATTATGATTTGTTATGAAAATGATTAGAAGTGGTTGAGAATCTAGGTTTGCGTTCTCTTTGAGATCCGGACGGAGGGTCCGGTTGATCATGATGTATGTGTGATGTTATTAGAAGTGAATTTTTCTATTTGCAGATTTTTGGATAGGTTAAAGTGCAGTCGTTATGCTGCCGGATTTTTAATGGTATATGTATTTATGGGTTTATTGGCATGAGCATGAGATAGTATGATAAGGAATGCAAATTTTAATGTGATGAATAAGAAGAATAAAGTAAGATGAGATTTAGTATGAGTTATAGATGAAAAGCAAAAGAAAGCAAGACCAAAAGAAAAAAAAATGTACATTGACTTTCGGATAGGTTAAGTCATAAGGGTTTCCAACGCGATAAGAATTTCTATGTTCACGCCTCGGATGTCGAGATTTTGAAATGTCAGTTTCAATTGACCGTTTTGTCTCACATTTGTATTCGATCCTATCAGCTTCGCATTTGTTTCATTTCACTTGTTATTCCGATTCATGTGTCTATTTCCCATTTCATTATGTGATCCGTTTCAGCTTGTTGTTATTGTTTTCTTTCGATTTGAATTCTATTCAAGAGTGCCCATGATCAAGTGTTTAAGCAGTGAGGTTCAAGTGTTAAATGTAAGAAGTTGGGTCTCGGAAATGGGATCCAACATTTATGGTATCAGAGCCCAGTAATAGGATCTTACTAGGGCGTATGTATATAAGTGATATGTAAGAGGTATTGAAACATGTTTGAATGGATAGAATTGATTTAGTGAGCATGTGAACTATGATTAGTTGGAAGAATCTATGTGATGGTTTGATTAAGATGAAGAATTATTATTGAGTTTAGGATTATGATAATGGAAGTTAAGATCAGAAATGCATGATGAATTAGATGATGTGACTTTGAATATATGTGAGATGTGAATATGAATCCTTAAAGATGAGCTTGATGATAGGATTATATGTATACAAGTTAAAAGAGATTGAGATTGATTGGTTTTGGCCTATAGTAAAGTTTTCAAATAAAGTAGATCATTGGCATATGTGAAGAATTAGATGTTTGATATGATAGTGATGATTCAATCTTATAAAGAGGAGAACATTTGTGAATGAGATAAGAATATATGTGATAAGAATTTGAGTGATATTAGGTTTGTGAAAATGAAAATGAGAGTGGCATTTGATGATGAATTAGGTTGTTTGTTTTTGAATATGCATTTGTGAGAGAACAAAGGAAGATTTACAACACGAGTTAAATCTATGTACTTGTGAAAATATGATGAGAATTATTGGAGTGTGAATAAAATATGAAAGTATATGATATAAGAGGTGAAAGACTTTATGAATACATGGGGTGAGGATTTGAATATGTGAATGACTAGGATCATTTGGAAGATATTAGCTGAATGATTGTGATACATGATTCACTTAAGTATGAATTTTGAGGACAAAATTCTTTTAAGAGGGGGAGAAATGTTGGACCCCGAACCTTGAAGCATGAAAATGAAATTAAATGAGTGTTTTATATGTGATTTGTGTTATAGATGAGGAAATGTGAATTATGTAAAGATATGAGTTGGGAAATCTTAAGTATGAATTATGGTTATATATGTGAGATCTTATGCAAAAGTAAGAGATTATGAATGACAAGATGCTATGGAAAGTAAGAAAACATATGCATTGAGGTTGAGATTGGGGTAAATTCCAAATCAAGGTGAATTGTGATAAATGATGTGTATTTAAGAAAGTGAAGTTAGGATGATTGTTAAATGTATATGTTGACTCAAGGGAAAATTAAGGAATGATTGAAATAGAATTGGCCAAAGTTTCCTTCTATGAAGTTGTAGCTTACTCTTTTATCTTTCCAACGAGACTAAGTATGCGAGATTTCGAGATCAGAGTTAAGAGTTATAGTTGATCCAAGTTATGATGTTATTTGAGTTAGATGTTAGTGACAGCTATGATGAATGTTTGAAAGTTGAGGTTTTGATGAACCAATTTAGTTGGGATTTGAAAAGTTCATGAATTTAAATTGTTTCTTGAAGTGTTATAAAGTGTTTAAGTATTTGAATAAGTGAATATGTGGAGATTATAAGAGTATATGATGGTAGTTTGAATGAGAGAAGCATAGGAAAAAGCAGACGCATAAAAGCAGACGCATAAAAGCAGACTCATAAAAGCAGACGCATAAAAGTAGACGCATAAAAGCAGAAGCATAAAAGTAGATGTATAAAAGCAGAAGCATAAAAGCAGACGCATAAAAGTAGACGCAGAAAAGCAGACGCATAAAAGTAGACGCATAGAAGTAGACGCAGAACTGAGACGCAAAAACAAGTTGTACTCTGTTGGTCATAACTTCTTCTCTAAACCTCCAAATGACCTGATTCTTAAAGCATTGGATTCCTAACATATTTATTTATCTCTACACAAAAAGCTATGTTCTTTGGTATTAAATTGGAAATGATTGACTGAATCGAAGTAAGGGTACAGGTGGAAGGAGTATGAATTGGATATTTTACTGAATGTGTTTCAGTATTTTGATGATATCTTGGTCTATAAGATTCCAATTGAGGTGATTCTTGATTTTTAGTGAACTAGAGTAATAGGGCTACAAATTATATGAAGGAGCTGATTCTTGATACGGTCTCTAAGGTGTTCAATTACTGGATGGAAGTCGGATATAATACACTGTTTTGGAGAGGAACAGTCTGAAAATGTTTAAGGTACATCTTTGAAACTACTGAACCAAATTGAGTGATTTTGGTGTTAATGGAAAGATAAAAGATAGAGGAACACTTTTCTAAGAGAAAATAGGCTCGAATTATGCAAGTTTTACCTTCTAATTAAACATGAACAGTGGACCCGAAAGTTAGAGTTTGGAGAAAGATCTGAAATGGTTCATTGGACTATAAAATTGGATTCAAATGGTTTATGGAGGTTTAAATCCCACAGAATGAGGCTAGTTAAGTGAGTTTTGATAGTTGAATGTCTTGTGATGAAATTGATGGATTGATACCCGGGATAGTCATGAATATGCATTGTACATATTTCATCTCATTCATGTGCATTATTAAACACTTATGATTGTTCAAAATTGTGATGTATGTATATGTTATTTGTTATAGAGGAGCCACTGGAACGTCAACCTCCAGACGTTGCTGGATCTTCTGGGCATTAGCTTCGGGAGAAACTTGTGAGTAACCTAGACGGTCTCACTCAATTAATTGTTTGCTTTAGAATACGTTTTGAATGAGTTGTTTAAGTGCTCCAACCATGCGAAAATTGTGAATGTGCATGAGTGCAAAAGTGTGATAAGCATTTCTACTGAATGCTGGACTAAGGTCCGATGATAAATGTGATCAAAACGTGAATGTGCATCCATGTGTTTGACTGAGGTTATGCTATGTGAAACATTCATTACTTGTATGCATGAAAGATAAAGAAAGTTATGACCGGAGTTGCCAGATTAAGGAGCTAAAAGCTCGGAATGTGAATAGAGCCTTGGGATCGAGGGCGACTGTCCCCGATAACTACGAAGAGATATGGGACGTTATTCGACTAAGCTCGACATCCATTAAGGGATGAGCTGGAAAAAAAAAGGGGCACTCGGTCATAACGACAATAATAAATGAAAGTGAGTCTCACGTGCATTGCCAATTATAATTGCTGTGTGTTTTATATGTGCGATAATGTGATACATTGTGATTATGTAAATGAGTGAACGTTGTGTTATGTGCGATAAGATGATGCATGAATTGAGTGAACCATCGATGATGGTTACCTCATTGAGTTCGCAAAACTCACCAAAATTGCAACGTTGTCTTTTTAGGACCGAGAGACGACTCTAGTTGCTTAAGAGGATCTACTAGCCGAGTAGATTGCGATTGGAGATAGAGGTCATGACTCTAAGGTCGGTCAGCTGGAGATCTTTTGGGTGGTTTAGATGATTTTGATACACTTTCCTCATTCCGTAGTACTATTGTATTAGGTTTTCTGATGATGTACATGCGGATATTGTGGGAAGAAAATGTAGACTTTAATTTTTTGTGAAATGTAATGAGGAAAAAGTGGGCTTTCAATATATATTGTGATCTTCTTATGATGCTTTTCAAGTGAATTATGTTACCATGCCTTTTGAAGGGAATGTAGTGATCGATCGTAGCGTGCCCTCATTGTAGGATATGTAAATGGAATGACCTCCGGTATCTGGTGGATACCTATGTAGTGGGGGCACTACATTTATGGTAGCACAGATCCCGCTGAGGTTGAGGCATGGCTGGAGAGGACTGAGAGAGTCTTCCATCAGATGGGCTGTGACTCGGACGGGAAATTTGACTATGCAGTCTCTTTTCTGTAGGGCCCCGCATATCAGTGGTGGAAAACTGTCCCGGGCAGTACCACTAGGCCTTGTATTCTGACATGGGATGATTTCTTGAGGGCTTTTAGAGATAATTACATGCCCAAGGTCTATATGGAGATGAAGATGCAGAAGTTTCTGGAATTGAGGCAGGGTAGGATTACTGTAGCAGATTATGAGCTGAGATTCAATGAGCTTATGGGTTACGCTACTGCTCTGATTTCTACTGAGGCCGATCGGTATCGGAGGTTCGAGAATGGTCTCAACTTGGAGATCCGTACTAGATTGGCCAGATCTGATATGGGAACATTTGTTGGTGAGGCGTGAGAGTTGACGATTCTTTGAGAGCGGAGAGTGCACCCAGCCAGTCCGGGGCCTGGGGTAAGAGGTCGGCGATAACCAGGGCAATTTTAGCAGGGGATATAGCAAGCGCCAGAGCAGGACAGTAAGGTCCTCAGCAGGAGCTAGACCGTTCAGATTTGGGCAGAGAGGAAGATTTGTTCAGACTGGCAGTGGCAGTGGTAGTCGTAGAAGTTCAGAGCAGATTCCTCCTGTGTGTGAACATTGTGAGAGGAGACACAGTGGGGAGTGTTGGAGATTGACTGGAGCCTGTCTCAGGTGCGTCTCCATGGAGCATCAGATCGGGGATTGCCCTGCCACAGTGGGAGCTAAGTCAGCCATGACTGGGAGATCTGGCAGTAACTCTACAGTGCAGCAGAGTCGTAGTAGTGGATCTGGACTGAGAGGCCGAGGTAGAGGCCGTGGCAGAGCTGAGGGTTCCATTGTGTAGACAGAGGGACTGAGCAGCCGACCGCAATCCCAGGCTAGAGTATATGCCATGACTCGGTAGGAGGCTCAGGATTCTCCAGATGTGGTAGCTGGTACGCTTCTAATTTCTTATTTTAAGGCTTATGCATTGTTGGATCCTGGATCCACACATTCGTTTGTTGCACCGCATTTGGCATGTAGACTGCATGGGGATAGGGAGAGATTACTGTATGGGCTAGAGGTGAGTACACCTCTAGGTAGTACTACTGCATTGAGAGAGGTCTGCAAGGGGTGCTTGATCCAGATTGATCAGCAAGATTGAGTCTTGTGATCTTATAGTTTTGCCCCGAGAGAGATAGATGTGATTTTGGGATGGGTGACATCGCACATAGGGCCATCATGGACTGCTATACCAAGGAAGTCGTATTAGAGTCTCCTGGTCAGCCTAGAGCAGTATTTCGAGGAGTTAGTCAGGCAGTGCCAGCTCGCATGATTTCTTTTCTGAGTGCCCTGAGGTTGATGCAGGGAGGATGTGAGGCCTATCTGGCCCACGTTATTGATACTAGATTCGAGCAGAGGCAGCAGGATATCCCCGTGGTTAGGGAATTCTTGGATGTGTTCCCCGATGAGTTACCAGGTTTACCGCCAGATCGGGAGACGGAGTGCATGATTGACCTCGTTCTAGGTACCGCTCCTATATCCATACCTCCATATAGGATGGCACCGATGGAACTGAGGGAGCTTAAAGCTCAGCTTTAGGAGCTGTTGGAGAAGGGATTTATCCGGCCCAGTGTGTCACCGTGGGGATTGCCGGTTCTGTTTGTGAAGAAGAAGGATGGGGTTCTGAGCCTGTGTATCGATTATAGGCAGCTGAACCGAGTGACAGTAAAGAATAAGTATCCACTGCCTAGGATTGATGACTTATTTGATCAGTTGCAGGGGGCTCAGGTGTTCACTAGGCTGGATCTGAGATCTGGGTATTATCAGCTGAGTATAGCAGAGGCTGATGTGCCTAAGAGTGCTTTCAGGAGCAGGTATGGGCATTTTGAGTTTTTGGTGATGCCGTTTGGGTTGACTAATGCCCCGACAGCTTTTATGGCATTGATAAATAAGGTCTTTCAGCCCTAACTAGATCAGTTTGTGATAGTGTTTATTGATTACATTTTGGTGTATTCGAGGAGTAGACAGGAACACGCTGAGCATTTGAGGACTGTTTTACAAGTTATGAGGGAGAAACAGTTATATGCCAAATTCAATAAATGTGAATTTTGACTGGATCAGGTAATATTTCTGGGGCACATAGTGACTGGTGAGGGTATTCAGGTGGATCCTCACAAGATTGAGGCAGTGTTGAATTGGGAGGCTCCTAGGAATGTGACTGAGATTCGGAGTTTCCTAGGATTGGTCGGTTATTACCGGAGGTTTGTCGAGGGGTTTTCATTGATCGCAACCCCTCTGACCAAACTTCTGAGGAAGAATGTACCGTTCAAATAGACTGAGGAGTGCCAGGAGAGCTTTGAGGAGCTGAAACATCGGTTGACTTCTGCACCAGTGTTAGGTATTCCATCTGGGACTGGAGGTTGTGAGGTGTATAGCGATTCTTCGCACCAGGGACTAGGATGTGTTTTGATGCAACATGGTTGAGTGATTGCTTATGCCTCGAGACAGTTGAGATCTCATGAGGCAAATTATCCAGTACACGATTTAGAGTTGGCTACAGTTGTCTTTGCCCTGAATATTTGGAGACATTATTTATATGGCGAGACGTTTCAGATTTTTACCGATCACAAGAGCTTGAGGTATCTGTTGAGTTAGAGAGAGTTGAATCTGAGACAGAGGAGATGGGTAGAGCTGCTTAAGGACTATGATTGTACAATTGAGTACCATCCAGGGAAGGCCAATGTAGTGGTAGATGCATTGAGTAGGAAGTCTCACACCAGTGCAGCTCAGATTAAGATTGGGAGATTACGTAATTTGATTCAGTTGAGAGCTATGAACGTGCAGATGAATCTGGATCAGGATGGGGCTTTGATAGCTACTCTGAGGCTTAGGCCGATGCTACATGACAGGATCAGACGAGTTCAGGACAAGGATCCTACTATGGTAAGACTGATTAAGAGAGTGAAATTTGATCTGACTTCTGATTTTGAGTTGAGAGATGGGACATTATGGACGGGTCAGAGACTCTGTGTTCCTGATGTAGATGATCTGAGACGTGAGATTCTAGAGGAGGCGCATATGGCCGCCTATGCTATGCATCCTGGTACTACCAAGATGTATAATACTCTTAAGCCACATTTCTGGTGGCCTAACATGAAAAAGTAGGTGGCAGAGTATGTTTCTAGATGTTTAACGTGCCAGCAGGTTAAGACTGAGCACCAGGCTCCAGTGGGGAAGTTGCATTCATTGCCATTTCGGAGTGGAAATGGGAACAGATTACTATTGATTTTATTATGGGGTTGCCTAGGACGCCGAGGTAGCATGATGCGATCTGAGTCATTGTGGATCGATTGACTAAATCGACCCATTTCTTGCCAGTGAGGGAGAACAATACTCTTGATCAGTTGGTCCAGAAGTATGTGACCGAGATTGTGCGACTACATGGGGTCCCGGTTTCTATAGTCTCAGACAGGGATCCTAGATTTACCTAGAGGTTTTGAAAGAGTTTGCAGTCTGCTATGGGTACTAGACTGAATTTCAGTACAGCTTTTCATCCTCAGACTGATGGGCAGAGTGAGAGGACGATTAAGACTGCTAAAGATATGCTTCGGGCTTGTGTATTGGAGTTTAGAGGAGCATGGGATCAATATTTGGCTCTGATTGAGTTTGCATACAATAATCATTATCACAACAGTATCGGAATGGCACTGTATGAGGCTCTTTATGGGCGACAGTGTCGATTGCCTCTGTATTAGGATGCAGAGGTAGTGAGGATGATTAAGGGTCCAGAGCTGATTCAGGATATTGTGGATAAGGTGAAACTGATTCGGAGTCACATAAAGGTGACTCAGGATAGACAGAAGAGTTATGTGGATCAGCATCGGAGAGAGATGGAGTATAGTGTGGGAGACAGAGTGTTCCTTCGAGTGTCACCCTGGAGAGGGGTTTTGAGATTTGGCAAGAAGGGCAAGTTAAGCCCTAGATACATTGGTCCGTATGAGATTATCGAGAGCATAGGACCATTAGCATATAGATTGGCATTGCCGAGTGAGATTTCTCAGTTACATGACATGTTTCATGTGAGTATGCTCCTACGGTATCAATCGGACCCGACACATGTGATTCCGTCTCAGGAGATTGAGGTGGCTAGTAATCTGAGTTATATTGAGGAGCCGGTTCAGATTATGGGATCGCGGGTTAAGCAATTGAGGAACAGGGTTATCCCAATGGTAAAAGTCCTATAGAGAAACCACTCAACTGAGGAAGCGACTTGGGAGACTGAGGATCATATGAGAAGATAGTATCCTCATCTATTCGATCAGACATGTATGAAATTTCGATGAAGAAATTTTTTATTAGAAGGGGAGAATTGTAGCATCCCATTATCGATGGGAAGGGTATATTGGTAAATTGGGATGGGCTAGTAGGTCTCATTGCATATTTTGATTTGTTCATTCATTTTGGCCACTCGATGTAGAAAGGAATGAGACATTCTGCACATGCACTTATATGTACATGCATTCATGACATTTCCTGGTAATTATTTGTGAATATGTTGTGATTTGTGAATTCTGAGATAATTGTGTTTGAAATTTGAATTGGAATGACTTAGGAGTGATTTTCAGTTGGTAGTGACCCCTTAGAGATTTGCTGGAAATTTGGGAGAAAAAGTCCGAATCGGAGAATTTTCTAGGTGACGGACTGATTGATTTTTATAGTACTGGAATAACTGTCCAATGGTAATGGGAAAAATAGACATTTTGATTTTTAGGAATTTTAATATGCAGAACCATTGGAATTTGGAGATAACCTAGACTAGAAATGAATTTGAAAAGAAGACTAGTGGCAAGTCCCAAGTTTGATAGTTGTTGATAAACCTTTAAATGCCTTTGGTTTTAAATTTGGCAAGAAAGCTATCTCCTCCATCCTAGGGCATGATTTCTTCCCCTTCGATCGATTCTCCTTTCTTCCTCCTTGTGTGATTCTTCGTTGTTCTCTTGCTTGCTTCTTCTTTATATTCAAGATCAACCCTAAACCCTAAAGATGATGAAGATTTGTGAGGTTTTGAGTGGGAGCCGTAGGGGTTGAAGAGTTGGGGAAGATTTTGGAAGTTTAAGAGTAAGAGCTTGATTTGGTAAGTGATCTCTTTATATATGTTGTTTATTTGTTAATTGAAATGCATTTATGGTGTGTAATGTAAAAGATTGAGGTAGTTGATTTGAGTTATGGTTGATTTTAGAGAGAGAAGCGGCTAAATCCTCGTCGCGATGAGCGTGGTTGGACGTCGCGACGAACGGTTAGTCGTCGCGGCGAGCGTCCTTTCGCCGCGGCGAGGTTGAATTTTCTAAACTGAGTTTGTTTAGTTTTTGGGTCATAACTAGTGATGTAGACCTCCAAATGAAGTGATTCTTGATTCTTTATAAACTAGAGAGAGGTCTACAATTGAGGTGGAGTAAGAAAGTTTAAATTCAATTCTTCAGATCTTAATTATTGAATGAAAGTTGAGGATAGGTTTTTATTTCAACCTAAGTGTTGTTGTATGATAATTTGAGTATAATTGTGAGATTTCTGAAATAGATTCAATGCCTTTAAGGTTTTAGAAATAGAGTAAAATGGATGATATGGATCTAGTAAATAATAATTTGGCTTTGAGGTCTTCCTTGAGAATTTAAGGGTATTGTTTAAATGTGATAGTGTATATATAATGAAAAGTTGGTTTCAAGGAACAAGAAAGTGAAATTTGGGAATTAGCGCCGGGAAAGTCACGAACATGCATCGTACATCTCTTATTTGCGACATGTGCATTATTGAATTATTCTGATTGTGCATTTAGTAATGGGAAATTATTTAACTGTTATAGAGGCACCGTTGGAACAACATTCCACAAATATTACTGGGACTTCCAGGCAGTAGCTCGGAAGTTATAGGTGAGTAACCTAGTTGGTTCCTCAATCTAAATTGTTAAAGTTCTGCACTTATAGTTCTGTGAAGATGAATGACGGGTATATGTGAATTAGGGATTAGGAATTGTGATATTGAAGTGTAAACAGTTTGTGAATGTGATAAATTGCTACTGTATGATAAGATGTATGATTGAGAACGTTATGTCTGATTTTGATAAATGGGTTCTAATGGCAATGTGATTTTTGTAATATTGTGATAACCGAATTCTGTGCATGATCATTAATAACGGTTGTGACTGGAGCTACCATCGAGAGCTACAAGCTCGACTGTTGGAAAAGAGCCTCTAGCTCGAAAGGGAATAGTGTATACCTAGAGGGCTCTCCTATTCCTAAGACGCATGGGAAGTAGTGCATACCCAGAGGGCTCTCCTACCTCTAAGACGCGCTTAATGTGTAATGAGCCCGAAAAGGGACAGTTCAGAGCTATATGCTCAACGTTTAATCTTGAAAAGGACGATCTGAGCTATAAGCTCAATGTTAATGCGCCCATTTTGGGACAATTTAGAGCCCCAGGCTCACCGATCAATGCGCCCAATAGTGGGACAGTGCAGGCGCTCAGTCAAAACACATATTTTAAAATGAAAAATAATGGAAAAATGTGATGTATGCATCTGATGGTACTGTGATTTGGAAAAAGGGTTAAATGCTTATATTTCTGTGAAAACTATTTTGTGAAGTTCTGATTTCTGCTATTGTATGAGAATTTGTGAATTGTCTTAGAAATGCATAAATTGAGTGAACCATCAATGATGTTTTCTCATTGAGTTCGTAAACTCACCCAAAATTGTAACTATTTTTCAGGATCGATAGAGTAGACTCCTAGCTCCAGTGAGAGAGACTTTTCCTGCCGTGTGATCGTGTTGGCAAGAGAAGTCATGGCACACAGGTAGGTCAGCTGGGATTGTTTTGGGGATGACCTAGATAGATTTTTGTATCAGTTTCCTTTTTGGAGTAATGTATTTAGACAGTGGAAAACTGATAGTCTTGTAAATATTTGTTTTGAAGAAATGATATGAGAAAGTGATTCGGTTTCAAAATTTAGTGATTTTTATATTATGGTTTATTTATGATTATGATGCCATGAGAGTACTGTAGTGAAGTGACCGATTGTAGCCCTCCCTTATTGTAGGATACGTATCGGGATCACCCATGGGTGTCCCGGTATGTACCTACTGATGAGGAAGTCTTCTGTGAGAGCGCCAGTGGCCTTCGCCCTCACTAGGCATCGCCCTCGCGAGGGCCAGCTTCCTTGCCTATTTATTTATTTATTTATTTTTCTTTTTGCTTTTGTTTTCCTCTCTTCCTCATCTAAAATTCCAAAATGTATAACTTTTCACTGAAGAGTCCAAATTTGACAAATTTGGTATCAATGGAAAGATCAAAAAATCTCTACAATGTCCATGAAGGACTCGAAAGCCAATTCCATCTCTAAAGGAGTCAAAAATTCAATCAAAGTTACTGCCCAAATAAGTGTCATCCAAAACAGTAACACAATTTTCTAAAAATCATAACTTCCTATCCCATTGTCCAAAAATTTCATGCTTTATATCAATGAAAAGATCAGAACATATTATACAACTTTCATGAAGCACTTAAAAGCAATTTAAACATCTAATTGGGCCAAATTTTCAATCAAAGTTTTTGCCCCCATAATTGCACCCTAAACCACATCCAAATTTCAATCACTCATAACTATCAACTCCAATGTCGAAAAATGGCACATTTTATAGCGATAGAAAGCTATCAAGAAAAGTTACAACTTTTATAAAGACCAATTGCGCAAAATCTACCTAAATAAATCTAAAAAAATACACAAAGTTTCAGATCACAAATTCAACTTTAGTGTCACTACAGTTGCACTATTCATCCCTACACACATTGCCACATTCAAGTCAAAATTTGGAACATTACTTCCTTCACAAGAAATATAGCCAAACACCTATAGTTTAATTTAAGCTAAAAATCATCTCAATTGCATAACCATAGAAGAAGTTATGCCTAAATCATTGAAACATGTTCAATCAAATTTCCATCTTTTCATCATAACACATTTCCTATCTCTTCCATACCATTTCTACACCAATAACACCACTCCATTCACTCCATATATCAACCCAACCAAAACAAAACCTCCACTTGAACAAGAGTCCACAAAATGGCAGCAACACACACTCCATCATCCATCATTTTCAACACACTCCATCATCCATCATTTTCAACACTCATCTACAACATCAATTAACTTCCAAACCATCTAAACCATCTCTAAATTACCCACACCACATTCTACATCATTTATCATCAATCAAACAAGAATTCACACCCATACACCCTAAACACAAATCCATGAAATTAAGTTCAAATAACATCATAAATGCTTTATTTAACTAGAAACCCATGATATAAGACAAACTTCTTACCGAATTAAGCTTCCAAATCTTCCACTCTCTAAAACTATAACAAAATCTCTAACTCCTTCCAACATACACGATCATCAACATCTTCTTGAGGGGGTGAGGTTTAGGTTTGTTTCTGTGAAAAAAGGAAGAGAAAGCAAGTAAGATATGAGAGCTTTTGTGTGGGTGGAGATTGGTAACAAAATACAAAAAGAAGAAGACCAACGAAGAAGGAGGAAGAGAGAGGCTACGTATGAGAAAGAAAACAAAATATTTTGGTCTTCTTAAGCATCGTGAAAAATAAGCCTAAAGGGGAAAAGACTTTTAATTAAACAAAGTGGCATGGTTACGCAAATGACACTTGTCACTTGCCACATGTCTCATTTTTTAGGCACTCAAATGGTTTCTTTCCAAATAAATTTCAATTTCTACTCCAATTTGTCCCAAAATTCCAATGGCTCAAATTAATAATTCCAAAAGTCATTTATCTAAATTTACAGTGCCATTGGACAGTAATTTCTCCTACTGGTAAACCATTATTCTACCACTTGACATTTTTTCTAGTAAAAAAATTATCCCGAAACTTCAGAAAAACAATTTGTCAAATTTTCCAAAAATTCAAAAACCACGATATCCCTCTCCAACTCAATTTTTCATACACACAAATCACATTAATTTACAATCACATTCCTTAACACTTATACCGGGAAATGTCATGAATGCATGTACAGTCATTTTTCATGTACAAAATTTACTATTCACATGTATGCGGATGCTATATTATGCATGAACATGTAAAGGCGATTCTAAGCACTCATTAACCACTCCAAATTACTATTTTACCCTTCCCACTAGTAATGAGATGTTATAACTCTCCCCTTCTTAAAGAAATTTCGTCCTCGAAATTAATTTTTGATTAAGGAATAAGGCAGGGGTACTATTATCTCATATACTTCTCCGTTTCCTATCTCACTTCACCACTCGAATAATTTCTTTCAAAAGACCATAGTTGATAGATTCAATAGGCCTCTCAATCCCTTGTTTAGATATCACACTTTCTCAATTATTTCCTTGATGAGTTTCAGATTACTCATATTTTTACTTCCAGTCTCAACAACACATATATCGGATCATAATAATACTAACCATATCTATATAACACTGTGTGAATCCGATAACCATAAAACAACTCACAATCTATAGTCCTATTATCGCCATAGTTTCATATGGACCACTTTATGTCAAACTTAGTTTTTCCCTATTTACACCTTTATCTCCATCTAAGTGCACCTTGGCCAAGGTGATACTCTCAAAGAAAAGTCATATTTTTCACTTCTCATTAGTGTGAATACACTTAACTCTTATATTTAACCCACGATATTCCATAACTTCAATGTTGATCCACTTAACTCAATCGTTATTATCCTGAATCACTTAACCCCTATTACAGATTCATTTCACTCATCAATATTGTCTCAAATCAATTATGGCCTTCAACCATTTTTTTTCATACCCTCTTCATTTCAATGTAGGGGCGAACGTGATTGAGCCAAGTTTATATTATAAATTGGCTACCTTTTTATAGCTGCTTATGCATTAGTTGACTCCTAATTGATGATTTTTGTGCTTAAATTGGTTCCTCATACCGATCTCTTTTAATTCACAATTTGCCAGTAAATTGTCATGATTCGATACTAATTTTTCTATAATTTTCATGAGGACAATTGATACTGCAAATTGTTATTATTTTATTGCAGGAGCAAAGGAGTCAACACATTAGGAAGTCAACAGTCATGAGGTCAATCCACACGTCGCGACGAATATCAATCTACACGTCCAGACGAGCAAATCATTTCCATACGTCGCGGCGAATATTAATTTATACGTCGCGACGAGTAGGCAATTCTACACGTCGCGACGAATTTTCATTTACACGTCGCGACGTACGAGCGGATATCCGACCTTAAATGGAAAGTTTGTCTCACTGCTCTAACCCGACCCGCACCCACCATATAAAAACCTTGTTATTTTTAGGTCAAAGAGACTTCGGATACTGGGAGACTGGGAATACGTATACACTGAAAAAGATATCTGGAGGTAGTAGAGAGACGAAACCTTACTCCACCATCATCTTCACGTTTTCATCATCGTCAACTATCGCCATCAAAATCACCACCGTCAGTATCTTCTTCCAACATGAGTATCGCTCAATCTCCAGTAGTTGAGGGATAGACCAGAGCCATGCGTAGCTAAGCCACATTTCCTCTTGAAGATGTAGCAATGGCTTGAGTTCACAGAAGCTTCAAAGGGGAGTAATCATATAGTTTCTGAAGTTTAGTTATACTTGTGTAGACTCTAAGTTAGAGGTTGCATCTGTATAGCTAGATTAGCATTGTTATAGTTTAACCGTGTGCTGAACACTATGTTGGGATTTGGACAAAGTGATTTGTAGAATGTTTGATGCTTAATATATGAAGTTTCATATATGTCGTTGGATATTGCATTTACTATCTTCATCTGCTTAGTTGTGTTTGATTAAGATTGTCGTGTTTTTATCCAATTGACCGATTGCATTTACTTGTCCATTTTCACACTAAGTTTTTTAACAAGGATTTAAATGATGGAGTTCATTAGTTAAATCTTTGGACCTAAAGATTCCTTTAGGGTTGATCTTTCGAAACTTAGTGGATTTTATCCCTAAAAATCATTTTTGGACCGTGATAGCCTGCGCCCATTTTCAAGAGGATTTTATCAATTTGATTTGCCCGATTTTTTAATTGCATTATTTCCAAAATTCCAAAATATTCTTTATACTTTTTGTCCAATTTTGATTACTTTATCAGTTTTGACCAAAATACCAAACCCCCATTTTATCAACTTTGATTGAAATTTTTGACATTTAGGCTAGCTTAGAGCTTTTTCACTTGATTCCAATTAAGTGAGACAACCCGAGGATTGCAACCTATACCACAATCTTGGAATTTATTATATTTGAACGATTTTCAAGGATCGATCGTAAGATCGAATCGACAGAGCCGCGATCAAATTGGCGCCGTTGCCGGGGAACCAAGAAATTGGTTTATCGTAGGATAACCATTGTCATTCATTTGAATTGTCGTTGATAATCGGAATCATTGTTTTTGCTTGCATTTAGCATAGTTTGATTTTCACACTTGTTCATAGTATAGGTTTCATTTCCCTTTGCACAAGCATACTCCATACTTTGATTTTGTCTTTTACTTTACACATTTTTCACACATACACACTCATACATACATCATACACTCATACACTCGCATTCATCGCGTTTCACTTTTATCTGATTTTGTGTGACTGTGAGAAATTTTGTTACCATTTCTTTTATTTATGGATTGATTTTTGTGCATGCCCAGGAGAGGTAGAATTGCTCAATTCCAACCTGAAGTTGAGAGACATTTGAGGAGACTTAGGAAAGAGAGGAGACTTAGGAAAGAGAGGAAAGAACAAGAGAGAAAGAGATTAGTTGAGCGAGACAGTGAGAACATGGTTGAGAATCCAAACATTTTCCCAAATCCTGATTTTCCAGTACACCAACCTAGAAATGGGACTAATGGAGGAAACGGTGAGCATGAGAGAGTAGGAGAGAACAATGAGAACCAGCGACATAGGACAATTAGGGAAGCAACAACTTCTGATGTGCATTATGATCCATTTACTGCTGCTTGCCCTAATTTTGATGTTAATTTTGAGATTAAAGGTTTGTTGATTAATTCCCTTCCTAAATTTCATGGTTTGGCGGAGAGGATCCATATATGCACCTACAAGCTTTGACGATGATTTGTCGAGTATGAAGCGATGGGAGCTACTTTGGATCAAGTGCTATGGAAGGTGTTTCATTTGTCCTTGGAAGGAAAGGCAAGAGAGTGGTACATGAGTCTTAGAGGCATGTGGTTAATGCCTATCATATTTGGGCCAACCCGAGAAAAGCATTTTGGAGAAATATTTTCCAGCCTCCGGGACATCTTGATGAGGAAGGAAATCTATTCACCGCCAGATTATGATGAGTCATTTGTATGACTATTGGAACCGCTTCCAAGATCTTACATCCGGATGCCCCATCACTAAATTCACGATGAACAATTGGTGCGATATTTTTATGATGGGTTGAAGAGTCAAGAGAAAGGTATGCTAGATCTGCATCTGAAGGATCTTTGATTGACCTTACAGCATTGGAAGCATGGGAATTGATAAAGAAGATGACCTTAAACCATCAGCAATACAGTGTAAGAGATTTCAGAGGATTGAATGAATTGGGAGCTTTGACAGCTTAAGCAAAGAGAATGGAAAGTCTGGAAACAAAAGTAGATTCATTTGGAGAACAGGATAACATCACAGTTGTCTGTATTCTGACATCAGATTGAAGAACTTGAATGTGCATCGCCCATCATCTTCTGAGATATTCTCGCACCTGATTGTGATAATTGTGGGTCGGTGATGCACATTTCAAGTGTTTGTCCTGGAAGATATGAAGAGGTGTCAGCTGTGTATCTAGGAAGAGCTAATCAGAAGTGGGACCCCTACTCCAACACATACAATGAGGGATGGAAGTCCAATCCTAGATTTAGTTGGAGGAATGAAGAGAGCAGGGCTCAAAATAGGTTTTCACAAGGGGGAGGAGCTGGTACCTCCACTAACCAGTTCCCTAATCAACAGCAAGCCCTCATGGTCCCACCAAAGGAAGACACCAACCAGCTGCTTCACAGTATGATGACTCTGATGAAGGAAGAGAGGGATTCTAATGCTAACCAGTTTAATGCTATTGCTTCTCTTATTCAATAAGATTCCTCAAAGACTGCTGCTAGATTCAATGCCTTGGAGAAGAGAATGGAACAATGAGAGACCAAGGCGGAGAACATAAATTCATATGTCACTCAATTGTCCAACAACATGAGTGAAAATCAAGCAAAAAGCAGTGGGACTATTCCTTCAAATACTGTGATGAATCCAAAGAGTCTGAATGCAATTGCCCTCCGGAGTGGGAAGCAAGTGAGGTTTAACCCTCAAGTAGATGAAGAGGCATGTGATGAGGAGGTTGAGAGTGAGGCAGTACCTCCACCTAAGGAAAAGATTAAGAGATCAGAAAGTGTGAGGGAAGAAGAGCTATTGAAAGAGAAAAAGCATGCTTCAGGAAACAAGGGAACTACTTCAGAGAGTTCCAATGATCAAACGGGAATTGGAGAATCGAGAAAGCAATCCAGCAAAGGTAAGGAGGTAAGTATTCAAGACCTTCCTTTTCCAAACTCATATTTGATGAGCAAGCGCATGAATGAGATTAAAAATGAAAAAGAGATAATTGACTTATTTAGGAAAGTTGAGGTAAATGTTCCTTTACTTGATTTGGTGAAGAGAGTTCCGACCTATGCAAAATATTTGAAGGATTTGTGCACTAACAAGAGAAAGTTTAGGCCAAATGAGAGAGTACAAGTGAGCTCCAATGTGTTAGCTTTGTTCAAACCGCAAACACCTGTCAAGTGTCAAGACCCTGGATCTTTTGCCATCCCTTGCATCTTAGGGAAAGTGATTATAGGTAGAGCTTTGTTAGATTTGGGGGCAGCGATAAATGTGATGCCTAAGTCAGTTTATGAGGCCTTAGGAGTGAAGAGTATTAAGCCTACATCTGTTTTCCTCCAGTTGGCTGATAGATCATTTAGACATCCAGTGGGTATCATTGAGGACATCTTGGTCCAGGTTAAAGGGTTAGTATTTCCTGTTGATTTTTATGTGCTTGATATGTTTTCTGAGGTTGTGCAGGATACTTCCTTAATTCTCGGGTGACCCTTTTTGCGGACAGCAGGAACAATGATCAATATGAAGGAAGGTAAGATCACCATGGAGGTAGGTGACCAATAGGTGAGCTTTAATATGTATGGGGCAATGAAGCACCCACATGAGGATTATTCACTTTTGGGTGTGAACATGATTAATTTCGTTGAGGAAAATGCTTGCCAAAAACATGAGTCACAAAAAGATTTTTTGGATACTGGATTACATTCACTTGATCTTGGGAAAAGGTTTGCTGTTCACGTTTCAGGGAAGCAGGAAGGCATTGCCACGACCACCTACAAGGAACCAAACTTAACGCCAGAAGAAAAAGGGAGTGATCTCTTTTCTCTTGAACTTCATAAATTGACTCCTTCTGTTGTGAAACCTCCTGAGCTTGAGCTCAAACCCCTTCCTTCAACCTTAAGGTATGCCTATCTTGAGTCTCGTGAGCGATTACCTGTAATAATTGCTAGTACCTTGTCCGACATTGAGGAAGAGAGACTCATGAATGTTTTGAGGAAGCACAAGAGAGCTATAGGGTGGACTTTAGCAGATATACCCGGCATTAGCCCAACCATTTGCACACACCGGATCTTATTGAGTGAAGGGTCAAAATCGGTGAGGCAACCTCAAAGAAGGCTTAACCCGCTTATCTTAGATGTTGTGAAGACGGAAATCACGAAGTTGTTGAGCGCAGGGATAATTTATCCCATTTCTGATAGTGAGTGGGTTAGCCCAATTCTTGTAGTTCCTAAAAAGAGTGAAATAACAGTGGTCAAAAATGATAGGGATGAGCTTATTCCTACTAGAGTGCAAAATTGGTG
This sequence comes from Erythroxylum novogranatense, assembly GCA_029891385.1. Taxonomy (NCBI): domain Eukaryota; kingdom Viridiplantae; phylum Streptophyta; class Magnoliopsida; order Malpighiales; family Erythroxylaceae; genus Erythroxylum; species Erythroxylum novogranatense. Next base: position 86,383,336 of record CM057226.1, read on the forward strand.
GCGTCTGTGTATAGATTATAGAAGATTAAATGATGCCACAAGAAAAGACCACTTCCCTCTTCCTTTTATTGATCAAATGCTTGAAAGACTTGCGGGCAAATTACATTATTGTTTCTTGGATGGTTTTTCTGGATATTTTCAGGTACCCATTGCACCGGAGGACCAGGATAAGACCACATTTACATGTCCTTTTGGCACCTTTGCATATCGAAGGATGCCTTTTGGTTTGTGTAATGCCCCAGGCACTTTCCAACGTTGTGTGATGGTTGTTTTCTGGGAATTTTTAGAGGAATGTATGGAAGTATTTATGGATGATTTCACAGTTTATGGCGATTCTTTTTATGCTTGTTTGTCCAACCTTGCAAGAGTTTTACAAAGATGCATTGAAAAGAATTTGATTTTGAACTTTGAGAAATGTCATTTCATGGTCAGTGAAGGTATCGTGCTTGGTCATTTAATTTCTAGCAAGGGGATTGAAGTAGATAAAGCTAAGATTGAGGTTATATCTTCTTTGCCTTACCCTACTTGTATTCATGACATATGTTCATTTTTGGGTCATGCAAGATTTTACAGGCGCTTCATAAAGGATTTCAGCAAAATTGCGTTACCTCTCTCCAAACTTTTACAAAAAGATGAAAAATTTGAATTTGATGATTCTTTCAAAAGTGCCTTCAACATGTTGAAATCAAAACTCATTTCTCCACCTATTCTAGTTGCTCCTGATTGGAATTTACCTTTTGAGCTTTCATGTGATGCATCTAATTGTGCTGTAGGAGCTATGCTGGGTCAACGGGAGGAGAGGTTACCAAGAGTTATTGCATACGCCTCAAAGACATTGGATCCAGCTCAGATCAACTATACAACAACTAAAAAAGAGCTGTTTGCATTAGTTTTTGCTTTGGAAAAATTTAGGCAATATCTGTTAAACTCACATGTTACCATTTTTACTGATCATGCAGCTGTTTGGTATCTCCTCAAGAAACCACAATCCAAGCCTAGGTTGATACGATGGGCATTGTTTCTCCAAGAATTTGATATCGAGATAAAAGATCGTGCGGGAGCAGCAAACCATGTGGCCGATCATTTAAACAGGCTACCCAATGACACACAGGGAGTGGATTCTTCTGACCTTACCTGTGATTCATTTCCTGATTCAGTCCTATGTGCTTCAATTGTTAAAGAACCTTGGTATGCACATATTGTTAACTACTTAATGTCTGGACTCACTCCTCCTTTTATGTCTCAGGAACAAGCTCAGAAGCTAAGGAGTGAAGCTCGACATTACATCTGGGATGCCCCTCATCTGTGGAGAATGTGCAGTGACCAAGTGATCAGAAAATGTGTGCCTCATGAAGAATATGATGATATAATTTCGGGTTGTCATTCAATGGTTTGTGGTGGGCATTTCAGTGCAAGAAAAACATCTAGGAAAATTCTCAAGTCTGGTTTCTATTGGCCTACCCTTTTTAAGGATTCATTTAACTTTTGCCAGTCACGTGATAAATGTCAACGTTTTGGAGGATTAGGCAAACGACATGAAATTCCACAACTACCTATCTTATTTTGTGAAATCTTTGATGTTTGGGGAATTGATTTCATGGGCCCATTTCCTCCATCTTTTGGATTTGTGTATATCCTTTTATCTGTGGATTATGTGTCAAAATGGATAGAGGCCATCCCCACTAGAAAAGATGATGTTCAAGCCGTGTCTAAGTTTCTTAAGTCTAACATCTTTTGTCGATTCGGTATACCAAGAGCTGTGGTGAGTGATAGGGGAACCCATTTTTGTAATAGAGTCATTGATAACTTATTTTTTAAATTTGGGGTCACTCACAAAGTCTCCACTGCATATCACCCACAAACTAATGGACAAGCTGAAGTTTCCAACAGAAAGGTGAAACACATTTTGGAGAAAATAGTAAAGTCATCCAAGAAGGATTGGAGCCTTCGCCTCGAGGAAGCATTATGGGCATACCGGACAGCTTATAAGTTCCCCATAGGTATGTCCCCTTACCGTTTGATTTATGGAATGGCTTGCCATTTACCTGTGGAATTGGAGCATAAAGCATATTGGGCAATCAAACAATGCAATATGGACTTGGAATCTTTTGGAATGGAGAGGAAGTTGCAACACCAAGAGCTCGAGGAATTAAGGTTAGAGGCATATGAGCATGCACGACTCTACAAAGAAAAAGCAAAATTGATGCATGATAAGATCATTCGGCGGAAAAGTTTCAAAGAAGGAGACAAAGTCCTATTATTCAAAGCTCGTTTCACTTTTAAACATGGGACTTTTAATACTCGTTGGGAGGGACTGTATTTGGTCACGAAAGTGCACAACTTTGGTATGGTAGAGCTTCTACATGAAGGAACTGGAACGAGACTTAAGGTGAATGGCCATCTTCTGAAGCTCTATTATGAGATTCAAAAATCGCCGTAAATATCAGGTTTTTCATCTCCTTCACTTGTTTCTTTACTTTTTGCGCTTTTCATTTACTATTTGTCTTCACAAGTTTGGAGGAGAGCCATTTAGATAAATAACTTCTTCTGTTTTTCCTTTCAATTTTTCCAATAATACTTTCTCTGTCCCTTCATGAACTTCTATGCATTTCAGCTTCATCTACAATTTCATTGAGGACAATGTGTGCTTTAAGTGTGGGGGAACTGTTTCCACATTTATCTTTCATATTGTATGAATGTTGACACATTATGATTATGAATTTTTGGCCAATTGGTGCATTCTGTCGATTAACTTGGTGCATTTTACATCTTTCTGTCATTCTGCATTTCTTCGCTGCGACAAGTGATCACACGTCGCGGCGAAGCTATTCTTCCGAGTTTGTATACGTCGCGACGTCACCCATTTTATACGTCGCGATGTTCGCACGTTACGACGTCTGCCTCAGCACACCGCGACGTCACATGTATGCATGAATGACTTGTGCTTCATTTTTTCATTTTTCTATTCAATCAAACATTTTCTGCACTGGATTTTTGTGGCTGTTGTCTTTAAAGTTTTTACTAGTTTCAAAATGAAGCTTGAATTTTTAAAAACACCTCCCATTCTTGTAATGATAGTTGGAATTGACAAAAATTTTGTTCTTCATGTTTTCAACACACAGTGAATGGAAGCATGCTAAAAAAGTGGCATTTTAAGTTTTTGAGGCTTGAGATTGTTTATAGAGATAATACCCTTGTTGGAAGGATATTTGAGCCAAAATTTTCTTTTATCTTTGTGTGCATCTGCTTATTTCATTCTCCTCTAGAACTTGTTTTAATTCTTACTTGAAGCTTAATGGACTGGATTTTTATTGATGTGATAGAGGCGTTCCTTCCTCAACCCATTTTCCTAAACACAGTTCCTTATATATCTATCCCTTGCTAGCCCGTTGAGCCTTCTTGTTATGAGCATTTGTATTCATATTTTTATGTGTCATTAGTTATTTTGCTTATTAAAAAAGAAAATGTTCCAAAAAGGGGACAGAAGTGTTTTTCAATTCAAAATAATAATAATAATAATAAAATAATAATAAAATAATAATAAAAAAAGAGAAAATTTTATGCATACGTTTAGTTTCAGAAAACTATTGACATCAATTCCTTGTTTAATGCATGTGCTCATACTGTTGGCCCCTTAATTTTTTTCGTATTGCATTAAGCATGATTTAAATAATTATGAGGGTTGATGGATAAAATTTTAGACCTATTTGCTATATAAATGTTGGTCGAATTTATTTTATGGTTTGGTTGTATTAAAAATGGTAAGAATGTATAAGGGTATTTTGGTCATGGCATTTAAGGATAGAAGGTCTAAGGTTTAAGTGAAAGGGGCAAGATGGACATTTGATAAGTAAGTAGAAATTAAGAGAAGAAGAAGAAAGAGTTAGAAAAGGAAGAAAATAGAAGAAAGAAAAGAAAAGAAGGAGAAAAGAGAGGAGAGAGTGTCGTAAGCTTGGAGAAAAGAAGAGAAAGAGGGTTTGCTAGCCTAAGCGATTTCCGACAGATTCGAAGTGCTTCCTGGTAAGTTTTGCTTCGTTTACTCTTGTTATGGTTAGATTAAACTTAAAGGATGTGGAATAGGTGAGAATCGGTGGTTTTAGGGTTTTCGACAAAAAATGGATAGGTTTCTTTGGGTTTATGATTTTGTGGTTGTTTTTGAAGTGTTAATGGGTTAGAAATGTACTATAAGACATGATCTAAGGTTTAGATGTGTTGCATCTGAGTTTGGGTAAAGATTAAAGTCGAAAAATGCAGAAAAATGGGGTTCGGAGTCGTAACTCCGACCTGCACGTCGCAACGTGCGCTAGAGCACGCCGCGGCGTGCGGAGAAAATGGTGACGTCGCGTGCACAGGGTGCACGTCGCGGCGTGCACAATATGATGTGCACGCATGGCAAGACAATGTGCATCGCGTCGCGACGACGGCGGTAATGCGAAGCACGTCGCGATGCACACATTTATGCTCGTCATGGCGAAGAGGTTCGTTACCATGGCGAGCCCCGATCCTTCCAAAATGATTTTGATATATTTTGGGTATATCTTTTGGTGTAGATATCCAAATGAGGTGATTTTGATTCGTTAGAAAATAGAGTCAAAGTTCTACAAGTTTTATAAAGCTTTGAAATTGAAAGTCGATTATAAGAATCTTAAAGTTTGGTCGAAGTTGGGTATAGATTCTTGTTTTGTTTGGGGTATAACTTTTGGGTTTTTGAACCAAATTGAATGCTTTTGGAGTCAATAGAAATGTAAGACAATGAGGACTTTTATGGAAAAAGTGACCCGAATGTTTGGATTTTGGCAAAGTTTGGGTTTAGTTAGAATTTATCTTAGTGAATGTGTAATTTTTGGGTTCCTAATTTGTATTCCTATTTGAATAGGAATTTTGAATTTGATTAAGGAAATCAAGGAAGGCAAGAGGATCAAGATGAGAGGTATTTTTTAAGCATGTATTCGAGCAAGGATTTCAGGTGGGTTTCATGTTTATGATTTAGTAATGAGCCACTAAAGTTTTCTCCCAAATCAAGAATGATTTCAATTACTTCATAAATATCGTTTTGTTTCTATTGAATGATTTGCAAAATTTCTACATGTTTCAGCCTATGAACTTTTCTGATGAATTTCAAAATAGAAATGAAAATGCATTGAACATTTTATGTCATGCCTTGGAAAACTTCATGGCATTTTGTATATTCGGAAAAGAAAGAATAGAGTATGAAAAGTATGAAAGCTTTGATAACATGCTTTGAGCATGAAACGAATGGATTATGTGCTTTGTTTGGGTAAGAGAGTTACGGATGGAGTCACGTGCACGTCGACATATAGCCTTCTCCCGGCTGCCCGCTTGAGGCCACGAGATCCTTGAGAAATCGGACTCGTTTTGTTTACGGATTTAACTTCGATTTATCCGGATTGTTTACGGAACTCTCGAGCCATTTGTTTGTGCATTGCATCTATGAATTTTCAAGTATGTGCATAACTTGAGCATTTGATATTGATGATTGATTGAACATATTGTGTTGATGTGATAATATTTTTCACTATGCAATGACACTTTTCAATTATGGGTTTGAACTCAGAACTTCGGATTTGACTGAGAATTTGGGAGTAAAGCGTTTTATGAACTTATTATGATTTTTGTACAACAAATGAACTTTTTCAACGGTTTTGCTTGTTCTTCGTTATAAACCCGTTACCCACGAGCTATAAGCTCACCCCCCTTCATTCCCATCCACAGGTGATGAGAAGAAGATCGGGTGAAGGGAAGTGAAGGTTTCGATTTCTATGTGTGTTTATTGTATTGTTCTCAATTGCATTGGTATTAGAAATTTTAGAATCGATATATTGTGGCTTGGTATGCCATGAGAACTTGTAAATTTATTCTTTGATGAAAGTGGATATTGTATGGTTGATAACTAGTGGAAGTTCGCAATTGTGTGTACGGACCGGATTGAGTAAGAATTTAGTTTACTTGAGGGAGCTATGATTATGATATGATTTTTGGATTGTAAATTTTGGTTATGCATATGTATTTATATACCGCAACGAGATGTGTTATGGAAAAACGAATGTAGGAATGGCACGAGATTGTAAACTTCATGATTTCTGTGATGTTCGTCAATGTTTTGGTTCAACGGACGGATTCCGAGTACGGGATCCAACATTTGTGCTATCAGAGCAAGAAGATGAATCGATGAAGGTTAAGGCAAATCCATCGGATTACAGGTAAGTATGATGGTACTGTTTCGAGGTTGGGTTTCGGGAACGGGATCCAACACATACTATTCTTTCTTTCTTTCACTTCATCCATTCAATTAGCCTACCATACATTATAACCCTAAAAGTCCTCTTGATCTTCAAAATGATAGTTTTGTGGTGGAGAAATAGAATTGACACAAGCTTATGGTAGGAGATGGATTAAGTAGAATGAGAGCAAAAATATCCCTAGACACAAGTGAGATGAGCATATACACTATATCCCGAGTGATTCTCTTTTGTTCAATCTCTTGTACTTGAATTCTTTCAATGTTTGTTTTATTAGCACTCTTTCACTTTTATGTGGATGATTTCTGAAGAAATGAATTGCGTCAACTTCCTTTTATTGTTTTGAGCCTGGCAGATATTTTCTTTCCTTCTTGCATTCTTTTTGACTCTTGTAAACCTTGTTCAGGAGTACAAAGGATTGAGTGTGGGGGAATTTGATTGAGCCAAGTTTATATTATAAATTGGCTACCTTTTCATAGCTGCTTATGCATTAGTTGACTCCTAATTGATGATTTTTGCTTAAATTGGTTCCTCATACCGATCTCTTTTAATTCACAATTTGCCAGTAAATTGTCATGATTCGATACTAATTTTTCTATAATTTTCATGAGGACAATTGATACTGCAAATTGTTATTATTTTATTGCAGGAGCAAAGGAGTCAACACATTAGGAAGTCGACAGTCATGAGGTCAATCCACACGTCGCGACGAATATCAATCTACACGTCCAGACGAGCAAATCATTTCCATACGTCGTGGCGAATATTAATTTATACGTCGCGACGAGTAGGCAATTCTACACGTCGCGACGAATTTTCATTTACACGTCGCGACGTACGAGCGGATATCCGACCTTAAATGGAAAATTTGTCTCACTGCTCTAACCCGGCCCGCACCCACCATATAAAAACGTTGTTATTTTTAGGTCAAAGAGACTTCAGATACTGGGAGATTGGGAATACGCATACACTGGAAAAGATATCTGGAGGCAGTAGAGAGACGAAACCTTACTCCACCATCATCTTCACGTTTTCATCATCGTCAACTATCGCCATCAAAATCGCCACCATCAGTATCTTCTGCCACAATGGGTATCGCTCAATCTCCAGTAGTTAAGGGATAGACCAGAGCCATGCGTAGCTAAGCCACATTTCCTCTTAAAGATGTAGCAATGGCTTGAGTTCACAGAAGCTTCAAAGGGGAGTAATCATATAGTGTCTGAAGTTTAGTTATACTTGTGTAGACTCTGAGTTAGAGGTTACATCTGTATAGCTAGATTAGCATTGTTATAGTTTAACCGTTTGCTGAACACTATGTTGGGATTTGGACAAAGTGATTTGCAGAATGTTTGATGCTCAATATATGAAGTTTCATATATGTCGTTGGATATTGCATTTACTATCTTCATCTACCTAGTTGTGTTTGATTAAGATTGTCGTGTTTTTATCCAATTGACCGATTGCATTTACTTGTCCATTTTCACACTAAGGTTTTTAACAAGGATTTAAATGATGGAGTTCATTAGTTAAATCTTTAGACCTAAAGAGTCCTTTAGGGTTGATCTTTCGAAACTAAGTGGATTTTATCCCTAAAAATCATTTTTGGACCATGATAGCCTGCGCCCATTTTTAAGAGGATTTTATCAATTTGATTTCTATCTGATTTTTTTTAATTGCATTATTTCCAAAATTCCAAAAATATTCTTTATAGTTTTTGTCCAATTTTTATTACTTTATCAGTTTTGACCAAAATACCAAACCCCCATTTTATCAACTTTGATTGAAAATTTTGACATTTAGGCTAGCTTAGACCTTTTTCACTTGGTTCCAATTAAGTGAGACGACCTGAGGATTGCAACCTATACCGCAATCTTGGAATTTATTATATTTAACCGGTTTTCAAGGATCGATCATAAGATCGAATCGACAGAGCCGCGATCAGAACGACTCCCTTTTTATCATATGACCCCTTATATACTATTGTAATGGTATTGTCAAGATAATGATTGATATGCCTGCAGTCAATTTGAACTATACATTAATCTCATGTTCCTATGAACTCCAAAAATGTAAGCTTTACACCTGTCTCTAATAGTTAAGACTATTAGCAACTCAAATGTGTAATCACTCAGTTCTACATTCTTCACCATCAATTGCTCTTTCGATGTACTCATACTAGGACATATAGCTTTGATTGTTTCTTATGTTTTCTCTAACATTCTCTTTATCAAGTAATACATACTTCTTAATCCAATCATAAATATCATTTACTTGAAAGTTGGATATGTTTTCCAATTCTCCGATAAGGTTCACAAGTTCTAAATCCTCAATTTGGGCTTTGTCAATCCTTTTATACACAGCTGATTTTAAATTCGATAGCTAATAATACCTTTTTTTGCCCCTTTTTATCTCGACATTCTACACTCAATTTGATAATCTTAACATCCAAATTTGAGATACTCTGCTATTGAATTTTTTATTCAATGTATCAATTTACAACACTAGCTTTATTGGGAAATACTCATTTGCAAAATCCCTTTCAATCCTTGAAAACTCACTAAGTACCTCAATCTTTATTGATCTATATATTCATATATCTATCCAAAATGTTTTTGTACAAATAATGTTTCCAAGCTTTCAAAGCAATTTCTATTACCACACATTTTAAGTCATGCATCCAAAATGCAACTCATGAGGCTATAATTGTCCCTAGGTACACAAAATCACTTTATACTATTACAACATATTGCATCTTAATCTCTAATGGGCAACTTCGTTATATATTGCAAAATATCCAAATTGAAGCGGTGTAATTAACAATGGAGTTAGAAATTCTGCACAAATTTCCCTTTTTTTTCCTTCATCACTGATATGACTTATATTATCATTCCGCAAATATTCAAAATTTCATCTTACTTTTTCAAACACATTCAAAATACTGTCTATGATCATAATCACTCGTTGATATCATGTTGCTCGAATCATTTTAACCTTCAAAGATTATCATATCTTTATCGGGGCATTGTTAACTCCAACAGATATGCGTAAGACTCATTATGCCCATAATTTTTTTTAATTCTTTAAGTAACTAATTCCTCAGTGCAGTAGTATTAGCACATGATATTCTCATTTTCCCAATTAATGCCCTTTTTCTCGAATGATTTCCTCAGTTCATTCGATTTCCTGTGATTTCACATTGACTTCTTCTAATGTCTATTCATTCATACCAGTTTCTCCACACATTTCAATTTATTTACAAATATAACTTCCTGTGTTGGTAACACATTTATCATATATATAATGTGTGTTTCCCAAACATGTTTACACAGACTATAATCTGGACCTAAATTTCCCTTACATTAGCGAGTTGTCCCCTTTAATTCACAAATCCACTTACATAGTTGGTACTCTACATCAGCAACATGCATACACTCTAAATAGCATTTTCTAACTCTTATGCTTTAGTCTTCACTAGGAATGTAACTCCAACATTCACTTTTGACTCATTAATTATTTATTCCAGATTTGTTCCTTCATTGATCATTCTTAAATTGAATTTACCGACTTTTTGACCCTATCTCAGTGATTTCTTGGTATTAACCTCGATAGTGTTCATAAAATCCTTGTCAATCAACTATTTCCCATGATTACTTATCAGTCATTCTTCGTACCTCAAGAAAATCATTGTCAAAATTTCATAATATAAGATCAATTCGTATCATAACTTATATGATCTGAACATCCTTATAATAAGGCAGAATCATTACATCTTATCTAGAGATGTGTTTATGTCTATTAACCAATTAATAACATTTGCTATTGAAACTTGAAGTCCAATTGAGTGCAAACAACTCTTCTATCTTTGTTCCTGCCTACGATTGGGGTACCTCATCACGATCGTGACATAAACCTATTTTCTTGTAGGCCACTATCGTGCCCTGCACTTTCTTCCTCCCATTAACACACTTATTAACATCAATTCTACTCTAGTTTTCCAAAATTTACCTCTTTTAATGCTAAATCATTCCATAATAATTGAACTATCATTTTGAATGTAGTCACTCTTCTCATTTGATTCATCAACTTTTCCTTAATCGTGTTCATACATAAAATCCCAACTTATGCTTATTTCTAACTTCTCTATACTACACATCATTCATCGCTTGTAAAGTCATTTATAACTATTTTATTTCCTTTTCTATTTTTTAATCCCATTTCCCTATTATCCTTTATTTCACCGTCCATATGTATATCCTCAATCCATTCAGAATTATAGATGAAGAATCATCAAGAAATTTAATCTCAATATCACAGGCATATTATTACATTAAATCATAACTTTTATCACATTTATCCGACATTCATTTTAAATCCAAGTCTACCCTTACACGGTCATAAAAATTTATTTACTGTAACCGGGCCTGTACACTTTAGTCTCATCATTTCCATATATATTCTTATTTTCCTCAAACTTAATTGATTTGTACATTTCCGAAATGTCTCGGTATATATAATGTCTCCAAATTCTCAAAGTAATCACTATAATAGCAAATCTAAACCATGTATCAAAATCAACCCATGAGACTTTAATACAAAACCACTTTATATTGTTATAATAGATTGTATCTTGATCTCCAAGGTGAAACTTCATTATATACTGCATAATCTCCAAATCCAAATGGCATAATTAACCTTGGGGTTAAAGTTTCCTCAATTTCTCTTTTTTTTTTACATTCATCATTCCTACGGTTTACACATTTTTCTTCAAACAATCCGCAACAATGCATTCACATTAAGTTTACATTCGAGGATATATCCTCACAGTTCAATATTAACATCGTATCCCATAATACATTCACCAACTAATCACATACAATTTCTCATTTATACATATCCACAACCTCCCTTTTATCACATTATGACATATCATCACCTTTCTCACTATTTATATCAACTCAAACATTTAACATATGCTCATGCGTGTGACTCATGCTCATGCTACTCAGACTAGGGATCAGTTGCCACTGTATGCTATGATATGACTTAAATGCATGTAACTTGACCCCTATTTCAGAAACAACCCATATAAGATAGTACTTCTGGGCTCTGATACCACATAAATGTAACACCCCACTCTCACAAAACCTGAACCCGACATCATGGTGATATCCGAATTCGTGCTCCACGAGGGCGGCGTGCTAGTAAAATCAGTAAGCCAAAACTCTGTACATAAATTTTTTTTGAAATACGATCAAATGTGCAAAAATCAGTAAACCATTTGGGCTAGCTTTGTCTCTTAACCATTTTCAGTCATAACAATACAATCAATAGAATTTCAATAGTCATTTGGGGCCCATTTCAAATATAAAATATATTTTATTTTTATCATAATGATTTTACATCACAACATAAATCTATTTGTATACACATGGTACAAAAATTTTGGAATCCATTATTTATACAAAAAGGTCATGGAATACCAATTTATACAATAGAAAAACACTCATACTGACGCCAACTGATCCCGACCTCTTCTTTCACTCACATACAATAGATATACTCCCGTTGCCTAACAGGGTATTCTTCTGAGTCCTGAAAAAATAATTGCAAATTTTGGGTGAATTTTGCGAACTCAGTGAGGTAACTATCATCGATGGTTCACTCAATTCATGCAACACAACAATTCATATCAAAATTATAACACAATTTCACATTTATCATAATTAACACACTGTCACATATTTAGCCTTTCACTTAATCAAGCATATTTAACAAAATGCATATGAAATGCTCATGTGACACTTTTTCAGTTATTACGGTGTTGTGACCAAGCGCCTGAACTGTCTCATATAGGGTATATTAAATATTGAGCCTGAGGCTCTAAATCACTGTAAGCTCGAGGCTCAAATTCCCTCGTTGAGCTTTAAGCTCTAATCGGTGGCTGCCTCAGTCACAACTGTTATTATCTGAGTATGCATTCATGAACGAAATGCATATGCCACAATTGATCAACATATGTCACAATCAATCATATATGTCACAATCAATTATATTATAAGCATGTATGCATATGTCCCGGTCAATCACATCATAAGCACGTAGGTAGGTTGACGTTCCAAGTGCGCCTCTAAAACAAATAAAATACACATATATTGTTGGAACTCCTCCCGGATGAGTCACGTGTCCAACGTCCTACGTGACATCTAGACGCGCATCTCATGAGGGAGGAATTCCTCACCACAAAAATTAACTCAATCGAATATAATTTAATGTCATCCGAACAAATCTTGATAAATTCACACTAATTATCCTCCAATAAAATTGATATGTTTAGGGCCCATAATAAAATCCAATTCCTAAGATCAAATGAAATTACATGTCTCTTGGTCAAATAGAATCAGAAATCTCCTCAATCGGATCTCTATAGATCGCAAAATCGTCCAAAAACGGAAAAATATTCAATACCGTCACATAATTGACTTTCTTTAATAGTATCCGTAAATTCCCACTAAAACCCGAATCTCTAATTTCACCTAAAAGGGGTAGAAATTTTTTTTAGAAATTTAACGCTTCAAAAATCGTGCAAATCGGAGGTTAAACGGAGGAGAGACGGATAAAATAGGAAACGGGGTTTAATTTCTAAAAATTGAAAATTCAGTTTTTAAAACTAATGAAAACTTCTCTAAATTTAAACTTTAAAAACTTTTCACCCCGAAACCCAAATTTCGAAAATTTGGTATCAATAAAAAGGTAAAAAGAAGCTCTACAATTTCCTAGAAGGATTTAAGAACTAATTTGGCCATTAAGGGGATCAAAAATTGCTTCAAAGTTTTAGTCTAAACTCAATTTTTCCTACACAATGCCAAAAGTTTCAAAATTCATATCTTCTCACAAAAAAGTCCAAATATGACAAATTTTACCTCATTGGAAAGATAAAAAAATGATCTACAAATTTCATGAAGGGTGTAAAAACTAATTCCTTCATTTAAAGTGGTAAAAACACTCCTAAAGCTACTGCCTATATGTTCACCAATAGAACAGTAACCCTTACCAAATGAACAGTACCTGTAATCTTTCTAAACTTATAACTTTTTATTCCTAACTCCAATAATTGTAAATTATAACTCATTTGAAAGGGGAAAAGATAATCTACATGTTAAATGAAGGATCCAAAAACCAAAAAAAGCTCTAAAGGGGTGAAAAACCCTCCCAAAGGTTCTGTCCAAAATTGCCAAATGAACAGTAACTGAACTAGGTCTAACCCCCATAACTTTTTACTCCTAACTCCAAATAAGGCATAGTATACATCAATAGAAAGAAGAAAAGATGATCTACAAGTTTCATGAAGGGATAAAAAATCAATTCAATCATTTAAAGAGGTGAAAACACTCTCAAAGTTACTGCCTGTATAAAATCCAATAAAACAGTAACTCTACCTACATAAATAGTAACTATCATCTTCTCAACCTCATAACTTTTTCATTTTAAGTCCAAATGTGACGAATTACATATCATTAGAAAGCTCTTTATATGTACTACAATCTTCAAGAAGGCATCTCACTTAAATTCAAGCTTTAACATGGTCTAAACTTCAGTCGAAAGTTCTGCCCATTTTAAGAAAATTTGGACAACACCTCCCCTAAAAATGTAACTAGCCAAATCTTCAATCCAACTTAACAACTTGCATAAAAACTCAATATCCAATCTTTCACAACACAATCCAATCCCAATATCTCATAATATCTACTCCAATGGCAGCCACCACACTCCTAATATCTATGCACATTCAAACTATACTACAACATCAACATACTCTTCCTTTTTATCAATTCAAACCATACACCAATACATGTTTAGAAAACATATACAGGATACATTTCAAAATCAAAGCTCTTACATTTATATGGAAATAAGTTCATACAAAGCTTTAGAGGGCATTTTAGCCTGAATACAATGAAAGTATCAAAATTTACATATAATCCAAAATGCGAACTAAAGCTTTATTTTCTCAAAAATGACTTCAAAAGCGAAATGCATCGGAGTATTGCCTTAATCCCGATACGGTGACTCGGTTTCTCCCTTGACATCTGTGGAGGGGAAATGAGGGTTGAGCTCTACGACTCCGTGGGTAATAACTTAATAATTAAGAATAAGCTAAAACATTAAGTATTCATTCACTTTCAAGAACAATATCACATTAATAAAACATTTTCAATTTCTCAAATTTTTTTACTAAAGTCATCAAATCATACAAATTACAAATCACATATCACGAAATCACAAAAAAAGTGGTTCGGGTGAATCCGAAACGAGATGTACTACACATTCCCGCGAAGCGGTCATGTGTAGTCATGACTTGTGGGAGTCCTTGAGAGGAACTCCAATGCCACTAGCGGGCAGACGGGAGAAGTCTATAGGTAGACAGGTGCACCTAACTCTTATGGGATTATCACAAACCCAAAGAAAGCACATAATTCACACAATTTGAAATCATTAGCCATAACTGACCTTTACAAAATCACTTTCGCATAACTGGGCCAAACTAGCAAATCTTTTTCCGAAATCATAAATTCTCGTCTTTTTCACATAACAAACCAGTATTCAAATCATTTCAACATTAATTCACAATCAAAGAGTTTGACATACAAGTTAAACATATCACAAAGAGTAATTTATACACAAAATCGAAGTCATTGGATAGCATTTATGATAAAAAGTTCATTAAGCCTATAACTCAATTATTAAGGAATCACCCACCTTAATTCCTTTAGCTTGTAGGTTGGTCAATTTGCCTTGGCTCTTCCTCTAATAGCCTCATTTCACCTTCATCAACACAATAATCCCAATTTAATATAGGATATCAAAATTGGAAATTTCTAAGGAAAGGAAAACATGAAGTTATTCCTATCTAACCTTACCCATACCTATCCTAAGCTATTTAAACCAAAACCTACCTAAAATACCCAAGAATTTTGAAATTCTCTTACCTTAGAAGATGACCCACGAAATTTTGCTTTTGCTTCTAAGGAAAGCTTAAACTCTTCCTTTCTACTTTCTTCTTGAAGCAAACCCTTAAACCCCTCTTTTCCAAAGCACAAAGACCTAAGCTTCACTTCTCTTCTTCTTCTTCTTCAACCGAAAACTCCCTCTCTTTTCTCTTCTAAAATTTCGTAAGTCTCCTTTCTTTGATAGTTTCGGTGGAATGCCTTAGGAAACAAACTTTCTAACTTAATAACCTATGCTAAAATGACATAGTTTCATTTATTTCCCTCCTTTCCTTGCCATTTTCGTTTCTTCCTTCATGTTATACGGCTACATCATCACTTGTTTCATTTCTTCTTCATTTAATCATTTCCTTCTTCATTTAATAGCATTTAAAAAGGGCTAAAAGCCCATCTCCTAAGCCTTAAGCCTTAAGAACATATACAAACTTCCTAATTTACCCCTACATCATCTTTTTCTTTTTAATTTTTAGTAACTTATTAAAACTCTAATTTAACTAAATCCTTTCAATTTATAGTCATTAACTAAGCACTAAAATCCCAAATAATTCTAACTAAAAGGAATTTATCAATCTAAACCTCAAAATAAAGAAAACAAGCTTAATGCGAATCGGGGCCCAACATTTCTCCCCCCTTAAAAGAATTTCGTCCTAGAAATTCGTACTTGACATACTGAAGAGATGGGGATACTTCTCCTTCATAGCTTCCAATGGCTCCCACGTGGCCTCTTCCACCGAGTGGTTCCTCCATAAGACTTTTACCAACTGCACAGTCTTGTTCCTGAGAACCTTTTCTTTGGTATCCATGATCTGCACTGGAAGCTCTTCATAACTCAAATCATCACTCAACTGAACTTCATTAGCTTGAATGACATGAGAAGGATCAGATCGATATCTCCTCAGCATAGAGACATGAAAAACATCAAGAATCTGTGATAGCTCAGGAGGCAATGCTAACTTGTACGCCAACGGACCAATCCTCTCCAAAATCTCATAAGGCCCCACATACCTCGGACTCAATTTACCCTTCTTTCCAAATCTCAAAATCCCTTTCCAAGGAGAAGTCTCGAGAAAAACTTTCTCACCAACCTCAAACTCCATCTCTTTCCTGTGACCATCTTCATAACTCTTCATCCTACCCTGAGCTACCTTCAGTCTGTGCTTTATCAAGTTGACCTTATCAACGGTCATCTGTATCAACTCTGGGCCCAAAAGTTTCCTGTCTCTCTCTTCATCTCAACACACTGGAGTCCTACATCTTCTCCCATGCAGAGCCTCATAAGGAGCCATCTGAATGCTCGAATGATACGAATTATTGTAGGCAAATTCGATCAGAGGCAAGTGCTCATCCCATGCTCCTCTAAAATCCATCACACAAGCCATGAGCATTCCCTCAAGAGTCTGAATGGTCCTCTCAGATTGACCATCGGTCTGAGGATGGAAAGAAGTGCTGAAACTCAACTTAGTACCCAAAGCCTCCTGCAAACTGCCCCAAAATCTCGAAGTAAAATGAGGGTCCCTATCAGACACAATCGAATATGGGATCCCATGCAATCTCACAACCTCATCAACATACTTCTTGGCTAGCACGTGCAAAGGATCTGTCTGTCTGATTGCCAAAAAATGGAATGATTTCGTCAATCTATCCACAATCACCCATATGGCATCATGCCTCCTACTGGTCCTGGGCAATCCCATCAGAAAATCCATAGTCACCCTCTGCCACTTCCACTCCAAAATAGATAAGGGCCTTAATTGGCCTGAAGGTGCCTGATGCTCAGCCTTGACTTCCTGACACACCAGACACTTAATCACATACTCGGCCACATCTTTCTTCATACCTCTCCACCAGAAATGCTCCTTGAGATCCCTGCACATCCTGGTGCTACCTGGGTGCATAGCATAAGGCGCATTGTGCGCCTCATCTAGAATCTCATCCTTCACCTCCTTGACATCAGGAATACATAGCCTATTCATGACTGTCAGGAGTCCATCATCACTCACCATCATATCGGACTTCTTACCCTTCTGAATCTCTTCCCGCAGTTTACCCAGTTCTGCATCTTGAACCTGCAACTCTCTCACTTTTTTCCTGAGGATCGGTCTCACCCTAAAAGTAACAATCATGCAATCAGACTCCTCCTGCTTAAGACTGATTCTAAGCTTAGCCATTTCTTCCAATAGCGGCAGATAGACTGTCTGAACATATGCTATGGAAGACTTTCTGCTCAAGGCATCTGCAACCACATTGGCCTTACCTGGATGATACTCAATCAACAGGTCATAGTCTTTGAGCAGCTCAATCCACCTTCTCTGTCTCAAATTCATCTCCTTCTGACTCAACAAGTATTTGAGACTCTTGTGATCTGTAAAGATCTTGGTTTTCACTCCATACAGATAATGCCTCCAGATCTTCAAGGCAAAGATCACAGCTGCTAACTCCAGATCATGGGTCAGATAATTCACCTCATAAGGTTTAAGCTGCCGTGAGGCATATGCTGAAGTGAATCACACGTTAATACAGCACTTAAAAACACAATAGAATGCACGAGAAGGGGCACGAGAAGGGGGGGTTGAATTGTGTATTCCCCTTTTTGAATATCTTTTAGAATTACTTGTTAGAATTAAGATTCTTTACAGAATTCTTATTAATCCTGATTGATCAAACTTTTTAATGCTAAGTATATGAATAGTAAATAAAGATCAACTTTGAAACTAAAAGTGAGATAGAGAGTGAGAGTAGTAGACACGCAGATTTATCCTGGTTCACCCCAAACCGTGGGCTACGTCTAGTCCTTAGAGTTTCTTCTGAGATTTCACTATCTCTTCAAACATTATAGTATTCTTTCACGAGCCTCTTCAGGTCTCTACAACCAGTATTCTTTCACACTTAGCCTCTGCGCAGTTATCTGTATAACTTTTCTTTTCGAAAATATTTGAACACTCATTATGTAGGATAGCGTTCAGCTAATTCGCACTTAATCACTTTTTCGCTTTGTGTAATTTTTCTCAAAACAGCAAGCTCTTTAGTTTTCGACTTCGACTTGTATTTATAGCCTTCGTCTCTAACTGCTTCTTGATTCTTGATTCTTGAATCTTTAAAGAAACGGTTAATCATTTGAGTTCTGTAACTAACTCGAACTGACTCTTGCGTCTGTTTCTTTTCTGCGTCTGCGTCTGTGTTTGCTTTTGTTTCTGCGTCTGTATCTACATTTGTGTCTGCGTCTTTTATTGTCTTGTGTAGGTCGCTCGTCAGTGTTGACTTTTACTTTGACAAACTTCGCCTATGTTTTGATTTGTCTGCAGCGCCTCAGATTCGACTTTTTCAACTTAGTCGTGTCAACTTCATCTCAGATACGCCATCTTAAATACATCTCTCAATTCGCTCAGATACGCCTCGGATCGTTTTGTTTTTCTTGTATTTGATCTCACTATGTTTGTTATACATCAAAATCATTTTATGTAAATTCATTTTGACTTAACAATCTCCCCTTTTGAATATAACAAATTACATACAAGAAAAGAAAAGAAAAGAAAACAAAACAAGCAGATGTTGCAAAAACTTATCTTCTTCTGTCTTAAATGTTGTGGTCACACCTTCTTCATCCGAACATCCTCTCCTCTTTCGATTATTTTCTTCTTTTCCGCTCTCCCCTATTTGTTATAATCAAAATGATTATCGATTCGGTTCTTCGCAGCTCGCTATCATCTTCTTTAGATCATTCATCGCCTTCATCATGTCATTGAGTTCACCACGTAATCTCTCGACTTCATCGGCGAAGAGGTTTGATCTCGTCTGGCGATGGAGGAGCAAAAGGAATTGTAGTAGTATAGGCATCGAGGATGGAGTGTAGTCTTCATTAATCTCAAAAGTCGGTGGACGAATGAATGTTGTAGCTTGGAAGATTTAGATCAAAAGGAACTGGCAAAGATCAACAACCGCCTTCCTTGCGAGGATAGGGCATGTTCTTCGATGATGCGATGTATTAGACAAAGGGCTAATACAAAGAACTCGCTCAACAAGGAACTCAAGAATGTTCTGTTTTATACTTCCCCCATCGATGGTCTTCCGCACGATTTGTATGGTCGCAACTCGCTTGATCTCGGTTTTGTGCGGGAATGCATGCTTCATCAATTTTTCGTGACTTCTTCGCAATCGATTCATGGATGATCATCATCAACATTATCTTCGTGAAATAATTTTGACTTTCCTTTGTAAAATCTTTTGGACACCTTGGTTGAATATCCGAACAACCTTTATCTCGTGTTCTCGTGATTGGGAACATAGTACACGGTGGATGTGGACGCCTTGAGGATATGGCAAATGATCAAGAAGCCTCAAGGTATCGTAAAAGACTTCTCTTTTCATTTAGTAATCGCCACGTGATACCATTAATCAACATAGGTTGCACCAGAGCTACTATTTTCTTCATCGGTTCAACACCGATTATAATAGATTGCTCGATTGGTAATAACTTCTACCAATTTGATTTCCAGCCTATATTTCCTCAAGAACTTCGGTAGTTATATACCTTCGACTTGGTTCATCATCAACCAAATCATCTCGCAGCTTGCTTCGGTTGTGTTCCTTAGAAGTCTCCCGAACCGCCATTCTTCCGCTGGTTCCTCCTTTATAATGCCAGTGTCTCATGAACCGTGCTTTCATCCACTGGTTCTTCTTGTTAAGCACTAGGAATTTCTTGAACTGTACAATGCTCAGTTTCTGTTTCAACTTGAACAAGTCGTTAGCCTCTTTTGTAGACTAACGTCCTCAACAGTTGAGATGCTCTTCTTTTGACTAACCTTCTTAGGCTTTTTCTCTGCTTCAGTTAGTTTTGCTGATTTCTTCACAGTAGATTTTCCTTTAACAGATGTTGCTTTTCTCTTCCTCTCAGTCTCTTTAGATCTTCTGGCCGTATCCTCTTCCAGAATAGAGACTAAGGATCTTATGGCTTTGGCTACACAAGATTTAGAAGTTTCTTCTCGCCTTTGTTCTCTGGCAATCTTCTCTTCCTGTTGCCTCAGTGTTGGAACCCGAACCTTGAAACGAAATTTAGAAATAATAAATGAACTTAAATGGGTGTTTTGTATGTGATTTGTGTTATAGATGATTATAATATTAGAATGAAAATCATGTATGGATGATGAATTGAGAAACCCTTAGAATGAATTATGGTGATACATATGATGTGTAATGCAAAAGCAAGAGAGGTTTTTGGTAAATGGCATAATGATATTAAAAGTAAGAAAACATATGCATTGAGGTTGAGATTTTGGTAAATTCCAAATCATGGTGAATTGTGATAAATGATGTGTATTTAAGAAAGTGAAGTTAGGATGATTTTTAAATGTATATGTTGATTCAGGGGAAATTTAAGAGAGGATTGAAATGGAATTGGCTAAAGTAGCCTTCTTTGAAGTTGTAGCTTGATCTTTTATCTTTCCAACGAGACTAAGAATGCAAGATTTCGAGATCGGAGTTAAGAGTTATAGTTGATTCAAGTTATGATGTTATTTGAGTTTGATGTTAGTGACAACTATGATGAATGTTTGAGAATTGTGGTTTTGATGAATCTATTTAGTTGAGAATTGAGAAGTTTGTGAATTTAATTTGTTGCTTGAAGTGTTATGAGGTGTTTAGGCCTTTGAATAAGTGAACATGTGGAGATGGACTGTCTTGAATAAGTGAATAAGTGTTTGAGAAGTTTAGGCTTGAAGTGTCATGGGTGTCCGTTTAACGGACTGTCTCGGATGGTTTGGTGTTGTTTTGGCCGTGCGTGTCCGTGGATAGCTACAGGTCTCTTGGAGAAATTTGCGATTTTCACTAGTTTTGAGGCTGAATCTTGCTTCGAGACCTATAATACGAGTTGTAGATCTTGATCTTATCTTTCAAATGGCACTAGAACGAAGTCATTTGGATATTTTTGTAAAAATTTATGGCATTTGCGCCAAAAGAGTTTCAAATTGATTTCTATTTTGAACATGTTGAGTTGTTTTGATCATAACTCACTCACCCGACCTCGGATTGAGGAGATTCTTGAACCATTGAATTCCTAACACATGTATCTTCCTCTCCTTAAAAATTTGCATCAATTGGAGTCAAATTGAAAAAGTTAGATTGAACCATATGATAATCAGAATGTTTTGCCTCATTCTGAGCTTGCTATTTTCCTCCCTCATTCGACCCTATCACATCATTTTCTTGTATCTTTTCCGTCCGACATCCGAATGACTCGGTTCTCGAAGCGTTGGATTCCTAAGACAATGAAGTTCATGATTATGTGAAAATTATGAATTTTAGAGATTTAATTGAGTAAGATTAATTGAATCAAAGTGATACAGGAAAGTTATGAACATAGTTCAGTATTTCGCTAATTTAGGGATCTGTGGAGATCCGATTGAAGCAAGGTTTGAGGAGAAATAAAGTTAAGACATGGGGCTACATTTCTTATGAAGAAATGAAAATTTATTTTATCCTTTAAGAATGTGTATTTGTGGAAAGAAGTGAATTCAAGAAACTGTGCTAGTAAAATGATACGTCTGACATGTTTGGACTATAACTTTTGATAAAGTGCTCCAAATTAGATGATTCTTTAGGCATTATAAAGCTAAGACATAGAGGCACAATTCTCTAGAAGGAATTTTTAGCAAATTCATTCATTTAGATGTGAGAATAATTGTCCAAAAGTGAACATAACTTGAAGAAATATTCAGGGGCAGTTTCGGAAGTTCACTTAAAGATTAAAGTCTATAGGCTTAAGAGAAGGGACAAAATGGTCTTTGGACATTATTTTAAATGAGGTGGCATATAAATAGGAAGGCTTGGTCGTTGGATGAAGGAAGAAACTCGAAAATTCCAGAAGAAAGAAGAAGAAAGAAGAAAGAGGAAGAGAGAAGAGAAGGAATCGTGGGAGAGAAGAAGAAGGAGGAAGAAGAGGACAATTTCTGGGTTTTTCAAGCTTGTTTTCCATGGGTTCTTGAAGGAAAAGAGGGAAGGAGAAGAGATCTACCCTTCAAGCCAAAGAAAATTTCGAAAATAGGAAGAGAAAGGTAAGAGTTAAATGTTGATCTTAAAGTTTTAAGTAAATTTCTGGTTTAGATCACTTGAAATGGGTGTGGGTTTGTTAGTTATAAGATCAATTTTGATGCTTAAGCCTTAAGAAATGGTTGATTGTTTATGAGAAGTATTAAGGGTAATACCTAATTGTATGAGCTGGAAAATTTTGAAGTTTTTGGTTTAGTTATCATGGATTTAGCATGGGTTTGTTGATGATGGAAACAATTTTGAGATATATGATATTTATGATTTTAGATTGGGATGTTTATGCTTAGGTAATCTTATATGGGAAGAAAGAGTGAAGGAAAGAGCAATGTGAGGATTGGACCAAGCTTATGACATGGATATGAGGTGGGTGATATGTTTATTTTTCAAATTATGAGCAAATTACAAATTGTGGTTTATAAGCTATTGTTTTATAAATGATTTAGTCAATTGTTTTGTCATGAATTATGAGGAAATGTAAAGGCATTGTTTCCAAATGTTTTCGAAAATTCTGAAATGTTTGGACAATCTTTCTATAGGTGACTTAAATGGTTTCATAAATGAATGTTTTTGAGTAACTTAAAAAAAAGATGAAATATGCATTTAAATTCATGATGTTGCATTCATGGATAGTTTGAGAATATGTTTATATTTGTATATGAATGTATGTAAGCTTGCAAATGTGTTGAATATGACATTACATGAAAAGCTGAATTTCCAAAATGTGCCTTCGGGCAACATGAATTTTAAAGCATGAATACGTGTTACATGGGTTTGGTAAGGTCCCTCATGTGGAGTCAGTGCACTGGTCTCAATTTTTAAAAGCCTTCTCCCGGTTGCCCGCAAGTGGCACAGGAGCTTCGTTTACGGACTCCTCTTATGTGTTTCACGGCTGCACAGGACCGCTCTGCGGGAATGTGCAGTACGTCATGTGTTTTTGGACCAACCCAAACCGATTGATGTGTTATATATTTTACTTTGCCTAGAATGTGCTGCATTTATATGTAATGCATTTCATGTGCATAATAGTTTGAAAGTTTGACGAAATGAGAATTTGGATTTTCAACTGTGAGAGTTTTACAAAAACTGTTTGCAAAGAATTATGAAAGTTTTTGATTTGAAAAGGTTTTGAGAAGTAACCCTCCACTGTTTTCGATCAACAGAAAGTAAGGTTTGAAAACGTTTTTGCTTATTATTTGTTTAATAAACATATTATCCACGAGCTTCCGAGCTCACCCCCCCCCTTTCACCCCCATCTTCAGGTATTCGTGCAGGAGATTGGATGAAAGACGTCAAAACATCAGTAGTTGTACATAATTTGTACTTTGTATATTTTTTTTAAGATTAGTGAAAATGGAATATAGTTTAGATTGCCATTAGAGCATTGTCAGCTCTTGTTTCATAATGTATTGTTTTGGGATTATGCAATTGTATAAGAATTTGGGTCTTGGAATATGGAATTGGAAATGTATTGGTTTTGGATTGTGTAGATTGGTTTTGTATATTAAGTGATTTGATTTATGAATGTGTTTTGGGATATATCTATATATATATGGATATGGATGAATGTACATGGATGATGTGATATGTGGTTGAATATGAAAAATGTGAATGGATAGGAAAATGACTTGAAGTGGCTTAGAACCTAGGATTGCGTTACTACTGAGATCCCGGACGGAAGGTCCGGTAGATCATGATGTATGTGTAATGTTATTGGAAGTGTATTATGGACTATTTGCAGGTTTTGGATAGGTTATAGTGCAGCCGTTATGCTGCCGGATTTTTCCTTATGATAGTATATGAATAAGAAATTTTGTGTATGAACTTATGAATTTATTGGCATGAGTATGAGATAGTATGATAAGGAATGTGAATTAGAATGTGATGAATAAGAAGAATCAAGTAAGATGAGATTAGTATGAATTGTATATGATAGATGAAAAGCATGATTAAGAAAGCAAGTAATGGGAAAAAAAGTTTACCCAAAGATTGACTCGCTTGAGATAGGAATAGTCCAGATTTCCAACGCTATGATTAAGATATTGTATCGGATGTCGGACTTCGTTTTATTTGTTTCGATTAAATCCAGAATTGTCTTATAATTCTATCAAAACCACCGCTCAGATGCTTTGTTTTCAAGTTGACTATTTATTGCATTTGAATTCGTTTGGTATCTGAAGTGATCCGATTCATTGCTTTCGTCCGCTTCGGATTCACCAAGATTTGATTCGAAGTTATTTGATATTCGATCACATTTGTATTTTCGATCCCATTAGTTCCGCATTTGTTTCAATTCACTTGTTTTCTTTCGATTTGAATTCTCTTCAAGCATGATCATAACCATTTAAGCAGTGATTGTATTATTAAGCGTAAGAAGTTGGATTGTAAGAAGTTGGGTCTCGAGACGGATCCAACACTCGAGTCCCGATTCTTGGAGATCTCTTGGCTTTCTTCACAACTTCGCCAAGAGACTTTCTCCTTGTCTCTTTGGCGCACTTTGCTTTGCCTCCGAGATTGACTTTCATGACAAGAGGACTCGCCATTTTCATGAGAGGTCTCCCTAGCACTCTCCTTAATTGGCGAAGAGGCGATTTGATACTTACAAAGCGATTGAGAACTTGAGGTGAGTCTTCTTCAATATACGCTCCCCTCGGTTCTTGGTTTCTTTCAAGAACCGACGTGATCTTTGTCTATCGTATTCGGACCCATTCGCCGAATAGTATGAGCATCAATCTTGCTCTTCCTTTGGAGAAGTTCGCCTTATACCTTAGTGCGGAAGAATATCGATTCCATAAAATCCTCGTCAAAATCATACCATAAGGATAACTGGAAGTTTCCTTTAACCCTTAACCATATAGTGAAAGATTAAGAAGGGTAGATCTATAGGATTTCGATTAAGAAGAAAGAATGGACATTGTTCGCTCAAAGTAGTCACCAAATGCCTTGAACCAACTCTAGGAAGAATGCAATTGAACAGATTGCATGCGTAACCCTAGCCTTTGGAATCGATTTGATGTCTTCCTTTCTCAATCATTTGTGCCATGTAGCGCCTCTTGACATCTTCTTCTTTCATTCCAATCGAGGACATCCATCCGCCTTGGTAGACAGCTTTTCACCAACGGATGGGCAATCGCCATTTTCCTTATCAAACTTTGTGACAATAACTGATATTCTATCCACAGAGGATACAATAGTGTCTTCTATCAGACGAGCGTTCTTCCAGAACTCATATACCTCATTTATATAGACAGGTTCTTGTATCTGAAAGAAGTTCTTCCAGCCAGCTCTTATAATCTCAGGTTCTACATCCATGCCGTCACCCCTTAGTGATTCAAAGTTCACAAGTCTTCCATAAATCATTGCTGCTTCCATTGTATAGAGCGAAAGATTATCTTCTGGAAAGCTTTTGAGTGAGAAGATTTTGAGAGAATTGGTAAAGTAGAAATGAACCGTCAGGAGATGATGAAAAGACTGCTATAATATCATCTTGCCTAATTATAGGTTATGGACTGATGGGTTCTCGAATCATTAAGAACCTCGAGTTTATCGATATTTCCTCCAAAATCTTCCTTGTGAGAAAAGTTACCAACAGAACTCACCGTGTATAACGTCGTTAGTTTCTCACGTTATTTTAGCCTAACCGCCATTTAGCATCACCATATTGAGATTGCGTCTTTTCTTCCGAAAACGCTCTTCACTCGATGGTTTAGTGAAGATGTCCGCCCATCAAGCTCGTTTCAACGAACTTTAGAAGCACCACCTTTCTCGAACGTAGTCTCTCGTGAAATGATGTCGACTTCTATATGCTTTACTCGAATGTCAATTGGATTCTTTGATGTGTTTATCAGCCTTTGGTGTTGTCGCAATAAATTGCAATCTCCTCCTCCTTAATCAATAGTCTTCAAGTCGATACTTGATCCACGCTGTCTCGTGAACAACAACTTCATGCGGACATGTATTATGCTTGGCGTTTGATAGAGCAATTGAGCTTTGTCTCTTGCTTGACTAGAGACTAGATTTTCAAGAAAGTGACATCCTCCACTTGTGCTCTTTCTTTCGATTCTATCTCGGCATAGTCCGCATCACAAGATCCGATTAACTCAAATCTTTACCTTTCTCAAACATTAAGCAAAGATCAAGAGTACTGCAAGATATCTCAAAATTCTTTTAACAAAGAAGAAATGAGACTCTCTAGATCGGCTTGAAATCTTGCATACAAGCATACACCCAATGTAATATCGGTCTACTTGTCAGAAGATACAATAAAGAACCGATCATCCTCTATATAGGGTTTGATCCACCTTCTTACCAAGTTCGTCTTTCGACAAAAGGTTTGAAGGATGCATCGAGTTGCCATTGGCTTCACATTATTCATGTCAAACTTATTCAAGAACTCTTTCACATACTTCATTGATGAATGAAGATCTTCTCTTTGGTCCGCTTAACTTACAACCCAAGAAAGAACTTTAATTCACCCATCATACTCATTTCAAATTCTCTTTCATTAGTCTCTCAAACTTTAAACACAACTCTTTTGCAAGTAGCACCAAAGATAATATCATCAACGAGATCTACTAAGATAAAATCATTTCAAAACTCTTTCTAAAGAGCGCCTTATCAACATGACCTCCGCTGAAACCATTTTCTATTAAGAAGGTACTCAGACGATCATACCAAGCTCTAGGGCTTGCTTTAGGTCAGATAAGGCTTTGTGAAGTCTATAGACATAATCTGGATTTTAACATCTTTAAAGCCGGAGGTTGTTTCACATAGACTTCTTCGTCTATAAAGCCATTCAGAAATGCACTCTTAACATCCATCTGAAACAACTTTATATCGTGACAGATTGCATATGCCAACAAAATCCTTATAGCTTCAAGTCTAGCTACTGGAGCATATGTTTCATTGTAGTCTATTCCTTCTTGCTGATTGTAACCTTGTGCTACTAATCTGGCCTTGTTACGACTCACTCTTCCTGATTCGTCTAACTTATTCTTGAAAACCCATCTTGTTCCTATAATGGATTTCTTAAGAGGTTTTGAAACTAAGGACCAGACGTTATTCCTTGTGAATTGGTTCAGCTCTTCTTGCATGGCTAACACCCAAGCTTCGTCTTGAAGAGCTTCCTCAACCTTTTTAGGTTCTACTTCAGAGATAAAAGCTGCATTAGCTTCTCGTCTGAATCTGGACCTTGTCCTAACTCCTTCTGAGGTCTCACCGATAATTAACTCTTCTAGATGAGAACTTTTATACTTCCAATCTCGCCTTAGTTCTATAGTTTCGAATATTTTCAATCTTATTCTCACGAGTGTCCGACGAGGGAGTTTCGAGGCATCATCTAGGTTCTTTGAAGGACCTTCAATCTCCATGTCATCTTCCTTATGGGTTTGAGAACTATCATCAAATTTGACATGGATCGTCTCTTCAACGATCTTTGAAGTCGGGTTGTAAACTCGAAATGCCTTAGACGATAATGAGTAACCTAGAAATATTCTGGATAGGTCTTTGAATCAATTTATCCAACAGCTCTCTCAGATTCGTAATGGAACATTTGCACCGAATGGATGAAAGTAGGATATTCTTGGTCTTCTTCCATTCCATAACTCGTAAGGAGTTTTCTTCAACATAGGTCGCAATAAGATCCTATTCTAATATAGCATCTTTGTATTCGAGCTTCGCCGTAAATACTTAGGAAGATTCGTCTCACATAGCATAGTCCTTGCCATCTCTTGAATCGCCCTATTCTTTCTCTCAACAACTCCATTCTGTTGTGGAGTTCTAGGGCCGAGAAGTTGTGGGAAATTCCATTCTCCTCACGTAAAACTCTAAATTTCTCATTCTCAAATTCTCCGCCATGATCACTCCCGATACTAGCTATAGACATTCCTTTTTCATTCTCAGAACTTTCGGATAGAGTTCTAAAGTACTTAAAGACTCATCTTTGTGTGATAAAATAATATCCAACAAAATCGAGTAAAATCATCAACAATGACAAGTCCATATTTCTTTTCGCTAAGACTTAATGTCCTTGTAGGACCAAACAAATCCATATGAAATAGTTCTAAAGGTCTTGAAGAAGTTACAAAATTTTTTAGAAGAGAAAGAGGTTTTAACCTGTTTTCCTTTCAAACAATTTTCACAGAAAAAATTCTTTGTCAAAACTTATTTTTGGTAAACCTCTTACCAAATCATGTTTTACCAATTTTGAAATATGTTTCAAAGAGACATGACCTAGCTTTTTATGCCAGATTAGTCTTTCTTCTTCAGAAGATAGAAAACATGAGATATTTTGACTTTGAAAATCTTCTAAGTTGATTTTGTAAAGGTTGTTTCTTCTCTTGGCAAGAGAAAAGTATAGAACCCATCTTTGTTTCGACTTCACAAAGATTTTGATTGAATGTAACTATAAAACCAGAATCACACAACTGACTCACACTAATCAAGTTATGCTTTAGACCATCAACAAGAAGTACATTATTTATGCATGCAAAGGAATCTTTACCTATTTTCCCGATTCCAATGATTTTTTTTCTGCTGGTTGTCTCTGAAAATTACTGATCCTCCCTTCTTATACTAAAGGTCTAGGAACATAGACCTTCTTGCTGTCATGTGTCGCGAGCATCCACTGTCTAAATACCAATGGTGCTCACCGTATCTTCCAAGGAAGGATATCTGCAGGAGAAACTATTTTATTTCTTGGTACCCAAATTTTCTTGGGTCCTTTATGGTTAGTAGTATGCACATGATATGATCTTTAATGCATATTACTCGGACGTTGATTAAAATATATTATCCTATTTCTTCCTTTTTGAGAGGCAAATTTATTACGAGACTGAGTATTGTTTCCAAGAAACCCTAATCGGTCTTATCACTAGGATGTCTACATTTTCCTAGCATATCATTCATTTTCTTTGTACTCTCTGAAAGTAACTAGATCGGTGATAGATTCTTGATCCTCGGTTTGAGTTGATTAATCTCATCCGATCCGCCTACAAGTTTCCTTTACCTTCTAACTCATTTTTAAACAAATATTTTCTCTCTATTTTCTCAAGATTTCTAATATTCTCAGATACTTTTCTTCAACGGCTTGTCTTGTTTGAGAATAGCATGAGAATCTTCTAACGATTCTGAATATGCATCATGCAAATTTTAAGAGTCGATTTTACCTCCTCATCACTATCTTCCCGGCCATTAGGCAAATGTTTGCATGTTACGATGACTCGGAGCCTCAGATTCGATTTATATGAATCTAGGTCCTCCCATGTTGCCATCATGCTTTTCTTGCCTTCTCTACTCTTCTTGGGTTTCTTCTTGAGAGTAGAGCATTCGGACTTGTAGTGTCCAGCTGATTGCACTCGTAACAAATGATAGAAGACTTTTCCGCTTAGCTTCATCTTTTCCATTCTTTCCAATGTCCGTTACTTCGGGCTTCTTCTTCCACATGCGCCTTATCTTTCTCGAAATGAAAGATAATTCGTCATCTTCATCACTCGATTCGAATCGATTGGCTAGAGTTGTCATCCCTTGATTCTTCAATTTTCAATGCTTTTGATGACTTCCTCCTTCTCGAGTCTTATGATTCTTTTGTCCACTTTCAAGGTTATTGACTTCTCTCGCTGGGCTTATCTTTAGCGTTAAGTTCAACTTCATGAATCTTTAAGGATCCCAAAGAACTCATCTAGCTTTAATATGCTCAAGTCTTTGGCTTCTTGACCGTCAGTAACTTTTGGTCTCCATCTCTTGGGAAGACTTCTTAGAATCTTGCGAACGTGATCTTGATTATTGTATGTCCTTCCAAGAGCTTTCAATCCATTGATAATTGTTTGAAATCTTCCAAACATTTGATCAATAGACTCTTCATCTTCCATCCTAAAAGTTCATATTGATGTACAAGAATACTTATCTTGGATTCCTTAACTTGACTTGTGCCTTCATGAGCAATGGACAATGTGTCCCACATTTCTTTTCTTGTCGCAACCATGCACTTTGTCGCATTTCGCTTCTACTTAGGGCACACGTTAAGAAAAATTTTCCTTTGAATTCAGATTGTATTCTTGCTTTCTCGATCACCGTCCATCTGCTTCGTGGAATAGAACTACCTTCGTCATCTACAGGTATATAGGGTTCGTTCTCTATTATGTCCCAAAGGTCTACATGTGTAGATTCGATGAATAACCGCATCCTATCTTTCCAGTAATGATAGTCATCTCCATTGAATTTGGAGGTCTAGTGATCGAGGCTCCTTCAATGATGTATACATGTGACTCGCCATTATCTTTAATCCACACTTCGCCAAAGTGATTCTTGGATACCAAGCTTTGATACCAATTGAAGTGAATCACATGTTAATACAGCACTTAAAAACACAATAGAATGCATGAGAAGGGGGTGAATTGTGTATTCCTCTTTTGAATATCTTTTAGAATTACTTGTTAGAATTAAGATTCTTTCTGTAATTCTTATTAATCCGATTGATCAAACTTTTCAATGCTAAGTATATGAATAGTAAATAAAGATCAACTTTGAAACTAAAATGAGATAGAGTGAGAGTAGTAGACACGCAGATTTATCTGGTTCACCCCAAACCGTGGCTACGCCCAAATCCTCGAGTTTCTTCCGAGATTTCACTATCTCTTCAAACGTTCTGTAATTCTTTCACGAGCCTCTTCAGTCTCTACAACCAAGATTCTTTCACACTTAGCCTCTGCGCAGCTATCTGCATAACTTTTCTTTTAGAAAATATTTGAACACTCACATGTATGATAGCGTTCACTAATTCGCACTTAATCGCTTTTTAAGCTTTGTGTAATTTTTCTCAAAACAAAGAAGCTCTTGCTTTTTGATTTCGACTTGTATTTATAGCCTTCGCCTCTAATCGCTTCTTGATTCTTGAATCTTGAATCTTTAAAGAAACAGCTTAATCATTGAGTTTCAGAATTCAACTCGAATCGACTCTTGCGTCTGTTTCTTTTACGTGCTGCGTCTGGCTCTGCGTCTGCGGCTCGTCTGCGTCTCAAGGCTCAGATCTACATTTACGTCTGCGTCTTTTTTGTCTTGTGTCATCTCGTCAGTGTTGACTTTTTACTTTGACAAACTTCGTCGTGTTTTGATTTGTCGTAAGCGCTCAGATCGACTTTTTCAACTTAGTCTCAGGTCAACTTCGCCTCAGATACGCCATCTTCGCCTGCATTTCAATTCGCTCAGATACGCCATCTTCATCTGCCTCTCAATTCGCTCAGATACGCCTGGATCGTATTTTGTTTTTCTTGTATTTGATCTCACTATGTTTGTTATACATCAAAATCATTTTTATGTAAAGTCATTTTGACTTAACATATGCTATCACCTTATCTTCCTGTATAAGCACACATCCCAACCACTTTTTGGAAGCATCACTATACATAGTATAACCTCCCTCTCCTGTGGGTAAAGTCAGAACTGGGGCACTAGTCAATATGTGCTTGAGCTCTTCAAAGCTCTGCTGGCACTCATCACTCCAGACAAACTTCTAGTTCTTCCTCAGTAATTTAGTCAAAGGAGCAGCATTCATAGAGAATCCCTCAATAAATCTCCTATAATAGCCTACTAAACCCAGAAAGCTCCTCACCTCAGTCACTGATGTCGGGGCATGCCAGTTCACTACAGCTTTAATCTTCTTGGGATCCACATGCACCCCCTTCTTAGAAACAATATGAACAAGGAAGACCACTTCACGAAGCCAAAACTCACATTTGGTGAATTTGGCATACAACTCTCTCTCCCTCAGCCTCTGTAATACAATCCTCAAGTGCTCCTCATGCTCTCCCTCACTCCTGGAATACACCAGAATGTCATCGATGAACACGATAACAAACTGATCCAAAAACTCCTTAAAGACCCTATTCATCAGATCCATAAAAGCAGCAGGAGCATTGGTCAGTCCAAAAGGCATAACCAAAAACTCATAATGGCCATACCGTGTTCTGAAAGCTGTCTTGCTCACATCAAACTCCTTAATCATGAGTTGATGGTAGCCAGACCTGAGATCAATCTTAGAGAAGACCGTTGGCCTCTACAGCTGATCAAACAAATCATCAATCCGAGGAAGAGGATACTTGTTCTTCACCGTCACCTTATCGATCCTCATGTGATCAATGTACATTCGCCAAGTTCCATCTTTCTTTTTAACAAACAAGGCCGGCGCTCCCCAAGGTGAGGTGCTCGGCCTAATAAACCCCTTCTCTAATAGATCCTCCAACTACTCCTTAAGCTCTATCAGCTCAGTTGGAGCCATCCTGTAAGGTGGAATAGAGATAGGAGCCGCCCTGGGAGCCAAATAAATAGCAAACTCAATCTCCCTCTCTGGTGGCAAACCGGGCAACTCCTCATGAAACACATTAGAAAATTCCCTCACAATGGGAATATCCTCCACCTTGCTCTCCTGCACACCAGTATCCACTACACATGCCAAGAAAGCCTCACAACCTCTTCCCATCAGTTTATCAGCTAACAAAGCTGATACAAGCCGTGGCGGTGTCAACTTTCTGTCTCCTCTAAAAATTACTTTCTAACCCTCACCCAGATCAAATTCCATTTCCTTTAAACCACAGTCAAGCTTTGCCCGATACTTCTCCATCACATCCATTCCGACGATCACATCTAACCCCTTCAAATCTAGAGGTAGCAGATCTACTACCAATCTAGATCCCTCAATAATAAGGTCACAGTCTCTATATACTCTGCTCACAATCACATTTCTCCCTAATGGAGTACTAAAAAGCAGAAAATTATCCAAAAGATCTGACTGCATACCAGGTAAGATCATGCTTGCAGAAACAAAGGAATGGGTGCTACCAGAATCAAATAGTACATACACAGCAGAATGAAAGAGCTAAGTCATACCAGTAACAACCTCCGGTGCGGCTGTAGCTTCCTCCCGTGACATGGAAAACACCCTCGCCTGTGCTTACCCTCTCGGTCTCCCTGGAGGATTGGGCTTCTCATCGAACTGAATAGCCCACCCAGAAATGGTTCAGCCCCTCACTGCCTCTACTCTCCTCTCGAGCACGTGGTGAGATCCTTCCCCCTAGTCATCTGAGGACAGTCTCTGATCCTGTGGCCCTTCTCTCCACACTTGAAACAGGCACCTGAAATTCTACGGCACTCACCCCGATGCATATTCCCATAGTGCTCACATACTGTGGTTCGGTTCTCGCTTCTCTACATTCGCTATTTCCTCCCACCGAGGAGGCTGACCGATCTTGCCTCAACTACCTTTCTGTGAGGGGCACTCTCGCTTCGACTTTGAATCCGGGCACTCTTTCCACCCCTGTCAGCTGACTACACAATGCCCCCTCTCCTGGATGACTGCTCTCTGCTCTGTCTCTTCCTGCTCACCTTTTGCCTGATGTTCTCCGACTTCTCGGCTGGAGGCAAAGATCCACCACCGCCGATAATCACAAAAATTGTGAATGATAACCTTCTCTTTAATTCCCAGGTGGAGGCCTCCCTCAAACTTTCTGCACTTGTCTTCCTCACTAGCCACAATATGAGCTGCATATCGGGATAACTGGGTAAATCTCAGCTCATATTCGCTAACAGACATCTCCCTCTGAGTTAAATTGAGAAACTCCCTGGCCTTCTCCTACATATAGACCCGGGAGAGGTATTTCTTCCTGAATAACTCTCCAAAATCCCGCCATGAGAGTACTGGTGGCACTACCTGACTCTGTGGCACTGACTCCCACCAGTGTAGAGCATCTCCCCGCAATAAACTCACAGCATATTCTAGCTTTTCCTCATCTGAGCACTTCATCTGCATAAGTACCCTCTCAGTCCTCTTCAGTCAAGATTCAGCTTCCTCCGGATTGGTGGTACCATGAAAGTCCACCGCCCCAAACTTCCGCAGTTTATCAAACTGTCCGCCCCTGACATCTAGAGCTAGCATTGGAGCCCGAGACCCTTGACCCATGGCAAAAGTGAAAGCCTAGGCAAAGGCCTGAAAAAATT
Organism: Erythroxylum novogranatense; assembly: GCA_029891385.1. Taxonomy (NCBI): domain Eukaryota; kingdom Viridiplantae; phylum Streptophyta; class Magnoliopsida; order Malpighiales; family Erythroxylaceae; genus Erythroxylum; species Erythroxylum novogranatense. The sequence continues at coordinate 86,417,627 of CM057226.1, forward strand.
GCGGGTCCATCGCAGGCATAGTAGGAGGAGGAGGAGGTGGAGGCTCCTCAGGTTGCACACTAGGTGCCTCTAAGCTGGAAGCAGTGTGTGTCCTCGCATCTTGCGGGACATGAGACTCATCTGTGCTCCCCTGGTGAGAGCAAGAACGAAGTCGGGCTCCTCGAGTTCTACTCCGAGGTGGCATAATACTTCTTCAAAATAAAACCAGTGAAAAACTTTAGTTCATGCAAAAACAATTTGTCAAAATGTATCATACGATTTAAATCATGTAAAATCTGGTCAAAATCATGCAAAATCAACATTTAGTCAAAATCACCATGTAGGCATGTAAAATCAGTTAAAAGAATGCAAAAGAACACAAATTATGCAATTTTAATAGAGGTCATGAAAACCTTAAAGTTTTCCTTCTACCCGAACCTCAACCGAAAGCTTTGATACCCTAAGTGTTGGAACCCCTCCCGGATGAGTCACGTGTCCGACGTCCTACATGAAATCCAGACGTGCATCTCACGAGGGAGGAATTCCTCACCACAAAAATTAACTCAATCGAACTTAATTTAATGTCATCCGAACAAATCTTGATAAATTCACCCTAATTATCCTCCAATAAAATTGATCTGCTTAGGGCCCATAATAAAATCTGATTCCTAAGCTCAAATGAAATTCCATGTCTCTTGGTCAAATAGAATTAGAAATCTCCTCAATCGGATCTCTATAGATCGCAAAATCGTCCAAAAAAAGAAAAATATTCGATACTGTCACATAATTGACTTTCTTTAATAGTATCCGTAAATTCTCACTAAAACCCGAATCTCTAATTTTACCTAAAAGGGGTATAAATTTTTTTTAGAAATTTAACACTTCGAAAATCGTGCAAATCGGAGGTTAAACGGAGGAGAGACGAATAAAATAGGAAACGGGGTTTAATTTCTCAAATTTTAAAATTCAGTTTCTAAAACAAATGAAAACTTCTCTAATTTTAAACTTTAATAACTTTTCACCCCGAAACCCAAATTTTGAAAATTAGGTATCAATAAAAAGGTAAAAAGAAGCTGTACAATTTCCTAGAAGGATTTAAGAACTAATTTGGCCATTAAGGGGATCAAAAATTGCTTCAAAGTTTCAGTTCAAACTCAATTTTTCCTACACAATGCCAAAAGTTTGAAAATTCATATCTTCTAACAAAAAAGTTCAAATATGGTACATTTTACCTCATTGGAAAGATAAAAAGATGATATACAAATCTCATGAAGGGTGCAAAAACTAATTCCGTCATTTAAAGTGGTAAAAACACTCCTAAAGCTACTGCCTATATGTTCACCAATGGAACAAGAACCTTACCAAACGAATAAAGACTGTAATCTTTCCAACCTTATAACTTTTTATTCCTAACTCCAATAATTGCAAATTATACCTCATTGGAAAGGGGAAAAGATAATCTACATGTTAAATGAAGGATCCAAAAACCAAAACAAGCTCTAAAGGGGTGAAAAACCCTCCCAAATGTTCTGTCCAAAATTGCCAAATGAACAGTAACTGAACTAGGTCTAACCCCCATAACTTTTTACTTCTAACTCCAAATAAGCATAGTATACATCAATAGAAAGAAGAAAAGATGATCTACAAGTTTCATGAAGGGATAAAAAATCAACTCAATCATTTAAAGAAGTAAAAACACTCTCAAAGTTACTGCCTATATAAAATCCAATAAAACAGTAACTCTACCTAAATGAATAGTAACTATCATCTTCTCAACCTCATAACTTTTTCATTTTAAGTCCAAATGTGACGAATTACATATCATTAGAAAGCTCCTAATATGCACTACAATCTTCAAGAAGGCATCTCACTTAAATTCAAGCTTTAACATGGTTTAAACTTTAGTAGAAAGTTCTACCCATTTTAAGAAAATTTGGACAACACCTCCCCTAAAAATGTAACTAGACAAATCTTAAATCCAACTTAACAACCTGCATAAAAACTCAATATCCAATCTTTCACAACACAATCCAATCCCAATATCTCATAATATCTACTCCAATGGCAGCCACCACACTCCTAATATCTATGCACATTCAAACTATACTACAACCTCAACATACTCTTCCTTTTTATCAATTCAAACCATACACCAATACATGTTTAGAAAACATATACAGGATGCATTTCAAAATCAAAGCTCTTACATTTATATGGAAATAAGTTCATACAAAGCTTTATAGGGCATTTTAGCCCGAATACAACGAAAGTATCAAAAGCTACATATAATCCAAAATGTGACCTAAAGCTTTGTTTTCTCAAAAATGACTTCAAAAGCGAAATGCATCGGAGTATTGTCTCAATCCCGATGCGGTGACTCGATTTCTCGCTCGACACCTGTGGAGTGGAAATAGGGGATGAGCTCTATGGCTCCGTGGGTAATAACTTAATAATTAAGAATAAGCTAAAACATTAAGTATTCATTCACTTTCAAGAACAATATCACATTGATAAAACATTTTCAATTTCTCAAATTTCTTTACCAAAGTCATCAAATCATACAAATTACAAATCACATATCACAAAATCACAACAAAAGTGGTTCGGGTGAATCCGAAACGAGACGTACTACACATTCCAGCGAAGCGGTCATGTGTAGCCGTGACGTATGGGAGTCTTTGAGAGGAACTCCAATGCCACTAGCGGGCAGGCGGAAAAAGTTTATGGGTAGACAGGTGCACCTGAATCTTATGGGATCACCACAAACCCAAAGAAAGCACATAATTTACACAATTTGAAATCATTAGCCGTAACTGACCTTTACAAATTCACTTTCGCATAACTGGGCCAAACTGGCAAATCTTTTTCTGAAATGATAAGTTCTCGTCTTTTTCACATAACAAACCAGTATTCAAATCATTTCAACATGAATTCACAATCAAAGAGTTTTACATACAAGTTAAACATATCACAAAGAGTAATTTATACACAAAATCGAAATCATTGGAAAGCATTTATTATAAAAAGTTCATTAAGCCTATAACTCAATTATTAAGGAATCACCTACCTTAATTCCTTTAGCTTGTAGGTTGGTCAATTTGCCTTGGCTCTTCCTCTAATAGCCTCAATTCACCTTCATCAACACAATAATCCCAATTTAACATAGGATATCAAAATTGGACATTTCTAAGGAAAGGAAAACATGAAGTTATTCCTATCTAACCTTACCCATACCTATCCTAAGCTATTTAAACCAAAACCTACCTAAAATACCCAAGAATTTCGAAATTCTCTTACCTTAGAAGATGACCCATGAAATTTTTCTTTTGCTTCTAAGGAAAGCTTAAACTCTTCCTTTCTACTTTCTTCTTGAAGCAAACCCTTAAACCCCTCTTTTCCAAAGCATAAAGACCTAAGCTTCACTTCTCTTCTTCTTCTTCTTCTTCTTCTTCTTCTTCAACCGAAACCTCCCTCTCTTTTCTCTTCTAAAATTTCATAAGTCTCCTTTCTTTGATAGTTTCGGTGGAATGCCTTAGGAAACAAACTTTCTAACTTAATAACCTATGCTAAAACGACATAGTTTCATTTATTTCCTTCCTTTCTTTGCCATTTTCGCTTCTTCCTTCATGTTATACCGCTACATCATCACTTGTTTCATTTCTTCTTCATTTAATCCTTTCCTTCTTCATTTAATAGCATTTAAAAAGGGCTAAAATCCCATCTCCTAAGCCTTAAACCTTAAGAACATATACAAACTTCCTAATTTACCCCTACATCATCTTTTTCTTTTTAATTTATAGTAACTTATTAAAACTCTAATTTAACTAAATCCTTTCAATTTATAGTCATTAACTGAGCACTAAAATCCCAAATAATTCTAACTAAAAGGTTTTTATCAATCTAAACCTCAAAATAAAGAAAACAAGCTTAAAGCGAATCGAGGCCCAACATATATCACAAGTTGTGCAATCAGAAATGTATAATAATGCACACGCAGGAATTTAAATGTGTACAATGCATGTTCGTGACAATCCCGGTGTCATTCCATAAATTTCATCTCAAAATCATTCCCAAATCAAAACTCATTTATGCCTAGGGTTAAGCCGCACTAAAGACCATGAAACTCGAAATTTATTGCTCATATACTTATTTCAATTTTTCTAAAACACCCACTTTCGGGTCTACTGTTCCCGATCAATAAGACAATCCACATAAGGTAGCCTAGGCAACCTGTAACATCCCATTACCGATGGGAAGGGTATTTTGGTAATTTGAGACGGGTTAGAAGTATTAAATTATAACTCGGCATGAATATACATCATATAGCCTCTATAACTGATGATTGTTTTGAGCATGCACATGGTATACATGCATTCATGACATTTCCGGCTTAAGTGCCAAATTGGGATCTTTTGTGAAATTTATGCGAAAGTTGTATTTGGAAAATTTTTTAGAATGCACCATAAATTGTTTTACATTTTTAGGGATTTATGGGAATTTTTCTGGAATTTTTCGGGGTTCTTTCCCGGACCGGAAAATTTCAATTGGCTGACTGAGTAAATTTTTCTGTACTAAAAAGGACTGCTTAATGGCATTGGATTAGTGAATAAATAATTGTGGAATTGTTATAGAATTATTAGCATAAGATGGATTTAGATTAAGTGAGATTAGAGTTATGATTAAAGTATGTTAATTAAGTTCATTTTTGTCTTTTTCCATTTAACAAGCCAAGTGTCTTTTTTTTCAATAATTATCCTTGTCTTCTTTCATCATCACCTCGACTTCCTTGCCCATTTTATAAACAAAAATCATTTGGAAGCTTATTCCTCTCCATCATCCGAAGTCATCTTCCTCCTCCTTCGAATTTTTCTTTTACTTATCTCATACAAGACATTTCTCCTTGGTTCTTTGCTTACTCTTCTTCACACATAAACCAAGTTGAAGCTTTGAGTTGATGAAAACCTTTGGTAAGCTTGTGAAAACCGTGGGTGAGATTTAAAAAAAAGAAGTTGGTGAGAACTTGAAGAATTAAGGAGTATTGATAGCTTGAACTTGTTTAAGGTAAGACTTGATGTTTGTTTTTATGCTTTTGGTAGTTAGAAGCATGCATGGGAATCCTTTGAGTATTTAATTGATCATGAAAGTGGTAGTTTTGAATGGGTTTAATGCATGCTTGAGTGAGGGAAGAGGATAGAGTAGAGGAAGCTTGTGAATTTACATGTTGTTAATGATGTTATGATGTTAGATAAATGTAAATAAAGTATGGAAGTGGTGTTGTGAGTGTGCTGTCAACTTTTGTATAATCATATAAGTATATGTTGTGATGAAATTATGGTTGATTTAGAGTTATAAATGGGTGCTTAGTGATGTATTATTGGTGTTAGAAGTGATAGGAGTTAGGTTGTAGTTGAAAAGCTGGAAAATGCAATTTGATCTATCGTAATGTTGTGAGCATAACTAATTGTGTAGGTGTGCAAATGAGGTGAGGTTTGTGCCCAATGAAACTTTGGGATGTTGGCTTCAACTTTGTGTGAAATAGGTGATGTTAAATTGTAATGTTAGAAGGGTCAATCTTTGCATGGAAAGTTTCTGTTTGTAGGGTCTGTAAACAGTACCCGCATATATGACCTGATTATTTTTCTGATTTTTATAAATTAATTGAGATGGAATTTGGGAAACTGGTCTTCATGGAAGTTTTAGAATATTGAGTTAGCTTTCCATTGCCACTGATCTTGCTAATTTTAGAGTTGTATATTGGGAGATATGAACTGATTACTACTGACTGGTTTTGAGCATTTTGATGAAACCTAGCCTAAGTGTTGAGTTTGTGAGCTTGCGGATTGGAAGCAATTTTAGTAAATTATGTGAAGTGAATTGGTGTGAGTGATCTTCTGAAAACTTGTAGAGGAAGATAATATCTTGAAAATGATATATGGCATGTAATTTTTAGAGGTCAGATTTGGGAGTTATGATTTTGCAAACATTGAACCTGCATTAGGTTATGAATTGCTGATCATGGCAGTAACTTGCATGACAGTTTTGAAATTGTTAGCAATTGAATTGGAGTTTAAGTTCTTCATGAAAATTGAAGTTTAGATCTTATCTTTTCAGGGATATATGGTAGTGAATTTTGTGACATTTGTGCTGACAGTTATGTTGTTTGGAAAATTACTGTCCAGATTGGTTGATTTCAGTAGACAGATTCTTTGTGGAATTGTTTGACCTAGTTAGCAAGTGAATTTAACTTTGGGTTGTTCATGAAAGTTGTAGATGACATTGTGAACTTATTGAGCATATTTATGTGGTAATTTTTGGCTGAAGAATTAGAGAGTTATGGAATTTGCAATGTACTGGTCTGTTTTAATGGGATTTGAATAGGCAGTAGCTTTGAAGGGATTTTGACACCCTTAGGGGTGGAATTGATTTTTATGGTCTTCTTGAGAATTGTAGAGGTTTTTATGATCTTTCCAACAAGGTATAATTTGTATTTTTCTGAATTGTGTGCTGAGAGCTATGAGTGTTGAAAGTTGGGTTAGAAATCAGGAAAAAGAGAATGGGAATTGGAATCACGCCCGGTCGCTAGGGCGATGCCTCGCCCTAGCGACGAGGCCTAATGGGTCAGCCTTGCGAGGGCGACGCCTCGCCCCCGCAAGGCAGGTGTATATGTTTATTTTTTTATTATTATTATTATTTGATTATTTGGTATTTGGTGATTCTTTTGTCGATTTCTTTTCCGTCCGACGTCCGATTTCTGATTGACCTGATTCTCGAGGCATCGGATTTGTGACTTATTGAATTTCATTTTGTGAGAAATTGAGAATTTTTGGACGGGAAATTGACGCGGCCACGAGTAACGGAGCCTTTAATCACTGTTTTGTTTAATTGGGGACCTATAAAGGTCCGAATTGCGCACCGTCAGCGCCAGTAGGTTTCTAATTTTTAGATGGAATTTTTATTATGGGAAAATTTGGATTTAGGGCCGAAAATCTCATGAACATGCATTCTACACTTACATGTGCATTATTACTAGTTCGGATTGGATAATTAGTGATCGGATTCCTCTCTGCTTGTTATAGAGGCACATTTGGAGCGTCGATCTACCGACGTTACCAAGACTTCCAGATATTAGCTCGGAAGTACAGGTGAGTAACCTAGTTGGTTTCTCAAATTCCTAATTGCTTACATGCTCTGTATGAATTACTTGCAAAGGTGAACTGTATGATCACTGGCGTGTTTAGGATCAAATTGCATGCTACTACTGAATTGGATTGGACTATTACATGATTACTGAAATCTATTGGATTGAATTGCATGCTTTCTTTGTGATCGGATCGGATCACGGTGTAATATCGAGGCGATATATCGGGCTTTTATAGCCATAATTATGAATCATCGAACATCGCATCGCATGCATAAATGCATGATCGATAATGGATGTGTCCCAAGTTGCTATTATCTTTGAAAAGAGCCTCGAGCCCTCACATCAGATCGACGGGCTTAGCCCGAGGGGAGAAATCTCGACGCGTCCCTATTGTTTCTCGATCGAGCACTTGGGCACAACATCAATAATCGGAAAGAAGTCACATATGCATTGCATACACTGAATGACTGTTTTGTGACAATTATCGCTACGTGATGACATAAATTATCAGAATCGCGATATGGTATCGTAAAGTGTTACATGCTATCGTAAATAATCGCAAATTGTTATATAACGTTGTAAATCGTGATATTATATCGATGATGAATATTATCAGATATGCGGTACGCCATATGCGTAATGCATGATTTGAGTGAACCATCGATGATGGTTTCTCACCGAGTTCGCAAACTCACCCAACATTACAAATATTTTCGTGGATCGAAGAGTACCCGTGGGCACGGAGTATGAGTACCGATTGCAAGTCGGTCGGGATCGATTCACGTCTGCATTTGTGTCTTTTGAATTATATGTAAATTTGTATTTCCGCAAGATTTGTCTTGGCATTGCTGAGTGCCCGATTGATTAATGTTGTATTGTAATTTGATTACCGAAATAATGTTCTGATTGAAAATGATTTCGTATTATAACGGGCCCAAATTATTTACTGATATTTACGCACTCGATGGGTTTTCAAAAAAAAAATGTATTACCAAGTTTTAAATCGCATTGATCGCTCTAAGATACCACCTCGGGTCATGGCTCGGATATCACAGTCGATGTCGGGTTCGGGTCTCGTGGGAGTGGGATGCTACACAACCACTCTTTAATAAAAATTTCCCCGATGTGTTGAGAATCCATAGACACTAAAATTACTCAATGCGGATCTCTATAGGTCCGGATATTGCCAAAATATTGTCCAGAAAAATAATCACTCGATCCTCTCTCTTTGATTTGATCCATAAATTTTAATTTAATCTCAAAAATTCACAAATTCCCATGGAGAGGTAAATAAATGTCTTACGAATCCAACGCTTCAAAAATTAGGTCAATCGAAGGTTAGATGAAAAAGTTATAAGCAAAAGAGTGGCGAAAGGGTTGGATTGGAGAAATTGGCCACTCGCACTCGCGATCGAGTGCTCGCGAGGAACGCGTAGCTCGCTCACCCTCGCGATATGAGCACTGGTCACCGAGAAGCGAGTAGCGCGTTCGCGATCACGAGGCGTCGCCCTCGCGAAGGCCAACTCCCTTTCCTATTTATTTGTTTATTTATTTCCTTTTTTTTGTTTTCCTTTCTTCCTCATCTGAAATTCCAAAAAGCATAACTTTTTCCTCAGGAGTCCAAATTTGAGAAATTTGGTATCAATGGAAAGATCAAAGAAAGCTCTACAATGTCCATGAAGGACTCAAAAACCAATTTCATCTTTAAAGGAGTCAAAATCCTAATCAAAGTTACTGCCCAAATAAGTGTCATCCTAAACAGTAACACAACCTTCTAAAAATCATAACTTCCAATCCTATTGTCGAAAAATTCCATGCTTTATATTAATGAAAAGATCATAACATATTCTACAACTTTTATGAAACACTTAAAAGCAATTTGAACTTCTAATTGGGTCAAAATTTCAATCAAAGTTTCTGCCCCATAATTGCACCCTAAACCACATTCAAATTTCAATCACTCATAACTATCAACTCCAAGGTCAAAAAATGGCACATTTTATGGCGATAGAAAGCTATCAAGAAAAGCTACAACTTTCATAAAGACCAATTGAGCAAAATCTGCCTAAATCAATCTAGAAAAATTCACAAAATTTTAGATCACAAATTCAACTTTAGTGTCACTAAAGTTGCACTAGTCATCCCTACACACATTGCCACATTCAAGTCAAAATTTGGAACTTTTCAAGCCAAAATTGAACATCACTTCCTTCACAAGAAATATAGCCAAACACCTCTAGTTTAATTTAAGCTAAAAATCATCTCAATTGCATAACCATAGAAGAAGTTACGGCTAAATCCTTGAAACATGCTCAAATCAAATTTCCAGCTTTTCATCATAACACCTTTCCTATCTCTTCCATACCATTTCTACACCAATAACACCACTCCATTCACTCCATATATCAACCCAACCAAAACAAAACCTCCACTTGAACAAGAGTCCACAAAATGGCAGCAACACACACTCCATCATCCATCATTTTCTACACTCATCTACAACATCAATTAACTTCCAAGCCATCTAAACCATCTCTAAATTACCCACACCACATTCTACATCATTTATCATCTATCAAACAAGAATTCACACACATACACCCTAAACACAAATCCATGAAATTAAGTTTAAATAACATCACAAATGCTTTATTTAACTAAAAACCCATTATATAAGAAAAACTTCTTACCTAATTAAGCTTCCAATTCTTCCACTCTCCAAAACTGCAATAAAATCTCTAACTCCTTCCAACATACACGATCATCAACATCTTCTTGAGGGGGTCAGGTTTAGGTTTGTTTTTGTGAACAAAAGAAGAGAAAGCAAGTAAGATATAAGAGCTTTTGTGTGGGTGGAGAGATTGGTAACAAAATACATAAAGAAGAAGACCAACGAAGAAGGAGGAAGAGAGAGGCTACGTATGAGAAAGAAAACAAAATATTTTGGTCTTCTTATATGAAAGCATCGTGAAAGATAAGCCTAAAGGGGAAAAGACTTTTAATTAAACAAAGTGGCATGGTTAGGCAAGTGACACTTGTCACTTACCACATGTCTCATTTTTTAGGCACTCAATTGGTTTCTTTCTAAATAAATTTCAATTTCTACTCCAATTTATCCCAAAATTCCAATGGCTCAAATTAATAAATCCTAAAGTCATTTATCAAAATTTTTAGTGCCATTAGACAATAATTTCTCCTACCAGTAAACCATTATTCTACCACTTAGTATTTTTCCTAGTCCAAAATTTTCCAAAAATTCAAAAACCACAATGCCCCTCTCCAATTTAATTTTTCATACACACAAATCACATTAATTTACAATCACATTCCTTAACACTTATACCGGGAAATGTCATGAATGCATGTACAGTCATTTTTCATGTGCAAAATTCACTATTCATATGTATGCGGATGCTATATTATGCATGAACATGCAAAGGCGATTCTAAGCACTCATTAACCACTCTAAATTACTATTTTACCCTTCCGACTAGTAATGGGATGTTACATAAGGACCACTAAGTTGCACAAATAGCACCCAAACTACTCCCTATATCATGACAACGTTGCAAAACAAAACAAGTTCAAAAACACCAACTAGATAGATTGAAAAAAATAATGCACAAGTCCCATTCACTTCCTAGTTTTAGACTCTCGCAACCTAATTTTTTTATAAAAAAAAATTCAGCATATGCAACACCCATCTACAACTTTAAAGGTAACATTGTCCTCAATGTTATGAAAATAGAAAAGAGCATAAGGGAAAGGGACTCCCTGGTGTGATGTGCAGCTCACTCACAATTTTCCTTGAATCCTTATGATGTGCTCCTATAGTTGAGCATCCATCTACATTGGGACCCTACAAGTAATGTAAACTAAAATAAATTTAAATCACAAAATAAAATAAAAAAGATTAAAAGCAAAAATGATTTGAGAATTGTTGGGTTGTCTCCCAAGAAGTTGCTTTGTTTATCATCCAGCTAGACTGCTCTGGGTCATGCTACTTGGGATCGAAGAGGGTGATAGTGGACCTCTCACAAAGTTGATCTTTGCCAACATAGTGCTTCAATCTTTGGCCATTGACTTTGAAAGTTTGATTGGACTGTTGATTCTCTATCTCCATAGCACCATGTTGGTATGCCTTGACCACTATAAATGGACCCAACCATCATGACTTATGCTTACTTAGAAATAACCTAAGATGTGAATTGAACAATAGAACATGTTTCCCGGGTTCAAAGCTTCTTTCTGAATTTTCGATCATGTTACATTTTGGTGCACTCCTTGCACAACCTTGCATTCTCTTACGCATCAGATCGCAATTCTTCCATTTCATTTAATTGCAATTTTCTCTTTTCTCCTACCGCTTGTTCATCCATATTAAGTTGCTTAAGCACCCAATAAGCATTATGTTGAAGTTCTACAAGTAAGTGATAGTTCTTTCTATAGATCAAGATATGGAATCATTCTAATAGGGGTTTTATATGTAGTCTTATAGGTCTATAATGTGTAATCGAATTTATGAAACCAATATTTCTTAAGCCATTGACATTTTTTTTCTAAGATCCTCTTGATTTCTCGATTCGATACTTCCTCTTAACCACTTATTTGACGATGATATGGCGTAGCTACTTTGTGTGTCACTCCATATTTGATCAACAAAGTTGTAAAGTATCTATTGCAGAAGTATGAGCCTCCATCACTAATGACTACATGTGGTACTCTAAATTGTGTAAAATGTACATTCAAGAATTTTAGCACCACTTTTGAATCATTTTTATGTAATGCCACAACCTCAACCCACTTGGACACATAATCTACTGCTACAAGAATATGTTTGTTGTTGAAAGATGGCACAAAGGGTCCCATAAAGTTAACTTCCCAAACATCAAAGATCTCCACCTCTAAGATCAAATTAAGTGGCATCTCATGACGCTTAGAAATATTCCCTTCTATTAGGCATTTATCATAAACATTACAAAAAGCAAATGAGTCTTTAAATAAAGTAGGCCAATAAAAACCGCATTGTAATAACTTTGCCACTATTTTTTCTCCACCAAAGTGTCCTCCATAGTTTGATGAATGACAATGATACAAGATACTCTCTACCTCCTTTTTTGGGACACACCTTCTCATAAATCTGTCAACACAACACTTAAACAAAAAAGGCTCATCCCACAAATAATATTTAACATAAACTAAAATTTTCTTTTTCTATTAATAATTCAAATCAGGAGGCAAAATACCACTTACGATATAATTCACAAAATCAACATATCATGGAATGGAAGTCTTAATGACAGCTAAAAGCTGCTCATTAAGAAAAGTTTCATTAATTTCCGTTCGATCTTGGAACTTTTCTCCTTCTAGGTGGGATAAGGGATTTATAACCCGATTTTCGGATCAGTTCTTATCTCTTATCTCAAGGTCAAACTCTTGAAGGAGTAAGATCCACCTAATTAACCTAGGCTTGACATCTTTCTTTGAAATCAAATACTTAATAACAACATGGTTAGTATAAACAATCACTTTGGTTCCAATTAGATAACAACAAAATTTATCAAATGCAAAAACTACAGCTAGCAATTCTTTTTCAATAGTAACATAATTCATCTAAGCATTATTCAAGGTTTTATTAGTGTAGTAAATTACATAAAAAAATATTTTCTTTTCTTTGTCCCAAGACAACCCCTACAACATAATCTCTTACATTACACATAAATTTAAATGGTTTGTCCCAATTGGGTGTGCTAAGATATATGGTATATATCTTATTATTTGGTTTTGGTATTTTTTATAATTGGAGATCCAAAATATTGTTGATGAGTTTAAAATTTAAATCAAAGTGGGATAGAATAACATATGCCATCTTGGAAAATTGAATAGAGTTAGAACTCTATCTAGAGAAGAACTCTTGTAGATCTCATCTGTGTGGGATGAAGGGTATTTTGTGTAATCTAAAGATTATGCATGTGTGTAGACTCCTTGGTGAAGTGAGGAACAAATGTTGGTTGGGTTCTCAGTGAATCGCACAACACATGTTGATGGGTGTATGTGTGTAGCTGTGACATTCCCTATGATGTTATTCACGTGACTTCAGCTGTGTTTAATTGTGAATTGATTGTGAGTGTGTGAATTTTCAGTAAATGCATTGATTGATTTTGTAGGTGTGACATCTTGGAATGTTTATAGCTGGGTGTTGTCTTTTGGTGTGTGATTCATGGCAGCTCTTTAGGCATGGTTGTTGTTTAATATTTTGTCGTGCTTTCTTCCTTGATCTTTTGGTGTGTGGTTGACGAATGGGTTAGTTTGTGTATTGTGTGCGTCTTATGCTAAAGACTTGTTTGCTTGGTCTGTCATGCTTGATGTCTTCTTATTGCAGCTGTGAGTTGGTACTAAATTTGCGTAAATCAAGTTATAGTGTTTGGTGGCAACTTTCAAATCTATTTCAATGAAGCTAAACCTATCGAGAAATTGTCCTTCTTTTCTATCTCAAGTGTATTATGTTTGGTTCTTAGTTATTTAATCACTTGTGTTATTCATTTATTGTTCTTTCACTAAAAGATTATTGAGAAAAATTCTCTGTTGGGGTTAACAAGAGTCGATTATGTTGTTGGGTGTGTAATACTTTCACATGTAATGAGGACGAGGGATACTATCAAAGGTTGAGTGGTGTTGGCTCAGTAAAACCTTATATAAAACTATTATTGTTAGTGAAAGTATTAAGCTGGGTGAGGGCCCTGTAGACATAGGTAAGATGTGTCGAATTGCATTAACAAATTTCAGTGTTGGTTTATATTTGTGGGTTTAATTTTTCTAATTTTTGATTATGCTAGAAACGACTACGATAAATCAAAGATTTTGCAAAACTACTACACCCCTTCAAATTTTTAATTGGGATCAGAGCAAGATCACTGAATCAAAACTTGGTATATCAAGTTGGTGCATATCCGTGTTTCGCAATTATGGCTATAAGAGAAGAGGCATCAATCATTAGACCACCATTGTTAGATGGTTCAAATTATCTTATGTGGAAATCGCAGATGACAGTATTCATTCAGGCATAAAGAACAAAAGCGTGGAACGTATTTTTAAATAGTTGGACACATCCAGTGATGACTGATGAAAAGGAAGAATTAGTGCTTAAAGATGCATTTGAGTGGACAAAAGCTAAAGAAAAGAGAGTGGTTGGAAAATCTCAAGTCCTACACACAATCTTTAGTACAGTTGATGAAGGTCGCTTTGCTATGATATTAGCTTATGAATCGGTGAAAGAAGTATGGGACACTTTGCATAATATACATAAAGGATCGAAATCTGTGATAGCCTCAAAACTTCAGATGTTGGCTGTGAGATTTGAAGAGCTGAAGATAGATGACAGTGAAATCATTGGAGACTTCCATGAGAGACTGTGTGACATAAAAAATCAAGCACATCAACTAAAGAAGAAGTACTCTAACCTGAAACTGGTTAAGAAGACATTGAGATTGTTACCTTTGAGGTTCATACTAAAAATTACAACATAAAAAAAGCCTATGACATCACTGAATTATCTTTGGATAAGGTAATTGAGATTCTTACCAACTTTTAGATGAATTTGTTGAGAGATAATCAAGAGAAGAACAAAGGATTAGCGTTACAAGTCGAGATTGGTAAAGTTATGAATGGCTTGGGAGATGAATCTGATGAGAATGAGGATGTGGAGTTATTAGCAAGAAATTTTAGTACGTGGTTAAAGAAAGTGAATAAGGATAGATCTAATTTTAGGCAAAACAGTTGGAGCTCATCAAATAGTAATTTCAAACAATAAGGGAAAACTCAAAAGGGTGAAAGACAAGTGAAGAAAATTCAATGCCATGAGTGTCAAGGCTTCGGACATATGTAAGCAGAATGTGCTAACACCTTGAAGAAGAGAAAAGGAAAATCCTATACGAGCACTTGGAGTGAGAATGAATCCGAAAGTGATATGGCAATGAAGGAGAAGTTTTGAATAGTGCTATGTTAGTTACTTTATACAGCAAACGTCTAGTTGCTTGCTTAACAACAACTAAGAAGGAAGTAACCGATGACAAAAATGTGAGTAAATTAGAAATTTCTAAGAAAAACACAGATGAATCAGGTCAAAGCTCAATCTCAGATTATGATAGTGATGACAATGTTTTAGATGACAAAAAGGAAGATATTTATGAAGACATGCAAGAAAAATGAAAAGCTGAAAAAGGAAAACCTCTCTATGACAAACATCATTGAAGATCTAGAGAAGAAGTTGTTGGCTACATTAGATGACCTTGGTGAAACAAAATTGAAGTTGGTCAGTACAAAAAAAGGAATAAGAATGTTAAATAGAGAAATAGAAAAATTAGAACAGTTGTTAGAAATCGGTAAGATTAAAGGGGATCTTCAAGGCATTGGCTACAAAAGTGAATACTCTAAAGTGAATTATAGGAAAAATAATGCAACCAGATCTGTCTAAGAAGAAACCTCAAGGAAGAATCAGAGGTTTATACCTACATGTCATTTTTGTGGGCTATCGGACACATAAGAAAGGGGTAAAAATCGAAAAACCATACACTCTACGTTAAATTTCTAGCAGCATAAAATCTATGGTACCAAAGCACTCTTGGGTTAGAAAAGGTCAAGTACAAGCATAAAAACATAGTGAAGAAAAAACAAGAAATTATCCAAATTCACAATTAGTTGCTGATGTTAAAGAAACTTGTCAGACAGCGGATCTGTTAGTTGCTTATGAAAGAGAAGCCAACTAAACATCTGATGATAGAGATAATGTGATGAGGAATAAGACCTGGTTTGAATTTTTACAAAGGGTATAGGACTGTGTGCTTTACATTTTTGAAGTATAGTTTGATATTGTTTATTAAAAAAAAGAGGGCTCGCAGGAGTTTTGAGCTTTTATTTATAGGCTTTCTAAAGTTCAGTTGATTGGGGTGTGTTTGGATTTTTCCTTCATTGTTAAATAGCATATTTGATGTGAGAATGAAGTTCTGCTTAATGATTTGAAAATTATGCTTTTGCATTTTTTTAATGGAGTTATGTTAAGAAAAAGTTGATTCTTGGTTAGAGAACTGTACAAAGATTTGAGTTTTCTGTGATCCAAGTTTTTCAAGTTATCTTAATTTCTCTAAATAGTGGGTCGTATGAATATGGAAAATATGCGTTCATATGGTTTATATGAGAAAAGGATTAACTAAGTTTGATTATAATTCATTGAATGCATTTTTAGGATTTATGAATTTAATCAATCATATGAGAATGCCTTTGACGTGAGTACAGATATGTTGGCTAGTGTTTTGACTGGTGGTAAATTATCATTTTTGGCATGCATATGATTCTTCCATTGCACTTATTGCTGATTTTTATGCTTCTTTATTCGCTAAGATTACTTGCATTAAAGGCATTCTTGTTTTGACATTATTTTTGTCCCAAGGGGGAGACATCAAATTGTTTTTAGTAACTATTCAATTTAGGAAGAGATTTTAAGGTATCTCCGTGACTATTACTCTTACCTTTTGACATCTTTTTGTCCCAAAGGGAAAATTTTAGATTATTGGATAATTGTTCATTATTGTTTTTTTTAATGTTTCTTAAACTTGAAGAACTTGATGGATGTTCTTTGGAACTTAATATTGGATTAAGGGGGAGTTCTTTTCTTATATGGATTATATGTCCAATTATTTTATTTAGGAGGAGTTTCATATTTGTGACAAACAATGCCAAAAAGGGGGAGATTGTTAAGATATATGGTATATATCTTATTATTTGGTTTTGACATTTTTTGATAATTGAACATCTAAGATAATGTTGATGAGTTTAAAATTAAAATTAAAGTGGGATAGAATAAAATCTATTATCTTGGAAAATTAGATAGAGTTAGAACTCTATCTAGGAAGAACTCTTGTAGATCACGTCTGTGTAGGCTGAAGGGTATTGTGTGTAATCTAGAGATTGTGGGTGTGTGAAGACTTCTTGGTGAAGTGGGGAACAAATGTTGGATAAGTCCTTGGTGAATCACGTAACACATGTTGATGGGTGTATGTGTGTAGCTGTGACTTTCCCTGTAATGTTATTCGTGTGATTTTGGCTAGGTTTAATTATGAATTGACTTTGGGGGTGTGACGTTTTAGTATGTGCACTGATTGATTTTGTAGGTGCGACATCTTGGAGTGTTCATGAATGGGTGTTGTCTTTTGGTTTGTGATTCATGGCAACTCTTTCAGTGTGATTATTGTCTAATATTCTACCGTGACTTCTTCCTTGATCTTTTGGTGTGTGGCTCATGACTGGGTTGGTTTGTGTATTACGTGTGTCTTTTGCCGAAGGCTTGTTTACTTGGTTTTTTATGCTTGATGTCTTCCTATTACGGCTATGAGTTGGTACTGAAATGTGTATGAATCAGGCCATAGTATGTGGTGACAACTTTCAGATCTATTTCGGTGGAGCTAAACCTATCGAGAAGTTGTCCTTCTTTCCTATCTCAAACGTATTCTGTTTTTTTCTTAGTTATTTAATCACTTAAGTTATTCGTTTATCATTTTTTTGTTAAAAGACTGTTAAGAAAAATTCTTTTTTGAGGTTAACATGAGTTGCTCATGTTATCGGGTGTGAAATACTTTCACAGGGAGGGAAGACGAGGGAAAGTGTTAAGGGTTGAGCGTTATCGGCTTAGTAAAGCCTTATGTAAAACTATTGTCGTTAATGAAAGTATTAAGCTGGGTGAGGGCCCTATAGAGGGCCCAATAAAGCTAGTCATTCTCATAATCAACTTTCTCACCACACCTATTCATAATATTTTTCACTTTTTATCTTAAATACCATCCATGTCAAATCCAAACGCCATTATTTCTTATAGGATTTATTAGAAATGCAGAATGTTCTTCATTTCTCATTTAGCTCCATCACTCAAAAACTTTCTTTCAAATGATAATGTTGTCATTATTGGTCATTTACTTCCTTAACTAGTTTCTCTTTATGCTTCAGACCACTCAATTTTTTTTAACTTCTTGTGTAGATAACACCATAATCTTATCACCTCAATATTTCCTTAACATGCTCACATATATCATACTTTGGGTTCTTTTGTCAGTAGCATCAACTCATAATACGTTCATACGAACTAATTCATAGCGGCTTAGCTTAATTCTTTTCCTAGCTTGAGCACTCTGAGCAAGGTGATACCTTCAGAGACAAAACAATTTTCACTTAATAATTCACATCACTATTGTCTCAGTTCATGCAACTCTTATGTCAATCTCCCGTATTCCATATCTTTGCCCTAAATCAACTTAATTCATTTATCTTCCTTAATCACTTAATTTCTTATATCTCTTTGATCGATCGACATTCAATCATCTTTAGGTCTTACTTATCAAAATACAAAAGCGATGATTACGTATATCTTCTAACTCCTCATCCCGTATTCTATTGAAAACAATATGCCAACAATTGCGATGCTTAAAGTCAAATAGAACTATACATTAGTATCATGTTCCTACAATCTCTAAACTATAAACTTTAGGCATATCTTCCGATAGTTAAAGCGTCGACAATTCAAACTTTCAATCACTTGACATCTTTCTTCTTAGATGTATAGCCTAAATCACCATTACTTTTCTCACGATCGCTTTGCTAAATCATCTTTGCGGTATGCATATTTCTTATCTCAATCACCCAGTACCATGATTCCTACTCAAACTCAAAATTTATACTCATTTCCATTTTCTTAGTAAGCTTCACAATTTCTTAATCTTCAATTTGCGCTTGGTCCATATGAACCGATCTAAACTTCCAAAGTGTCTAGTCATCTTGTCTAAAATTAATTTCACATTCTACACTCTTTATCGCACTAGGTTTAGCAACTTTAATATCCAAATTTATGATACATCTCTGTTAATACATCCGATCATAACACTAGTCTTACAAGTATAGCACTCACGTATACAATCATAATCCTTGAATAACTCTATCTATTGTCTCAGTCTCATATTCAATTCTTTCAACTCAAGCATCCTTATTAATTCCACATTCTTCTTATCTACTCACCCTATATGCTTCTTCTCATTCAAACTTGACACTCATATCTATTTTCACTTTCTTAAACTCTTAATCCTTAACTGAGGTAAACTAAACCTCTATTCAATGCTTTCTTTTGTATTAGTTCTTATAACCTCAAAATTAAATTTCTACTTACAGTTTGGATATATCACTTAACTTCTCGCTAGAACAATCATAGCCTTCGATGTTTTATCAATCTCCGAGTCTCATAATTAATTTTCCCAATTCATCGATTGTCTCAGACTTTTACGATCTACACTTACATGTGTATATTTAAGATATTCCTGTACATATACTGTCTTCAAACTTTCGAAATAATCATTAGTTTAACAATTCTAAATCATGTCTTAAATAGTCACTCATAAGACTTCAATTTTCTCCATACATATGAAATCATTTTGTTATGCTACATTGGATTTCAACCAAATGTCTTATACAATATCTGTGCATACTATAAATTCTCCAAATCTATATGATATAATTTACCTCAGCATAGTTCCTTTAAAATTCTTTTTATGCACGTTACTCATACTCTTTACACATTTTCTCCCTGTATTCAAACTATTTTTCTCAATTCTTCGAATGTCTTTACTACACCTTCAAATCTTGAATCTCTTTAGTCTCCAATACCATAGTGTTATTAGGCACTTGATAACTCAAGTAATTCTTCTCAAAATTCATATATCTCTTGATTAGCCCTCATGCATTCCTAATATAACTGTTCCTTAATGAAGTACATTGTCTCACTTTCTTTTCCATTTTCCCCTTATTAACTTCCTTCCTCAATTGATTCTCTCTATTCCTTGCATTTCATCAATCCTCACTTGAACTCACTATCATGTTTGCTCATCCATACCAATTTCTCCATCCATTGCAATCTATTTGCAAATTTGACTTCTTGTGATTTTAATACATTCCTCAAGTCATATTAGTTTCTCCCAAACATATTTTCACATAACATGTACTCATATACTCTTCATAGTCTTCTTAAATTTAGAAATCTACTCATATGATCCTTTACCTCAACCAAGATACATACTTTTCAATATCATATTTTACCTCTGCTTGAATCTTTGTTAGGAAGTGTACACACTTTGAATCATTACATATTCCTTTGCGATCAGTTCTTTCATCGATCACTCTTAATATAAACTATCTAGTCGGCTTATTCTAACTTAATAAAATTCCCTTGAAAGGAGGCTTCTTGCTACCATCACTATGCTATTCGTGCAATCTTGATCAAAACCTATTATCCTCCCACATTATCAACTATTCTTAATACCTTGGGAAGACCCATTTCTATCATCCTCATAAGGTCATAAGGTTCAAGTCACTCAAAACTCAATGGAGTAATTGGACATACTTATCGTCGCATATGCTTGGGTGGCATAATCAAATTCAACCCATTTAGTCCACATGCTTATCTCCACCAATTCCTAAATCTATCTCTTACATGATTGGTACTTTGATCTTCATTAATCCTAGAAAATATTCTTCTCTTGATTCTTTGACTTTATTTCTCATTGCAATATCGTCAACAATTTTCCACTAATCTTCACTTGATCAATGAGAGAACTTTCATGTGTCACGCTAATCAATAGGTTTTCTTCATCTATCTTCTATATATATATATATATATATATATCTACGTGCTTAATAAACTCATAGATGTATTGTATGATAATGGATCATCATATAGCTACTCACAAAACAACAATTTACCCTTTTTAGGACTTGTACAAATATTACTAACATTCATCACATCTTCCCATTTCTTCACATTACATCTTACATATATTTTATTCACCACTTGTTCAAACTTATAGATGGAAAATCATCACACAATTCACATACAGAACATGTAGCAATTTCTCAATGCATTCAAAGCACAATATGCAACAATCATGATGCAATTTAAATTATTCATGAAGAATCGTCCTAAGAATTGAAAAGATTTCTTAAATCATTCGAAAACCATGAACTTAACAATTCATAAATCATTTGGAAAACAATAACTTATAAACATGTTTATTTTCTTGATTTTCTTGAAAATACATTAAAAGCTCATTACTTAAATTATAAACATGAAAACCCACTTAGGTTCGGTTTCATCTTCTAAGACCATGTGCATCTCTTTTCAAAACATTTCACTTGTTCACTTCAAGCTTGACATTTCCACTCACATCCTCGATTTCCCAAACAAGCCATGATTATACATTTTCATCGAAATCACATTCAAGGTATATCATCATAATACCTCACCCGGATCTCCACTATAAATACATTGAATCATTACCTATCATCTTTGACCGTGTACTATTTCTCATCTCCATGTATCCATAACTTTCATTTTCATATCATTCCATTAGCCTAAACTCTTAACAATTTCTTAAGTGTGTAACTTATACACCTCGCCCATGTAAGATCTCAATTCCGCACTCTGATACCACAGATG
Source organism: Erythroxylum novogranatense (assembly GCA_029891385.1). Taxonomy (NCBI): domain Eukaryota; kingdom Viridiplantae; phylum Streptophyta; class Magnoliopsida; order Malpighiales; family Erythroxylaceae; genus Erythroxylum; species Erythroxylum novogranatense. Next base: position 86,439,271 of record CM057226.1, read on the forward strand.
TCGAGCCCCGACCCGAGACCGGACCCATTCGCTGGATCCGTTATCTAATCCAACTCTTGCCTTGTAAATCATGAAACTTGATCATCTTGTCTTGTAGGGTTTATTTCATTTAACCCTAATTTCAAATTGATTTCTCTTGTAAGTCATAGCCTTATGACTCTTGCTTAATTTAAGTCAAAATCACCTCAATCGGGGTTTTATAACTCAAGATATGCTCCAGAAACCTAAAGGAGTTCCTACTCGAAACATGCTCTCTTAACTGACCTCTCACTGACTTTGATGCAAACTTCCTCAATTTAACTCAAATTGAGACCTATTTCTGTAGCAAGAAAGATACAAGTCTTAGGAAGCTAATGGTTCAAGCCTCGCCTCAATTGGAGGTCGGATGAGGGATTTATTCCCAAAACAATAGACCATGCTCACTTCCAAAATCAAATTGGAACTCTTTTGGCGCGATTCTCATAACTTTTAATCTATAGGAAAGAATGTGTTCGCTCTTTCACCATTTGAAAGTAGACATCTAGATCTACAACTCTCATGAAGACTTCAAAATGAGATTCGGCCTCTAACTATGCCCAAACACTTGACTAACATCTTGACTTATGCTGGAAAATCACTCATAACTCGACTTATACTGACAACTCGACTTATCGAGGCAAATAAGTCGACTTATCACTAACAAGTCGACTTATCGGGGAAAATAACTCGACCTATCTAACAAACAAGTCGACTTATTATGCAAAAGCTTCACAAGTCGACTTATGGGTCCAATAACTCGACTTATATCTATTCGTAACTCAAAACCTAACCTCTACACTCTCTCTCGACTTATTTCAAACCCCATATACACTTCTAAACCTCTCAACTCATTCATTCCACTCCCAACATGCTATAATCTCACTTAATCTTACATCATTCATCTACCCACATGAATTTTCAAAATAATTCCATACAACTTTGGAACTATGCTTAACATGATAGTAAATGGTTTTGGGAGCTCATGATAAAACATCATTCATGCATTTCATTCACATCAAAATACATGTTTTACAATGCTTTAGTAGGCATTTCAAGCCTATTACATTTCAACCAAAATACATCTTGTCAAAATACATCTGTTTTCTCAAAATGCAACCTAAAGCATTGATTTACAAAAAAGATCATTTCAAATACAAAATCAAAAGAAAGTCTTGAAGTAAATGCCTTTAAACTTGCTCCTCGGGATCCTGCTCATTTCCTGGAGAATTTGAGGGGGTGAGCTTTCGCTCCGTGGGTAACACATTTATATTTATATACTAAGCAAGTCTATTTAATTATTCATACTTTTATCAATCATTCAATCAAATCCTAAAACATGCATCATGCAATTTTCATCATTTCACAAACATGGTTTCTCACAATTTAAACATTCATGATTCTTGCATTTTCATGTTACCACGTATGAAACACATCAAATGGCTCGGTAAGTCCATATTCTTGGCAACCACGTAATCTCATTTAATGAGCTTACATGGGCAAATCTTGAGGAGTCCAATAAATGGATCATCCTATGCCACAATCGGGCAGCAAGGCGAAGGCTTTCATGGTCGACGCACGTGATTCGGTTCTTGGGACTATACCTTACCCACATAACATACAATCATGCATAATCATAAGATTGAACTATTCTTTTCCAATTCACTATTTCTTGAAAATCTTGTCTTTCATGCATATTTCATATTGTACAATTTCATGCACAAGTCATAATGTACATTCATTACTCATTTCATCCATTTCATCCAATACTAACTCGATTTTCATCGAATCATCAACATCAATATCAAGCATTTAACACAAGCATTAATGGTCTACAACAACCACATTCATCATTCAATTACAAGCATTTAATACATCTTCTAAGTAATCAAAACTCATTAATAACATGCATTAATTAACATTTATTTGCTTATATACATAAAGATAAATATGGAACCCATCTTGTATCCTTGCTTAAACTTGCCTAAGGAAGCTTCTCTTCTTGTTCTTCTCCTCTTTCTTCTTTCCCTTCATTAAAACCGAAAACCCATAATCACTTAGGGTTTTTAAATTGAAAAACCTAATGAACCTTAATCATGAAATCAACCCTAGAATCACTAAACCCATCTTCTTTCTAAGCTTTCTAAACCATAAAACCAATAAAAACTCATACTTGAAATCACATCTTACCTTGATTCTTGACTCAACCAAGGAGTTTCTTGACTCAAAGTGTAGCTTAGATCTTCCTCTTCACTTTTCCTTCTTGTACTTTCTTCAAAAACCTTCTAAATCTCTTGGAAAAATCAAAACCCTAGCCATGCTCTTTCTTTTTCTCCTTCTCTTCTCCACATTGTCGAAACTTCTTCCTTTCTCCCTCTTATTTTCGTAAACTCCCTCCTTCCTCTAATAACTTACTCCTTTCTTTCTCTTTTATACTTCTTATTCATTTCACTTAAGCCCATTTATCCTTTTAAGCCCATATACTCCACCTTCATCTTCCTTTCCTTCTTCCTTCCTTATTTCCTACTACAACTTAAGCCCATTGATTTCCTTTAAGCCCAATTCATTCTCTTTTCTTTTCTTCTTCCTTCCTTCTTATCTTATTTAACCTACATCAAGCCCACTTGTCTTTTAAAGCCCAACTTATTCTCTTTTCTTTTCCTACTTCATTAAAGTCCATTGTATATATATCCTCTCTTCTTTTTTATTTCATTTGGGCCCATTTCATTTCTTTTTCTTTATTCATTTCATTTGGGCCCACGGCCCAACTAACTCCTTTAATTTCCTTAATTCTTCACCTAACTCTTTAGTGCTATCATACACTAATTAGTGACAACTTAATTTGATGCTAACATAACTTACTTAATTTAATCTAATCAAGCTTAATTTATCATAAAAATTTTCTGGGGGTAACACTATAATTGTGTGTGTAGGAATGAGCTCATTATTTTCATTGTGTACCACAATCATACCACCTTTTTTAGGGACACACTGGGTTGGACTAACCTAAGAACTATCAGATATCGGATAGATGATACCATTGTCAAACCACTTAATAATCTCTTTCTTTACTACCACTTTCCTTACTAGGTTTAACCTTCTTTGTGCCTCAAAACTCGGCCCAGACCCCTCCTCCAACAAGATTTTATGTATGTAAAGAGAGGGACTAATACCCCTAATGTCAACTAAGGACCACCCAATAGCTCTTTTATGCTTCCTTAAAATTCTCACCAATTTGTCATGTTCCAAAGCATCAAGTGAAGAAGAAATGATCATAGGTAATGTTAAGGACTCACCTAAATAAACATATTAGAGATGATTTGGAAGTGGTTTTAACTCAAGCTTTGAAGGCTCCTTAATGCTTGGCAATAGAGGATGAGATATTGAGTTCTAATATAAGTGAATTATTTTTCTTGATTTTGGTAGTGGTATCCAACACATTCACATACTCCAAAACGTCATGCTCATCCTCTTTATATCCCTCGAGTGTCAACCTCAATGGTTCATGCTCCCCAAAGTTTTTAGAAAATTCTCTTACATAATTATCAATCATATCCATGTGAAAACAAGCACCAACATCGCTCGGAAACTTCATGGCCTTAAAAACATTGAAATTTACCACTTGATTATGAACTTGCATCATCAATTCACCCTTTTAAACATCAATTAGAGCTCCACAATGGTTAAGAAGGGTCTTCTCAGAATGATGGGTATGTCATAATCTTCTTTCCATATCAAGAATTATAAAATCTACTGGTAGAATTAAATTCTCCACTTTTACTAGTACATCTTCAATCACCCTTATAGGATATTTAATTGAGCGATTAGCAATTTGAAGAGAGATTGTAGTAGCTTTTTCTTGTCCTAACCTAAACCTTTGAAAAATTGAAAGGGGCATGAGATTAATGCTTGCACCCAAGTCACACAAAGCTTTCCCAACAAATTTATCCCTGATTTTGCAAGGTATAGTAAAGCTTCTAGGATCTTTGAGCATTGGAGGAAGCTTCCTCTAAATAATTGCAAATCACTCTTCTGTAAGAGCCACTGTTTCAAAATCCTTCAATCTACACTTCATAGTCAATATCTCTTTTAGGAATTTAGCGTAACTAGGCATTTACTCAATGGCTTCAGCAAAAGGATGAAGATTATTAAATATCTCCAAAAACTTTGAAATTTACTTATCAAGTTTCTTCTGTTGGAATATTTGCGTAAAGGGTGGTAGAGGTCATGGCACCTCAGGAACAACTTTTTGTAAAACTGCATCTCCTTCTTCATTTTCTGCACTTTTTTCGATAGATTTATCAACCACTTTCTTAACTGGAATTTCCTCCAATTCATTTCCATTTCACAAAGTAACAGTTTGGCACTGCTCCTTTCCTTCTTGCTTTAGATTTTCTTCAGTGTTGCTTAGAAGAGCGCCATAAAGATGAGAATTAATAGCATTGGCCAATTGGCCCACTTAAACCTCCAAATTTTTTATAGCAATGGAGTATGATTGAATCATATAATCATACTTTGAAGTGTTATGCACCACTTGTTGCAAAAGTCCTTCAATAAATGGTTTCTTTTCCTGACCCTAATGGGGTTGAGAATACCCACGAGGATCTTGCTCTTGTTGCATATTTGATTTCATAATTGTAATCATGATGATACGTGCAAGTGCACGCATTCATAAGTAATAATTTAGAAGTATCCAAGTATTGTATCCACAGGGAACTAATTAAATTCACTAACTATTAAACTACTAACGCTACGACTCTATTTAGGTAATCGAAAGTAGGAATTTAGGAAATTAATTAAGCAAAAATTAAAATAACTATAGAATATGAAATCAATAATAAAGATATGAAATTAACCAAATAGAAACACCTAGGATTCTAATGGTTCCACCTAATCAATTATGCAACGCAAATTATAGCAGTTGAAATTAATCTATAACAGGCCTAATGCATTATCTATTTAGCATTAATGAATTTTAATGACTGTCAACCGAATGCTCTAATGTATGTGATATTTGCTGTCGCAACCTATTACCTATATCCTAATAGAATAAAACATTATATGTCTATGTGAATCACTAAATTGAGATTCATTAAAAACAAGCATCCATTTACGATTGCATACACATTCAAGTATATTTCTATCATCAATATGCATGTTATTTCATCCAATTGAACCTCGGACTAAATAATCTCTGTCGAGAATCACCTAATCCTTTCAAATCAATTAACTATTGGCCAAAAAATTAAAAACATTAAGAACAAAATGAAATAAACAACCAAGATAGCAAGTAAATCAATTCAACCCACCATAAATCATATACACACAATCAATTACGCTTTCAAATAGAGTCTTAATAAATAAAATTAATTCATTATATTAATAATAACTCTAAACATGGGCAACAAACTCAAAGAATTCATTAAATTAAATTTAGAATCGACAATAAAATAAAAACAACAAACTAAACCCTAAAATTACTCCCTTGTGAAGAATGAATGTGTAGCCTTCAATCTCCAATGTGAGAGCCTCCTATTAAGTATTGTGTCGACTGAAACTCTCTCCCCCTCTTTTATGTGTTTTTTTCCCTTTTAAAAAGCCCTTTTTTAAGGAGGCCTTTGTCTATGCAAAATCATCTCTCCCAATCCTAATCATGCCCCACAATTTAAGAATTCTAAAACAATTAGGAAACTGAGTTCATTTGTGAAACTGATTTTGTACAGATCTTAGGGGTGATTTATGGGTATATTTTCAATCTCTTTTTGACTAGGTCTCTTCATAAAAACCGTAGGTCTGGATGTCTTCTTTCTATGGGCTCTTGAATTACCTCAATTGGACTTGCGCAACTCATGATATGGCCCAACCACCGTGACTTGGTCAGTAGATATCGAAGCCAGTAGTCAGTTGCAACTTGTTTGCCAATTTCGACTTATCAAATGATAGAACTGGGCTTTGACTTCTTCATATGAGTTGTAGTCCATCCTCTTAGCTTTGTTTAAGATTTTGAATCTTCCCATTCGAAGCTTAAACGAAGAAGATATATTCAAAAAACTAAACTATGCACGTTTCCAAACAACAATCGCCTTTCACCTACAGAAAATGAACATAAATCAATTTTAGGTGATTTAATAAGGTAAAATCAATCAAAGAGTAATGAAAACAAAAGCAATTGTGGATGAAAAATATAGTATAATATTAGGTTATCAATATTAAAATACAGTTTTTTTGTGTTAGGGTACTCATTCAATCATTCGATAGGATATAGTTACCAAGTCACAGTCATACTTGAGAATTGACTAGTTTATTATTAGGCACAATATATAGTTGGCATTATTAAAGTCTTACTCTTTTAGTTTGTAGTTGATCGGTTCAATTAGGCTTTTGCAATTTTTGAAAAAAAAAAGATACTGGTTAAAGAAATAGGTGTGATGTAAAAGTAGAGCAAAGACAATGTAGATAGATAAACATTCATCCTTAAAAACAATAAATTTCTTCTGTTATTTTCTGATGTGGGTAGCTATCATGCATACAAAATAACATGTTTGACTTGCGTTCATTTTGTTTTCCATATTTAAGTAATGGTATTTTTCAAGTAAAAATGTTGGTTTAGCTACCAATTCCTCTAGATAATTCAGCATATTATACACGAGTTAATTCAATTAGCTTGATGAACCACATGTGTTCCTAAATTTAAGTGTCTTTCTACATAGAGTCAACTTTGTAGTGATGTAGTTGGGTTAGATCGACAACTTTTCATAGGTGACGATTAGAGTAGTTTCATATTTATTTTATTTCATACCAAACCAAACCATATTTATTTTATTTCATACCAAACCAAAGCCCACCAACGACGATCATGTTCAGTGATTAGAATACGGACCTTATTCACTTGTTTTTCAGATTTCAAGAATGAAGTCTTTATTTACTATTTAGTTACATAAGCATTAATAATGCACAATTCTATTGAGGCGTGACTTAATGACACCAAAACTTTGGATACTCATTTGATAATTTTTCAAATTTGAATACTCATTTTGTAACAATATTGGATACTCATTTGCAATAAAGTAAAACTTTTTTTGGTTAAAATTTTTTATTCAATCTTCTAATATTGATATGATGCAAGGGTTAGAGATGACAATAGATTTATCCTGCCAATTTTTTTAAAAATATTTTTTAAATTTAAAATTATAAAATATTTTTTTAATTAGGTACAGGCCTGGGCTACTCAAGTTTATGCCTACCCGAGGTTTAACTTTTTTAAGTAAAACAATGTCGTTTTACTTAAAATAGGTAAGTCTTGAGTCAATATGAGCCTGGCCTGATCCATAAGTTGATTTATTAAACATACTTAAATTTAGGCCCATAAGTCAATCTATTGTCATCTTTATAATTAATTTGATTTTTCATGTGCAATTTATAGTATGAAAATAAATTTATTTAATTTCAATGAGAATTTTATAGTCTTTTTTTCTAATGACTATTTTTCTTTTACATGAATCAAATAATTAATAGAAATTATTTTATTGATTTTCATAATTTCTAATCCATCTTTCTACAATAGCATGTAGATTAAATGATATCAAAATTTTATTTCTTGTAAAATAAATAATATATTTTGAGAAGTAATAATATAATTTTAAATCACTGTCAAAGTCACCTAAATTAATTAAAATTTGTTCATTAATTCAACTACTTCTTTAAAAATATCGCAAAATTCTAAAAGTCATGTTTATTTCCAATAGTTAGGTCCTTTAACACATAATCAATGAAGCGTGGCTAGCTTTACACACGTCAATGGTGAGTGACCATAGATATTTCTTTCAAGTGCGCGTGTACTATGACCAATGGAAAATTTATAACTTTAATTTGCAATCATAGTGTGTTGGCATCAATTGGCAGCCACATGAAATGAAGTGCTGACATACCAATTTGATGAGGACCCTTATAAGGAAGCTGCCATGAAATTTCCTTCCACCTAACCAATGATTTGTCAACGTCAATTTCATTGCCGTCTATTTCTTTGTAAGGCCATCTTCTGCAAACTTTATTCTGAAGATCACGTATTTTCTAGGTTTTTCCACTGTCTATATATAACAATGATTTAGCTGCCAATTTTAGCGACGTAGTCAGTACTCCTTTCCCCATCTCCAATGGCTACTGATCTGAGCGTTTGCAGACCGTATAAGTGGTTCTCTAACAAGGGTCTTGGGTTGAGTGTCCATGGTCGTCAAAAATCAAAATCTAGTTCAACTCAAAGCTCTCCTACCTCTCCCATTTCACCATCTACGCCTAGCAGTAGCTCTAGTAAGCAGGAAAACGAGCTAAAACAAGTTTTTCGTTACTTTGATGGCGATGGCGATGGGAAGATTTCAGCCTTGGAACTTAGGGCTTACTTTGGATCAATTGGAGAGTATATGTCACACGAAGAAGCACAAGACGTGATCAGCGATTTTGACAGTGATGGTGACAAGTTGTTGGACTTTCAAGACTTCACGAGATTGATGAAAAGGGAAGGCCAGGATCAGGAGGAAGAAGAAGATCTCAAGAAGGCCTTTGAAATATTCGAAATGGAGAGAGGATCGGGTCGTATAACTCCCAAGAGTTTGCAGAGGGCTTTGCATAGACTCGGCGATCCAAAGTCATATGATGAGTGTGTGACGATGATTGAGTTTTTTGATATTGATGGGAATGGTGTTCTTGATTTCCACGAGTTTCATCGAATGATGGTGGCCTAGTTCTGGTAATGTACGTATGTACATGGAATATATGTCGAAGGTCCTTATAAGAAAAAAACCGTATTTTCACTCCTCTTCTCTTTGGAGAATTCCATTGTTTCTGAATTTCTGTAGATCTGATGAGAACTTGGGTAATAAACCACATACCGAATGTTTGTCCTGTAGTAAATCATCTAATAATCGACGTCTTGAGTTCTTATATGTTGTGGTGTGTGTATATACGTACTTATATTGATACAAGCATGGAAATTACAGTACCTATTGTCCTCTTCTAAAGTCGGATTTAGCGACACCAAAATAACATACTAGCTTTAAATCTTAACCAAAGTACGCAATTCATCGATGACTTCGTCTATACGAAGCTTATCGGATAATTTTGTCCTTTTTTATAAAGTTGGATAATTATTAATTGCATTTTTTGGTTTTTAAATAAATTATTAGTTAAGTTATGTAATTTGATCCAGATAAAGATAATAAAGTGACTCAATAAATGATCTAGAATAGTGGGTCGAAATCCGTATAGAAAATGAATCTCAATTAGTGTGGATCAAACCTATATCGGTCTTGTGATTGGAAAGTTCGATATGGAAACTATATAAAGGTTAAGGTCTCCTACAGTTGCTCATATCAATCGTAAGCATCAGAAATCTCTAACCTGTTAAGAGAGCTTATGTATTGAGAAAACTATAGAAAGTTTTAAACTTCATATCGGGAAACACTTTCTGTAAAAGTCCTGGGAAATTCGTGATCATTTCGAGCTAGGAATCAGCATCAGAATCAAAGATGGAACCGAAATCAAGTATTCCGTATTACCTTCGCTTTTAATCCTTTCATATTTGATCTTGGGTACGTAATAAAATCTATACTACGTATTATGTGTGGTATCATAGCGGTTACGTGATTAGATTGCTGGAAATAAAGATTTTTAAGTTTTTAATCTCATATAGTTTTCCTGGATTTTTGATTCATTTTTCAGGTTTTTTACTTATATAATTATGTAAAAGTGGTATGCATAAGGCTAGCTATGAAAAACGAGTCAAAAATGGGCTGAATGGAGCGAAAAACAACATCCCAGGATGCCAAAAATTGCCTCCGGCATCGATAGACGTTGCACACGCCCTACGCTGCTACATTGTCGCGAGGTAACAGTGTAAGGTTGGTGCGTGCGATGCACACGTCAACACGTTGCTCTAGCGAGCGATAGATGCATGTTGTGCTTGTAGCGCACGCACGACCTGCGAACCGCGCTCCCATGAGTGTGAGAGGGCAGGCGCGTGCATAGCACGCACTCATCCATCCATACATATGACACACCAAATGAAGGACACGTGGCAGCGCATGCGATGCATGCGTATTACAGTAAGTGCGCGTCTACACGTGGGGAGAGCGTGATGCACATGCCAGAAGCATTTGGAGCGCGTCAGCATGGGAACGTGCAATATACGTGCGGCCCCACACCACACGCACTGACGTGGTGCGCCACGTCAGCCGTATGGATGCTATAGTATTTTTTGGGGAAAAACACACAAAATTTCCAGATTTTCCGTAAGGGTATCCTGGGGTGTTTTGGGTCAATTTTCAAGTCTGAAAAATTCATAACGTAAGCTTTTTTATTTTTCTGGATTTATTACATTAATAATAAATTAAAGTGTAACTCCATCAAAAGGAATTAAGGTATTCTGACTATGATTTCAAGTGAATTTTCATACTTTGGGCATCACATGAGGGAGATACTTTAAGTTTTTGTGTCTCGGGTCTCGTGTTTAGTGTTCAGCATTGCATGATAGTCGATCGAAAAAGGAATTGAGACATTCTGAAGCCATTTTTGAGTGAATTTTCGTGCAACAATCTTTCTATAAGGGAGATACATTAGGTTCTTATATCTTGGGTGGTCGGTTCAGTATCTGGTGATGCACGATAGTCACTCTACTGAGATTTTTCTTTTACGAAAGTCTCAAATGAAGTTTTTAGAAAATGTCTTTAGTACCAATGTGGGACAATGAGAATGTACATTTGATTTTTTGCATTTATTGATGTTACATTGTCACATACCATATGCCCATAAAGAATGTAAGGATAATATAAAGATGTATACCTTGTATTTGTGGACTTTTTAAATGTTAATGAGGATGTAGTCACCATAGTGGCCTTTCGAGTCAGTATTTTGAATTGTTCTGCTTACATGTTAGGGGATGTCTCTGGTCTCATGTTTGGTTATTCTGCCCACAGATGTTAGTTTTACATGAGAATTTGAGATATGCATAAAGGCATTGGATAGAGGAAATTCGTTGCTTGAATTATTTATTCACCCACAGGTGGTAGTGTCATGAGAGTTAATGATTTATACCCTGATCGCTTTTATGTGGAGGTCTAGTTGCATATATTATGTACTCAGCCCACAGGTGTCTCATAATATATAGGACCGGATTTTCAGTAAAGATACTATTTAATGGCCTTGAGTATCACTATTGTCTTACATTTGTGCTTATTTAAATATTGTCATCTTGAAGTCACCTTTTTAGTCAACAAAATCAGTGTCAATATTGAAACCCCGACTGGTTTTAATACAAAAAAATGGACAGAGGATGTATTGAATGTTATGGAGATAGTTTAGGTTGATATGGCCATACGGACAGATAGGCCATCTCTACCTACATCCATGAGCTTGAGACTTCATAAAGCAGCCTATGAAACCTGGGATCGGTCTAACAAATTATATCTGATGACCATTAAAAAAAATCCATTTCTAACCATCTACTAAGTAGACTTCCAGACACAAACATAGCGAATGAGTTTCTTGATAATGTCTCCTAGAGGTACACAATCTTACCTAATGTTGAGACAAGTGCCTTGATGAAAGAATTATTCTCCATAAGATATATGGGAGAAAAGGGGGTAATGGAGTACATATCGAGAATAATTCATCTTCACAGTAGATTGAAGACATTAGGCCTTCAAAGCTTTGATAGCCCATTGCATTGCTAAGGAGGAGAAACTCAAATTTGCTACTCCTACAGCCCTTGAAGCAACTAAAGGGAGGATAAAGATGAAGCCCGTTGAGTTCAAAGGTAGAAAGTTCAAATCTTTTCCATATGCTGATGTTGGTCAAACTAGTGTTGATAAAGGTCCTAGGGATATAAAGAAACTAGTAGTATGAGGTTGAAAAGGAAAGACTGAGACTATCAGGTTACTCTTTGGCTTGTCAATTATGAATCTAATTTGCGATAGTCGCATTAAGTACACATGGTGGCTATTTAGTGGAACATCTGATCAAGTTGTTTCCACAATGCAAAGATTCATATTCAGGATAAAGCCAAATAAAGGGAAGGAGAAACTGATAGTTCACAGTAATAAAGAAGTGAAAGTAATATCTATAGGAGAATGTATGTACTGAACCTTTTCTAAGGTTCATTTGGGTTTTACACGACACATTTGATATGTGATCTTTTGATCAATTTTGGGCAAAGACCGTTAATGTTTTGAATTTAATGCTTCTATTGTACAATTGTTTAATGCAAAACTTAATAGTATAACCTTCTTGTCATATGGTTTTTATAGAATATATCTTAACTCGAATTAGATAAATGCTTCTTCGTATCTTACTAAACAAGTTATGAAGTGAAGGACCCTAATAAATGAGAAGTCATACAAGGTGTGTCATAAAAGTTTAAGCCATATTTCTAGAGCTAGGGTTGAGAGATTGACCAAGGAAAGCATTTCTCAATTCTAGATTATGATGATTTAGGAACATATGTTGACTGATCCAGAGCTAAGTTGACTAATAAGGATATTGAGGTCAACTTATGCTTCTGACTTGTTGAGTATGATACATAAAGATATCGGTAGACCTTATACAGTTGCATTATGCAATTCTAAATGTATTCTAACATTTGTTGATGATTATTCCTATCACATTTACGTGTTCTTGCTTAAAGACTGAAGATTGAGAACCAATTAGGAAAATTCATCAAGATAGTTAGATTTGACCGTAGAGGAGAATATCATGGCAAACGTGGTGTTTCAGGACTTTAAAAGGTCCATTTGCCAGATATTTTGAATCAATTAGAATAGTGATTTAATTCACTATGCCAAGTAGTTCTGAGCAAAATAGTGTGTTGCTGAAAGGCATAACAGCACCCTAAAGAACTTAAAGAAGTCAATGTAGAGCAGGACTAATCTACCTAATTATTTAAAAGTTTGGAAACATAGCCTTGCATACATTCATGTAAGGGGCTGCCTTACTAAGATAGTATAACCCTTATAAAGAAAATTTTCATGATCGTTTTGTTCATTGCTATTTAGTAAATCTCTTGACAATTTTAAGGCTATAACTTTTGCTGTAGAGAAAGAGGGGATAGAATAGTGGAATCACAAAAAGTTAAGTTTCTGGAATACCATGTCTACAATGATGGTGGGCCTATTAACCCTTCAGATGATAACAGGGTGGATACTATAGTTATCATGTACCCACTACTCATACAATTAGATCCCATGGATCTAGGTCTTTGTACTGTGCCTGTACAAGAACAGGAACCCATAATTATAGACACAGAGATTCTTGGGGGTACAAGATCTAATACAGTTAAGTGAATTCATTAGAATGAGACAACCTGTTATCTCATCTGATTACATAGTTTATCAAGTATAAAGGACTATGCTATTAGACATGTTACGGATCCAGTTACTTTTATGTAAACTATTTTTGGACCCAGTGCGAATATGTGATGGGATGTAATAAATGACGAGATGCAAGCCATGAAGCATAGTAAGGTCTGGGAGCTAGTTGATTTGCATTAATACTGCAAACTCATTAGTGGTAAATAAAGTTTTAAAGACCTAAAAGATTTCAGGATAAAGTTCAGCGTTACGAGCTCGCTCAGTTGTCCAATGGTTTACTCACAAAGAAAGGTTGATTTTATGTTCCTTTTTCTCTCGTATCCTCGTAGGATACATTTTGAGTGATTAAGGCAATTGAAGCTCATGATGATATAGAGGTACATCAGATGGCTGTCAAAACTACTTTCCTGAATAAAGACCTTTATGAATTGATCTATATGGTACAATCTGAAGGATTTCAGGATTTAGATGGAACTGATATGGTTTGCGCGTTATGCAGATCAATATATGACTTACATCAAACCTTCCAAAAGTAATACCTTACATTTCATGAGGTTTGGCCCTTTTTAGTTTCAAGAAAAATAAAATTAAAAAGATGCTTGTACTATGAGGTCAAATGGAGCAAAGTTATCTTTGTATTACTACATATGGATGATGTATTGCTCATGTCAAATTATTTGACCATGTTGTATGAAGTTAAGCAACTTTTGGTTAAGAACTTTAACACGAAGGACCTTGGTGTAGCATCTTCTATCCTAAGTATTCATGTTCACCGCGATAAATCTTGACACTCATTAGACCTCTCATAGAAAGCAGTATAGCGAGTGTTAAGATGTTAAAGGAAAATAAGGATTATATGTTGATATATAGAAAACTCAACAGGCTAAATCTCGTAAGGAATTCAGATTTAGATTTTAGCTATGTGTTCGGATGATCGAAAGTTCTCTTAAGGTTACAGTTTTAAGTTTGTAGATGGAACAATGTTGTGGAAGTGTGTTAAGAAGACACTAGTAACTTCCTCGACTATGTATACAGAGTGCATGCTATAGGGCAACTTCACAAACAGTTTAGCTGAGAAACTTGATTTTTGAGTTGTTCGTGGTGGATTTTGAAGTAAATCACTTGTTAATATAGAAATCACATATAATATGTAAAATACACAAGAAGGGGGGTTGAATTGTGTAAAATATTCAAAGATATTAATCTTTAGAAATTTCTTAGATTTCCTTACAAATTCAGATGATCACAAACACAATTTACTAACGTTGATGAGTAATACAACTGCAAAAATTATTATCTACTCTTCTAAAAACTAGAAAAGTAAAAGATAAGGGTTAAAGAATAGACGTCGTGATTTTATACTGGTTCAGCCTTAACTCTGGGCTACGTCCAGTCCTTAGAGCTTTTCTGAGATTTCACTATAATCTTCAACTTTACAAGTATTCTTTCTACACTTGCAGAGCCTTTTCAGGTCTCCCTCACAAAGTATTCTTTATCTGCTTTCTTAGCCTCTTCAGGCTCTAGCCTTTCTTTCTCTTCGAAAGATGTAGTTTGAGCTTCACATTACAGATGTATTCGTTCTCTTTCTTTCGCACTTGAATACAGAATTTCTCTAAGTATTGTACAATCAGATTTTCTCTCTTGTAAAAACATTATTTTATTTACGACTAAGACTAGTATTTATAGCCTAAGTCTTCAATTGTCTTCTTGAGAAACTGCTTCTTGAATCTTCTATAAACCGTTATTAGTTGAGTCCTGTAAAACTCCAACTAACTAACTGACTGACGTTTTAGAATAGTTTCCATTTATATCATCTGGTACTATACTTCTTCTAGTATCACGTTTCTTTTGGTGTCACGCTTCTTCTATTATCATGCTTCTTCTGGTGTCGATGTGTATCTTCTTATGATGATGTGTATCTTCTTATGATGACTTTCTATATCTTCTAGTATTAACTTCGCATCTTCTGGTGTTAATCATATATCTTCTGGTGTTGACTACGCATCTTCTAGGTTTGACTTCGTGTATCTTCTGAGTTTGACTTGGTGTCACTTAAATTTTTCTGTACACTTAACAAACTTATCAAAACAATTCACAGACTTCTAAGATTATTATTATTTGATTGTCATCAAAATTAATAGAAGTGAAGTCTTCTTGACTTAACAATCTCCCCTTTTTTTATGATAACAAATAATCATAATATTAGAAGATAAAATAATATTCAGATGAATAAAATAAAATAATGTTCAAACGAATAATAATCAAAGTAAAAACACAAGAAATGCATAAGGTATACAAAGCTTTCTAATATTTTCACTTTTCTCTTTTCTCCTCTTCTTCTCTTCTCTTCTCCTCCTCTTCTCCTATTCTCCTCCTCTTCTCCCCCTATTTGTTATTAAGCAAAAGGATAGCTCATCTTAGATGCTTCAAAATTTCAAAATACATATGTTGAATATCAATATGGATCGTCTTAAGGTCTTGTTCAATAGAAACACGTAGAAGTGCTATTTCCTTATGAAGATCACCCACTGAATCACCCAGTTCATCAACCTTAGTATGAACTTCCTCAATATCTTTCACTAAGAACTTCCTTCTGTTTATGACTAGCTTCAATCCAATTGATGAAATGCTTCAGAAACTTCAAATTAACAGTAGGATCTTGTTGTATTTCACCAAGTGGATGAAGATTTTCAATAACAGCTAGTTCTGTAGGTAAAATATCTAACTCTATGATTTTTACTGAGGGTAGTTTGAAGGTTTGTTTTCCTTCTGGGAGATCAAGATCATTAAGTCTGGGTAGTTTGAAAATTGGTTGCCTAAGAAGGTGTAACAAATTTTTGACTGAAGGTATGAAACCTAAGGGTTTGAAATGCATGATTAAATGCACAAAGGTTTTTAAGTTGAAATTGATACCTTCAACTGTGATACTTTTGTGCCTTCCTTCTATCATAGTGCCAACTACCTTGAAACTTTCATCTTTGGTAGAAACTCTAAATTGACTCCCTGATGCCCTTGATATGTGATGTGATACATAGACACCTACAGGTTGAGCTGCATTACATGCATCGTCTATGTTCTTCATAACCACTTGAATCTGTTCTTCTATAAGATCATCTTCATGCCCTTCAGAAAACATCTTCTTCTTCCCTTTTTCTTCGTTTATTATGGGGGTTGAACATCTTGGTTGTACATCTATAACAATCTTTATTGTTGTTCTGCTTGTAATCGGATAGATTATATAACGATCCTTTAAAATCTTCATTAGATATGGTTATGACTTTCATCTCGCAGAATACCATATAGTCTTCGTTCTTCATGACTAAGAAGATGTATTGTCTGATCGTTTATTGGTATAAATTCGACTTGTACCTTGGGTGTCTACTTAGAAGGTTCTTTGATAATAATTGAACTTTTGTTTCAAACAGGTACTGATTCTTCTATAATCTTCATTTTCAAATCCTTTTTGTTTATTGGTTGAGAAGGATTGTAAGGCACTAGTTGGTGTTCAACTGTCTGTGCCTTCTGTTGAACATCAGATGAAGAAACCTTTTTCTGACTAAGCTTCATCTTCTTTTGTTCCTTTTTTAGTTTGGAAGAGGGTTGTTGTTGAGGCTTCTTCCTCTCAAATACTAACTTCGTTTTTATCTCTGTCTCTCCAGATGATTTTGTTGATTGACTTTGCAAAATAGAGACAATTGATCTAGTAGGCTGTTGTCATTGTTCTTTCTTCTTAGAATCTCCACCAAGAATCAGAGCTTTCTACTTCTTCTGTTCTTGTCTTCGTAAGGTAAATAATCTTGGTGACCTTCTTGACTGTTTGGATTTTTCTGATTGGAGCGTCTCAACCTTCCTCTTCAAAGACATTTGTTGTGTTGATTGTTGAACCTGGCTTTCCTCCGTCTGTAGAATCGTCTTAGCTTGTGTTAGCACATCAGACGATTGTTCAACCTTTTCTTCTGCGGATGTTTTTCCTGTCGATTTAGGTTTTGTTTGCCTTTTAGACATAACATGTTCACTCCTGCTTCGTCTTACTATAAGCTTCCCCTCAGACTTTGCTTTCGGTGTAAGACCTATATCTGCTTCAGCTTCAAACTTTATTCCCATTCTGAGAATAGTAATGGCATTAATAACACTCTTCACATCCATCTTTACCCTGTTACCTCTGTCAAGTAAGATTCTAGATTCTCTAAAGAATCTTGTCAATAGCATGTCGTAAGGTAAAGAGCTAGAATACTCTCCCTTAGACTTTATCATGTACTTCAAAATCAAGTACAGAAGATTAATGGGTTGGTGATTAAATAGATGAAACAAACAATGTTCATCATTTATTGTCACCATGTCCTTCGAGCCTACTCTTGGTGGAATACAGTGAATACGCAGTGAATGTAGAACCCTAGCCTTCGGAACAAGAGTTGAAGCCTTCTTGACTCCTAGATCACTACTTCCATATAGTTGTCGATTGATGTGTGCTTTATCTACACGACCTTAAGTAATTCATTTTGTATTATTAAACAGCTTTGCTCTAATACTTAGACACCCAATAGCCTTCTCGATAGAATCTTGTGTGACTATAACTGACAACCCATCTACCATTGATATTAAGGTGTTGTCCACCACCTTTGCATTCTTCCAAAACTCATATATTTCATTCAAATAGACATTTTCACGAATGTTGAAGAAATTTTTTCAGCCAACTGCTTCAATTTCTGGTTCGATGTCCAGATGATTTTGCTTCAAGGAAGTGAAATCAATATGTCTCCCATAGATAAGAGATTTCTCCATTTTTGATCTGTAACAAATAAACACTAAACACACAAATGTATTTCGCTTGACGTAGTGAGTTTAGTATCTAAAGAAAATATGAAATGAGAAGAACTTAAAGTTTAGAATAGAGTATTGAATCGCCTTTGTTGAGAGCACTAAACAAGTCAGTTTCAAAGTTTTCCAAGAGAATTCTAGAGGATAATGTATTTTAGAATCTTGAGAAGATTTCCTTCTTATGCATACTCTTGAAAAGATACCGTTCGTAACTTACCATTACTATTTATATGAAAACTTACAACTTTTTATCTTCTTCTTGTATGAATCGTCTAGGTTATGAAGTGTCAGACAAATGATCATTTAGCATTACCATATTCAAGTTCCGTCTGATTTCCTTAAATCCATCTTCACTCAAAGGTTTAGTGAAGATATCTGCCTATTTTTTATTTGTCTCAATAAATTGTAGAGTTATGATTCCTATCTGTACATAGTCTCGTATAGAATGATGTCTAAATTCAATATGCCTTGCCCTCAAGTGTTGCATTGGGTTCTTTGATAGATTGATAGCACTTGTGTTGTCACAGAAGATTGGAATTTGATCTTCTTGTATAGAATAATCCTCTTGTTGGACCCCGATCTTTTAGTGGAATTTAGAAATATTAAATATATGAATTGAGTGTTTTTGTATATGTATTGTGTTATAGATGCTTTGTGCTTTAAGGAAATTGATGAGAAAAGAATTGATTAGTTTTGATGACTTTGATACTTGAGTAGATTTGTATGGATTATGAGAGTTAAAGTGAATGAGTTGATTTGAATGAAAGTTGAAAAGCAAGAAATAAATAGGAAAAGTGTGAGATTTTGGAGAATTGTAAGTTTGAAATTGCTTGGGATGAATAGTAGTAGGGTTGACTTTTTGACCTGAAATCTTTGTAATTTTTTTTGGGGTTGATTTAGGCTGAATGTGAGAAAATGATATTCATGAAAGTTGTAGCTTCTGTTAAAATCTTTCTATCTCCATAAAGTATGACATTTTTCGATATCGGGATTGAAAGTTATGATTATTCGAAATTAAATGTATTTTGTTTTGCCTTTGAAAAATGTCTATTAAGTGTAGGATTGTGTACTGTGCTTTGAGGCAAATTATGGACTGATATGTTTTGAATTGGAGTAAGTGGTCTTCATGAAAGTTATAGAGAATTTGCATAGCTTTTAAATGATGCATAATATGTTATTTGTGGATGTGGGAATTGGAAGATATGAAATTTGAAAGTTTGGATGTGATATAGGATGACACATTTCTGGGCAGAAGCTTTGATTGAAAAATTGACCTAGTTAGAGGTTTCAATTGCTTTTAAGTTCTTCATGAAAGTTTTATATCATGTTTTTATCTTTCCATTGATATAAAGTATGGAATTTTTGGACCATGGAATGTGAAGTTATGATTTTTTATAAGTTTCTGTTACTGTTTGGCATGATTGTTAGTGGACAGGAACTTTGAAGTGGTTTTTGACTCCCTTAGATGCCAAATTGATTTTTCTGTCCTTCATGAAAGTTGTAGGTTGCTTTCTGATCTTTTCATTGATATAAATTATGACATGTTTGGACCTTGGAGTTGAAAGATAAAAATTTTAGAAGTTGAGTTACTATTTTGGGATGACAAGTAGGGGCAGTGGCTTTGATTGGGATTTTTACCCCTTTAGAGATGGAATTGATTTTTCTGTTATTCATGGAAGTTGTATAGATTACTTTCAGCTTTCTTTTGATACTACGTTTGTGAATTTTGAACTTCTGTGTAAAAAGTTATGAATTTTTTAAAGTCAGTATGTGTTTTGGAGCGACCACTTGTTTTCGTCGAGCGACCTTTGTTTTGGCCGAGCGATTTTTGTTTTGGCCGAGCGACCTCTGTTCTGGCCGAGCGACCTTTGTTTTGCCCAACCTAATCCAACCCTCTCTCACTCTTTTGGTTACATCTTTTCCATCCAACATCCGATTGACTTGGTTTTTAAGTCGTTGGATTCATAAGACATCCCTCTATCTGCCTATGGAAAACTTGGGAATTTTTGAGATTAAATTGAACAAGTTTGATTTAATTAAATTGAGTTAGATAATTTTCTGAACATGGTTCAGTCTTAAGAGAAATTCTTGATATGTGGAGATCTGATTGATCTAATTCTTATTACAAAATAAACTAGATACATGGAGCTACAAGTCATATGAATGCATTGAATTTCAATTTAGCTCCTAAGACTTTCAATTTCTGAATTGAAATTGGGTTTCATGTTCATTCTTGGATTAGTAAGAGCTGAAAGTGTTTAGGCCATAACTTTTGCTCTAGTCATCCAAATGAGGTGATTCTTAATTTGGATTAAACTAGAGAAATAGGGATATAAATGTTATAAAGGACTCGAGTTTCAATTTATTCATTAAGAATGTCAAATTTTGGATGGAAGTAAATCGCTGGAAAATATTTTAGCATAAGAATAGTCTGAAATGTTTGGAGTATAACTTTTGGAGCAGTGAACCGAATTAAATGATTTTGGTGTCATTATGAAATTCAGACAATGAGGAACATTTCTATAGAAGGAAGTTTTAGCAAATTCCTTCAATTTGATGGTTAGAAAAATTTCCTAAAGTAAACATGAATGAAAATGAATTTTAGGGGCAAATTTGGAAGATCATTTAAAGTGTGAAGTTAGAAGGCTTATATGGAGGGCCAAAATGGTCTTTTTGCATTCATTAAAGACTAGTAAGAGGTGGCTGTCGTTTTTAAGAGAGGAAGCACGACTTTTGAATGAAAGAAAGAAAAGAACAAGAGAAAGGAAAGAAGAGGGAAAAGAAAGAGAGAAGCATTAGGTGGAAAAAGAAGAAAGAAGAAAGGAAAAAGCTAGGGTTCGAATTTTAGTGAGCTTCAAGTGCATTTTTTTCTAGTTGATTCAAGAGGAAAAATGTGGAAGAAGATGAAAGCTTCCTATAGAGCTAAGGAAAATCTAAAAATGGTGAAGATTAAGGTAAGACTCGAATTTTTAATTTGTAAATTTTGGAAGTTTTTTTGGTTTAGATACCTTGGAAATGGTATGAGTTTGTGATTTCCAAGCTCAATTTTGGTGATTGCTTGATATATATTGTTCAGTTTTGGATGGTTATTAATTAGGGTTTATGTCATGAATTAGAAATTTTAAGTGAGGCTTTGGAGAAAATGATGCTTTGGGCAAGTTTCAAGCATGGAAATGAGGTGGGTACCATGTTTATATTTTGAATTATGAGCCAAGTATAAGTTTTTGAAAAATCAAGAAAAGAAATGTTTTTAAATTACTGTTTTTGAATGATTAATTTCATTGGTTTTGAAATGATTTAAGAAATTGCTACAATTGTTAAATTCATTGTGTTTGAATGATTTGGAAATTACCAAAGTGTTGCATTCTTTGATTTTGAAGTTTGAGAATCCTTGGGTTTTGAATGATTAAAGAATTTGATTATGTACCAAAATGTTGCATTTTTTGTGTGTTTGAATTATTGTTATATGAATTGATATTGAATTTGTGAATGACATTTGTATGAAATATGACATGATATGAAAACTAGATTTTAGAAATGTGCCTTCGAGCAATCCGATTTTTAAGTGTGAAATGTGCTATGTGGGTTTGGTTAGGTCCCATAAGTTGAGTCAAGTGCACTTGTCTTTTTATAGGCTTTGCTCGTCTGCCCGCTAGTGGCATTGGAGCTCCGATTTTGGACTCCCATAAGTTCACGGCTACACTGGATCGCTATGCGGGAAAGTGTAGTATGTTCTGTTCACGGCTGCACAGGACCGCTATGCGAGAATGTGCAGTACGTTCCGTCTTGGACCGACCCAAACCATTCTGATGTGTTATGTATTTTCTGATTTGTTTATATTTGTGATGCATTCATGTTTTGAATTTGTTTATGAATCGTGAGAATTTTGAAAAATGGAAAGATGAGTTTTGAAAATGTTTTTGCTTATTGTTCGATTTATAAACATGTTATCCATGAGCTTTCGAGCTCACCCCCTTTCATCACCATCTCCAGGTATCGAGCAGGAGATCGGATGAAAGAAAGTCAAGGCTTTTGTTCGATTTTGTTTATCCTGTGTTTTATGTATTTGGGATTTTGGTATTGGTTTTGTACATGGATTGGAATGCCATTAATATTTTTGTAAGCAATTATTTCATGAGGTGTATGAATTATGAAGAATTATGAAATTTGTGTATTGAATTAAGATAAATTATGAATTTGTGTGAGTTATAAATGATTAAGATATGATTGGGAATTGCATATGATTATGAATGTGTTTGTTTGTATTGGGATTCCGGACAGGAGGTCCGATGAATTGTGTTGATTGAGCTGGAAAATATAGAAGTGCTTATTATGTTTAAATTGATAGTATATGGTCATGTGTGATTGTTTTTTTGGCAAAAGAAAATATAAGTATAAGATTTCTTTTTAAAGATGAGATTGAGTTATACATGATTAAGAAAAATCTTATGTATTGAGTTTGAATTGAGGATGAATTTCCAAAAGGGGAAATCCAAGTGCTTTATATGATTAAAGAATGAAAAAGAAAGAAAGAAAAAAATTGTACCGGTTTTGGATTGGTTTAGTCTTAAGGGTATCCAACGCGCGTTTTTCTAAAGTATCCGTTTCTCGGATGTCGAAAATTTGATTGATTCCGTTTGAACCATTTGTTTGATTCGATTCGCTTTCGATTCTTAAGCCTTTTGATGTGATTTGCTTTCTTTGCCTTTTGCCATATGTTTCTGCTTCGGATTTTTTCGCTCTTGATTATCGCTTTCCGATATGTGCTTTGATTGTTTTTTTGTGATTTTCACCATCCGTTCCTTCATTTTTCGTTTTTCTAGTTGGGGTCCGGTTCCGAAATCAACTCCCAACATCTCTAATTGATACTTAATCCATAACTTCTATGAACAACAACATGCAACTGACATGTATTCAAGTTCTGTCGTAGATAGAGCAATTGAAGTCTGGCTCTTGCTTAACCAAGAAATTAGATTATGACTAAGAAAGTGGCAACCTCCACTTGTACTCTTTCTATCAATCATATCTTTAGCATAATCAACATCACAATAATCAATTAACCTGAAATCTTTACCTTTTTCATACATTAAACAAAGATCAGTAGAACCTGCCAAGTATCTCAATATTCTTTTGACAACAACATAATGAGATTCTCTAGAATTTGCTTGAAATCTTGCACACAAATAAACACTAAACAATATATCAGGTTTGCTTGCAGTTAGGTAAGTAAAGAACCAATAATTCCTTTGAACATGGTTTGATTAACTTTCTTACCAGCTTCATCCTTAGATAAGAGAATTGAAGGATGCATAGGAGTTGACATAGGTTTGACCTTCTCCATTTTATATTTGACTAACATTTCTTTGATATATTTTTTGTTAATGAATACAAATCTTTTCTTCGGTTTGTTTAATTTGTAAATCAAGAAATAATTTCAATTCACCCATCATACTCATTTCAAATTCACTTTTCATAAGATTTTCAAAACTAGAACATAACTTCTTAGAAGTTGCACTAAAAATAATATCATCTACATATATTTGTACAACTATGAAATCATTTTTAATATGCTTTCTAAACAAAGTCTTATCTACTTGTCCTCTAATAATGTCATTTCTAATCAAAACGAACTCATACGATCATACCAAGCACGAGGTGCTTGTTTTAATCTATATAAAGCTTTATGAAGTCTATAGACATAGTCTCATTTATCAGTATCTTCAAAACTATGATAGACTTATTGGATGGTCTAGGAACTAAAGACCAAACTTTGTTCTTTGTAAATTGATTTAACTTCTCTTGCATAGCTAAAATCCAAGCTTCATCTTGAAGAGCTTCATCAATTTTCTTAGATTCTAATTCAGAAACAAAAGCTACATTTGCCTCTCTTCTAAATTTAGACCTAGTTCTCACTCTTTTTGATGTTTCTCCTATAATTAGGTTTTCTGGGTGAGAAGATTTGTACTTCCAATCTTTTCTAAGACTAAAGTTTTCAGAAATATCTTCTACCTTTGTAGGTGGATTGTCTGGTGGTGACATGTCTAGGTTATTGACTAAAGGAGCAAATAGAGTTTCATCATCAGAATCGTCTCTTCTATCTAGATGAGAATCATCATCAAATTTAACATGCATAGACTCTTCAATTGATTTAGAAATAAGATTATAAACTCTATCAGCTTTAGAAGTAATCGAATATCCTAGAAAAATTCCAACTTTTCTTTTGTATTCAATATAGTGCATTTGCAAGCAAAGGGATGGAAGTAAGATATATTTGACTTTCTTCCTTTCCATAACTCATATAGAGTTTTAGTTAAAATAGGTCAGAAAATACTCTATTTTAAATATAACAAGCTATATTTACAACTTCTGCCCATAAATACTTAGGAAGATTCATTTCACATAGCATAGTCCTTGTCATTTTTTGAATCGTCATGTTCTTTCTTTCTACAACTCCATTATGATGTGGAGTTCTAGGAGTAGAGAAATTATGAAAAATTCTATTCTCTTCACAAAACATTCTGAATTTTTCATTTTCAAATTCTCGACTATGATCACTCCTAATTCCAGCAATAGAAATTCCTTTTTCCTTTTGTAACTTTTTGGATAGAACTTTAAAGCATTTAAGAGATTCATATTTATGTGATAAAAATAATATCCAACAAAATCTAGTGAAGTTACAACATTTTTAGAGGGAAAAGATGTTTTACTTTTTTTCCTTTATGACAACTCCCACAAAAGAAATCTTTGTTAAAACTTATCTTTGGTAATCCTCTTACTAAATCATGTCTAACCAAATTGGAAAAATGTTTAAAACTAACATGACCTAGCTTTTTATGTCAAATCAATTTTTCCTTATCTGTTGATATAAAACATGAAATATTTTGATTTTTCAAATCATCTAAGTAAATTTTATAGAGATTATTTCATCTCTTGGCAGAAAAGAATATGGAATTGTCTTTGTTTTTTATTACACAAGAATTTTGATTAAAGGATACTTTAAAACTAGAATCACATAATTGACTTACACTAATTAGATTATGCTTTAAGCCTTCAACTAGCAGAACATTATCAATAGACGCAAAGGAATCTTTACCAATTTTGTCAATTCCAACTATTTTGCCCTGTTAGTTGTCTCCAAAAGTTACTGATCCTCCTTGCTTATTTTGGAGGTCTAGGAACATAGACCTTCTTCCCGCCATATGTCGTGAGCAGCCACTGTCCAAGTACTATTGGTGCTGGTTGCTTTTTCCAAGAAAGGAGATCTGCAATATATATTATATCCTTCTTAGGTACCCATATTTTCTTGGGTCTTTTGGGGTTAGACTTACAATTATTCATCAAGTAATAAGAATATTGTTTCTTTTTCCTTCTGTTGGGAACAAAACTCTTATTATGACGAGCATTACTATTATTAAAACCTAAACCACTCTTATCATTTGGATGTTTATATTTTCCAATCATATCATTCATCCTTTTTGTACTTTCAATAAATGTTGATAAATCTGCCGAAAGACTGTTAATCCTTTGTTTCAGTTGATTAATTTCCTCAGATCTATCTATAGTTACTTTCTTTTTCATATCGTCTACTTGTTTCTTAAGACAAACATTTTCTTTTTCTAAGACTTCTGTGTTCTTCAAACTTTCATAATTTTTTTCTCATTCATATTAGTGAGATATTAGGTATATGTGATTGTATTAGATCTGTGTAGCATATGACACATGCATTTGATACTTTTCGGTATCGAAAGCCTTGCATGACAGAATGATGAACTTTCATCATCTTTGGATCAAATATTTTGTTTTAGAAACTTAGTCGACTAATTCAATTGCGTGGCTTAACTGAGTTTTAAATTGTTTTTAAACTATAGTCAAAACTGCAATTAATGCTTGTACAAAGGGGAGAATCTTGGACAATTTTGTCTTTTCCTATAAATTTGGATAATTATTAATTTCATTTTTTAATTTTTAAATAAATTATTAGTTAAATTACGTAATTTGATCAGATAAAGATAATAAAGTGACCCAATAAATAATCTAGATTAATGGGTCGAAGTCCGGGTAGAAAATGGATCCCAATTAGTGTGAACCAGACCCATATCAGCTTGGTGATGGGGAAGTCCAATATGGAAGCTATATAAAGGTTAAGGTCTCCTACAGTTGCTCATATCAATCGTAAGCATAAGGAATCTATGATCTGTTAAGAGAGCTTACGTATTGAGAAAACTGTAGAAAGTCCTAAACCTCATGTCAGGAAACACTTTTCATAAAGATCCTAGAAGATTCGTGATTGTTTGGAGCTCAGAATCAGTATCGAAATTAGAGATGGAACCAAAATGAGGTATTTTGCATTACTTTCGTTTTTGATCCTTTCATGTTTGATCCTGAGTATGTAATAAAGTCTGTATTACGTATTACAAAGCTAAAATACTTTCATCTATTTCTGATTATATTAGCACTGTTGCTATATAGTCCGGAACATTCCAAACCAATCACATCCCTTGTGATATATCCTAACATGTAATTTTATAACTCCTATTACGAGAGTACAATAGTAGATGGACCGTATGTAACCAATATACCCTTTTAACGACAATTATTAACCAATTAGTAGTTTTTTTTAATTATTATTTTTCTAATCCACTCAAGTCTCATTTACAAATAGAGGGATATTTTGCTTAGTCAAATCTTTAATCCAATATTACACTCATAATATGATATTAAATTTTACAATTATTCATATTTAGGAGTGGAGTGATTCATATAAAATTAACAAATTCTATTTTAATAAATTAAATTATGAATCATTTTTTATATATGAATTACATGAATGTGTATTAAACATTTTAGCGATCACAAGTAAAATTGAAACTCGACTTTCACGGTATTCTTTAAATAAAAGAAATTTAATGCTTAACTTATTTGATATTTAAAGAGTCAAAAGTGAGGTTCTCAAGGGAAAAGGAGCACATATAGACTAACCCCACAATTCAGTTCAGTTATGTTGTTGCTTGAATAATAGTGCACTTAAAGGTGAAGCATAATATGGAGGATCCGTAAAAGTTGATGAAGATGCACTTGTTCTTTAGAACATTAAAAAGAAAAGAATAATTTTTGAAAAAACAAAGGATTAATTGCCCCAACTCTTCTTCTATAAGTTAATTTCAAGCCCACGGCAGATTTGGGAAATGAAGCCCAAGACTTATGTTTGATATTTCGATTTATACGAGGAAGGGTAAGGCAACCTGCTTGCCACGTGTTCAAGATTACTTGAGCTGATCCCAACACAAAGAACTTCTCAGACACGCAGATCTGAGGTTCTTGAACTCCGTGATCTTGAAACTCACTTTCTGACACGATAATCAAAAGAGATAAAAACATCTTCGGAAATGAAGCAAAGTTCAGGTTGAATGGTGGAGAATTCGACCCAGAAGAGCAAAGATGGACAATTTGATAGTTGAGGTGGTTGCAAGTCTTGTATACAACGCAACAGAAGCAACAATTGGCTTTCCGGAATCGAAATCTGTCAGGAGTCTAGCAAGTTTCGAATGGGGTGGAACCATCTCTTCCTTGTGAGTTTCTCTTCAGATTCTGATACTAATTAATCATATGGGTCACTCCGTTCTTATTCTGCAACTTCAGTTGATCTTCAACATAAAATTATGTTGGATTGGGGCGCCCCTGTTGGTATGTCCATGTTCTCAAATGATATCCTTGATCAATTTTTTTTAATCTCTTCTTATCCTTATCTTGCAGATTCCTTTTGATACTGAACCAAACAGGGAGGAAATCATCCATGCAGACTACGCTTCTAGCGTTGTATCTGTTCATAAGCTTTCCATCTGTATTCTTCATGATTTTAAGGTTCTTATTGTTTTGCTTCCTTTTTATGTTGAATATTGCCTTCACTTGAAGTACACCGAGTGAAAGAAGTACTTGTCCATATTCAGAGGCGAGTTGGGTTACTGGGTAGCCTTTCTTTTAACTGCGGCGAATCTATTCTTTCCTGAAAATTTTCCAGGTTTGTACATTATTTCTTAGATGATCAAGGAGCATCTGTTCCTATCGATAACTGAATGTTCACTTTGTTTGATTGATTGTTGTTTGTCCCTTTTGTTTGCAGTTTCTCGCTTTACTCTATTTGTTGTCACACCTAACTGGCTGGCTGATGGACTTCGCACCAGTATTGTTGGTGGAGTTATGTGTCTCATAATTGGGATTTTGACTGTTATTACAGAGATGGTAGGAGAAGGATTCAGGACCAGGAGTTGCGTATGCAATTTACGCTGCTTTGGTTACTGTATTGGTACAGCTTTCTTGTTGTTCTTTACAATGTTGTATCTATGCCTGGGACTTTGGTAAAACAAGGGAAGTTATCCCTTTTCACCATTTAGAATCAGATTGCTGAATCAACGATTAAAGGCATAGAAGCATAACCTTCTTGTCACCAACTGGGGCAAGCTTTATATATGCGTTGGACAAGTCCAATAGTCATTTGGGTTGGTACGATTTAAGCTCATAAAAAGCTGTGGGCTTTGGTCGACATACCTTACCAATGTGTGATAGTGTTGAGGCCTGCTTAAGTCCATAAACCAATTCTTGTGCAAATCAAAGCTCATACTTTCCTGGACCATAGGCCAATTCTTGTGCAAGTCAAAGCTGGTACTTTCCTGAACCAAAAGGGTGTTGACACTTTCAGGGTCTGATGTCAAAGTTGGCGGCTGCGTTCTGTCTCCATAGGTTGTTGCAATAAACCACTGCCACTGTGCGTTGCTAAAAATATTTTAGGCTGTGGAAAAACCCCACAATTCTGTCTTTCGGAAAGAGCATCGTCTCTGTCTCAGTGCCCGTTTTTGAGTCTACTGAGTAATGAATTCCTTTTTCAGGGTGCACCAAGTACGTTTAATCTATTAACATATTGCTTATTTTTAAATTCATAAATTATTTAATATTTTACAACTTGTTTCATAAATTTTGTAATTCGTCTAATGTTCAATTAAATGGTAACTGCTATAGGATACCCACATTAGAAAACCCTTTTCTTTTTTGAAAAATAAATATATCTGGCTGTGGAACCAAATAGAGCAAACTAGATTAAGTCAAAGTTTGAATCCAAAGTACAGTGGAAACCGTGTTGGAGATGGTCAAGGAAGGAACTCTATGCTAAGAATTGCGAAATGGTCAACGGTACCACAAGTTATTTCCCTATCAGTTGTCATATTTTATTCCTTTGTTTTCGTTTCTAACAAAGTTTATAGAACTACGGCCAAGCTTTCCCTTTCTCCGAACAGATTCTGGCTCCTCAACCGAATCCACCATGAGCTCCTACTCTGTCGTTTCGCTTCTTTTTCTTTGTAATCTTTGTTCATGCATCCTGATTTATGCACAGCAACCCTACGTTGGAACATCAACAACAGATTGTTCTAACACCAAAAGCTCTGCTCTTGGATTCTTCTGTAATGGCATGAACAACACCTGTCAATCTTACCTCACCTTCCGATCCCAACCGCCTTACAACACCGTTGGCTCAATATCTACACTTTTAGGTTCCGACCCATCGAAGGTATCGATGATAAATGAAGTGTCCGAGAATGCAACTTTTGAAACAAACAAGCTGGTGATAGTTCCTGTTAACTGTTCATGTTCAGGTGAGTACTATCAAACGAACACATCTTACGTTGTTCAGAAAGGTGACACCTACTTCTTGATTGCCAACAACACCTACCAAGGTCTCTCGACATGTCAGGCTCTCTTGAATCAGAGCACTAAACTTACTAAAAATATATATACTGGTGAAACTGTCAGTGTTCCTCTCAGATGCGCTTGTCCTACAAAAAATCAGAGTGATGTAGGTATCAAGTATTTATTGAGTTATGTTGTAACTTTTGGTGATACGGTTTCAGCCATCAGTGTGCAATTTGGAGCCGATACAGGAAGGACACTTCAAGCTAATGAACTTAGCGAGCAGAATTACAACATTTATCCTTTTACCACTCTGTTGGTTCCTCTTCAAAAGCCACCTTCTAGTTCTGACACTGTGGTGCCACCACCTCCACCTTCTCTGCAACCGCCACCACCATCGTCGCCTTCAACCTCTGGCAAAAATTCGAGCAAAACATGGGTTTATTTGGTTGTTGGGGTTGTTGCAGGAATTTCTCTTACGTTAGCAGCAGGGGCGGGGTTTTTCTTTGCTTTCATTCGCAGAAGTAAGAAGAAAGCTGATCCCGTTATGGGCTCAGAAACACAAAGCTTTGAGGCGGTTGAGAAGTCATTAAACAAAAAGTTGGATGAAGAATCCCTCGAATTCTTAGGTATTATACCTAGTATAGCTAAATCAATTAAGGTGTACAAGTTTGAGGAGTTGAAAGTTGCAACAGATAATTTCAGTCCGTCTTGTTGGATCAAGGGATCTGTTTATCGTGCTTCCTTTAATGGTGATTTTGCTGCCATCAAGAAAATGAATGGAGATGTGTCAAAAGAGATAAATTTGTTGAACAAGATCAATCACTCCAATGTAATTCGCCTATCTGGGGTTTGTTTCAGTGACGGGCATTGGTACCTGGTTTATGAGTATGGTGCAAATGGACCCTTGTCAGATTGGATCTATCAAATCGGTAGTCATGAGAAGCTCTTAACCTGGAGACAAAGAATTCAGATTGCTTTCGATGTGGCTACAGGGCTTAACTATCTACATAATTTCACTAGTCCTCCCTATATCCACAAAGACATGAAATGCAGTAATGTTCTTCTTGATAGTAATTTCAAGGCTAAGATTGCTAACCTTGCCTTGGCAAGGTCAGCGGAAAATCAGGAAGGTGAATTCACCTTGACAAGGCACATTGTTGGGACAAAAGGGTATATGGCTCCTGAGTACTTGGAAAATGGTATAGTCTCCACTAAGATTGATGTCTTTGCATTTGGGGTCCTTACGCTGGAGATACTCACAGGGAAGGAAATTCCTGCACTGTACAGAGAAGAGAACATGTGCATCTCAGATGTTCTAAAAACAGTTCTCTGTGACAACGATGAGCCGGAGAACCTAAGCCAATTCATTGACTCTTCTATGCAAGGGAATTATCCCGTGGAACTGGCTGTTGTTTTTGTCCGACTGATCGATAGTTGTTTGCAAAAGAATCCATCCGATCGCCCAGCCATGGATGAAATTGCACAATCTCTCTCAAGAATCCTGAGTTCTTCATTGTCGTGGGAACTGTCAAGCGGTGCTGACTCGGGTCATCGGAGTTCCAAGGGGAGGTTTTGATAGCAAGTTACCTGAACACAATACTTCCCACGTATTTGTACAAGCACCCTTTCCTTGTTTTGTGATAGATCGCCCCTGTGAGATTTCAATTCTTAGTGTCTCATAAATATTCTTGAAGTCCCACTCATTTGTCCAGATTCTCTATCTCATACAGGAAAGTTAACAAATCCTTCTATGTTTTAGTGTCTTGGCATCTTCTGATTAAACTCAGATATTGTCTAATTATGTTGGCATTTAATGAACTAAGAGTAGGCGCAACAATTGAGGAAAAGTTACGGTGGACGTCAGTAATAGTATGGTCTCGTCAACACATAAACCACAGTTTTAACTAATGAAAAGCAACCCATAAAGTTGACTTAACAGTGTCTAAAATCTTATCACTGAAAACCAACCATAACATAACAAAGGACAAAAAAGGCTATTCTCTGGGAACATTAATTAGTGTTTTGTAGCTTTGTTTAATATGAATTGGAATAGTTAAGTTCAACATATCCTAATCTTACTTTTTTACGATTATGATCCACATGACCAAGTTAGAGTTTAGTTCATCAAATATACCAAGCTGTCATATTCTTATTATTATTTTATTAATGGAGACTATTAGATCAGCGAAGCAATTTCTATTTTCATTTCCTCTATTTTATTGCAAAATTAGTTTTTATTTTGAGAGCTTGTGAATTAATCTACAATTGATAAGAAAATAGGAAGTAATTCATCACATATACAACTAAAATGTTGTTTCAAATTAAAATAACTTTAATTCATGTAATCTGATTAATAGTATTAATAACAAAACAAAAAATATAAAACTATAGATTATCATGAGATATGATTATTCTCATCGGCAGTCCCCTTCCTATCCAATTTAGGAAACAAACTGACAAACTATTGTAGTCATTCTAATATTCTACTTTTTAACAAATTATTAGTGCATGCTCTTTCGACTCTTTTCAAGAATGTAAGGAGGGTTATCTTCCTTCATAAACAACTTAAGGCATTAAGTTGCCATCTTTTCTTTCACAAAAAGAAATGGAAAAATCTCTTCTAATTTGTCTTTAAAAGTATAATTAGCTTATGATCATTTTGGCTATTCTTTTAATTATGAATGTAAATAGTCTCTTTACCAGTTAAAGATAAGTTGCATATTAGTGAACCTCACCAGATCTCGCGTATCAATGAGACTTTCACTAAGTTATTATTATTATTTTGATTATTATGAATGAATTAATAAAGGAAAAGGAACTATATGAATTTGCTTATGGATTGTTTTTTACACTCGAGTCTCTATTGGTTGTTTTAATGACATTTATTTATTTATTTATTCTCTAATGGTTGTTGCAATGGTTTTAATGGTTCAACATGAAAGTATAAGGCTTTTTCTATAGTCAGAATTTCATGTTGGAACCTAAATTCATATATGTTCACAAAGATATTGATACAACTGAAAATGATGACTTTGAGTACATCAATAATAGAAAAATATATGAGATGGGGAAGGATTTATGGTACGATTAAATTGATAAGGCATATTGTAGAGTCAAGTCTTAACTTTAAAGAGTTATTGAGTCAAACAAAAGTTATATTAAGCTAGCAAAACTTATGCAACTTTATAGAAGTGTTGATGTGTATATAACTCATCATTTAGACACACCTTTCTATGCTTCTAACATATTACATATAATTGGAGGAGAGGACTGTGATGATGATAAACAGGGTGTAGATATGGATGAATAGAATGTAAATGTGGAGGAATAATGCAAACATATGGTTGAAAATGTGGAGAAATAGTGTGCACATATGAATAAAAATACGAAGGAATAGGTTAGTGCCAAGGCTAATTGTTGAGCGTAGTGGTAGGGATATTGATGGAAAAATGTATCTACTAGACTGGGTAGTAGTGGAGTAGAAAACAATGATTAATGGACTTGGTTCATGAATTTGTTAGCATTTGATTTGGAATTGGATGATGGTGAAGGACTTGCAGTCATAACTAATATGCAAGCAGTATCATCATCTTTATATACTTATAATTGATTTGATTACAATATGAAATATTAACTAATATCTTTTTAATTTGATTTAGGGGTTGTTTAGGGTTATAGAGGAGACTTTGCTAAATGTAGCTCATCAAATTTGTGTGTGTGTATATATGTGTGTGTGTGTGCTTGTGTGTATGTGTGTGTGTGTGTGTGTGAAAGGACCGCAAAAAATAGTTTTGGAATTGTGCATGGTCTACTTACATCGAAGATTTCAATGTGCAACAACATAGGCTTGACAAAATAAAGCTTGGATGTGCTTTGACATTAATTGAATAACCTAAGAAGAGGTGAACATTATGTTACCAATCTTTTGAATCTAAACGTTCGATAGTTGACAACAACATGAACAAAACTTTTAATGGGTGGATCTAGTAGGTGATTAGTATGCTTAAAACAGTTAGAATAATGATGATGAAGATATGAGACATTTTGTAATTAGATGGAACTTAGATGTTGCACTAAATATAATGAAGAAGTTGAAGAAAAACAAAAAAGAAGCAATATAATTGAGAATTGTCTAGAATAGAGATGGTGCTTATGAAGTGTCAAATGGTGATAGGAAGCATACTGTGAAAATTGGTAGATAGCAAATATGTAGTTTTCAAGCATTGTACTTATATGGATACCCATGCAAATATGTGATTAGAGCAATCTATCGGTTAAAATAAAGGGTTGAGACGTTCGTAGATTCATACTATAGGAAGGGTCGGTTAATGAGTTTGTATGAACATGTATTACAACTTATTAGGGGTGAAATTTTTTAGTCTTAAAATGATACAGAGGTGATGCATCCTCCAGTTAAAGAAGTTACGACCGTTAGACCTAAAATTACAAGGAGGAGGAAACAAAATGAGTCCAACAAGTTAAAAAATTTAAAGCAAATTATCTAGAAAAGAACAAGTGCATAAATGCTAGAAATGTAGTAATTCTGGTTACAATTCCAAAAAATGAAATAAGGATAGCTTAACCTAATACATTGAGGCTTATTCACAATTATGTACACCTTATTTTAATCATATGAACATGATTTTTAAAGCTTGTAATAACTAATGTTTATTATTATTTTAATCAGGTTATCACAAAGGCATCGTTACAAATATGTAACTTTTCAATTTTTATTAATTATTATTAGCTTTAATAATTGAAAAATTGATTTCATTATAAAAGTCATTAAGCGGTGCAAATAGTTGAGAATACTATATCGAGTCAACAAAATAATATTATAATGAAATAATAGGTGAATGCATTTCTAATATTTTTTTCTTCAATTTTATAGGTTGGTACATTTAGATATACTAGTAAAAGAAAGTTTAAAGAAGTTCACCCGCGCATATTCCAATTATCATTTGAATCAAAGGGTTTATAGTTTAGAGAACATTCTAGTATTACTTCTCTACAGTTTCAAGCTCAAGCAATCAAAAGGAGAACACTGTTGACATAATCATTAGAAGAACAACTTTTGCAGTGAAGTACAAATGAGGGAAACATTGTCAATTAATAATGCCTTTGACTTTTTGATATTTGTCCCATTGGCTTTTAAATACATGTGCTACTATTATATGTGATAATAGTGACAAATGTTTTCATTGTATACACAAACTATTCATATTGGGCATATCTTTTTTAGCTTGACCAATATGAATTGCAGAATCATGGGAAACTAAATCAATGTTATACATGTAATTTGCCTTCAATTTATATGGATTGAATTCTTTAGTATCTATTGATTTCATGTGATATTGTTCATTTTTCTTGATTAACTGTTGTTTCATATATGAAATAAACTTGGTTGCACATTGCATGGTTCATATAGAAATAATTCTTATATAATATAGTTGTACATCACATTACATAGTTCATATATAAATAATTCTTACAAAATATAGTTGTACATTACATAATTCATATATAAATGAAATTTATAATATCCCTATATTATAGTTGAAAATAACAAGTATCATAACCATATCAAATCCTGTTACAATATCCATTAACATAAACTTCATTTTTTTCCTCTTTTCTTAATAAATTTATGCCTTCCTTTATGAGCTTCTTTTGTTCTTCAAACTCTTTAGTTGTGCTTGTTTCAATCCCCTTTTTAAATATTGATACTTCATTCCTTAATTTTTCAATCACTTCAATGACTTTCTTAGCACATTTATCATTGTACAATTTTAAAAAAATTGTACCTTCCAACCTCTAATAAAAGATAAATTCTCACCGGATAATTAAGACATTTATAGAATCTTTAACTGGAAATATAATCACTCCTTGAAGTCCTTATTGGGGCTTTTAACCCATAATAGTGAACTAATTTTTCTACATTTAAACTTATTATTGTATTAACAGATGATGATGACTCCATTTACATAGGTACTAAAGAAACTCACAATGTAAAATTGATAGGAATGAAAAACTCAATCTAAAAAAATAAAACAAAATTAACCATTTCTCTTCCAAGAATGTTTGAGTTATTACTAGAAATTTTTAGTGATGAAATTATAGTTATACAGTAAGGTCAACTAGGTCTAAGCTAATCTTTCAACTAGGTATTACACAGCGTTTCATGCAATAAGGTTAACTAAGTCTAAGATAATCTTTTAGTTAGGTATTAGATAACATTATTCAATTAGAAGGAAGGAGTATATTGTCTTAGTAATATTGTAATGAACTAACGCATCATCATATTAGTAATAACAAAAGAAAGTTGACAAAGAGTACTATAATCTTTAATTTTCAAAAGCTAGAACTTCTAAAGTAACACTTTTTGAAAGCCTCCAATAGTAAAATTTTAATATATAAATGGTAAAAAAGCTCTAATATGATCTAACTCTTCAAAAGGCATTATGAGATCAATCAAGAACCACCTTTGATATTAACCATAGAAATGCTACAAAAGCTCCAATATGAACTAACTATATGATCATCCAGTAAACAGTGCAAAAAATTGACTTTTGAACGAACACATACCTACTCTTTTCTCCTCAATTCAGCCTCTTAAGCTAGATTGGAAGAAATTACCTTAGATTTTGGTAAAGGTGGACAACAATAAAAGAAAAAGTCATTTTAGTAGTGTTTCCACTTTCTAACTCTCTATTTTATTAGCTCTAACAACTTTCTAAGTCTCAATTCATCCTCTTTTGCTTGGAGCTCCTCAATAGCACAAAGGAACATATAGTATAGTTATGTTTCCACCGAACTGAGTTTAATTTTAAAATTAGAATGTCCATAGTTACACTATGATTTTAATTGGAATATGCATGCTCTGAAGGAAGTGAGGAAAGCCTCAAGTATACAAAATGTAAGGTCCTAGTTATACAAAATACCTTAGAGGATAAGCAACAAAGTTTTTCAAAAATAAAACCTTAATGTATGAAACACAAAACAAAATAGGAAGTAATCTAGGCAAAAAGGCACGGACAAAAACATACGAATAGGAAGCAACAAGTAGAGAATGAACCATAGATAAAACCAAAATTGGATTACCACAAATTTGCAGTAGTAAAGGGTGGCAATAGTATAGTCAAGGATAGTGCAATCATGTTGTAGTGGGTAGTTCCACAGATCTTGCTTTGCATTTCTGCCCTCCCAAATCAAAAGATGGTCGAATTATTGTTTCATTTGATATAGAAACCTTGCAAGAGGGTGTCAAATATTGGAGAAAACTCTCTCATATGGTTCTTCTGGGACAAAAGATGTCCATTTCCTGTCATCAAAAAATGGGCTCAATCAGCCTGGAAGAACAAATGATTTGTTGAGGCTTTAATAGCTGAAGACAAATACATTATGTTTATATTTTCTTCTAAAGCTCAAGCATTAAAGGTAGTAGAAGAAGGGTCGTGGCCTGTGGCAAACTTCCCACTACTTTTATAGTCTTAGCAGTCAGGCTTTTAGATTCATTGTAAGGAAAAGAGACTAGTGCCAATGTGGGTAAATCTCTTTAATGTTCCTCTTAAATACTGGATAATAAAAGGATTAAGTATGATAGCTAGTTTTCTTAGTAAACCTCTATGTTTGGATGATAATACAACAAATAGGAAGAGGTTGGGGTATGTTAGAATTTGCATTAACATGTATCTTTCCACAACTTACCGAAAACTATTCCTATTATGAGATTGGGGCTTGAAGGATCTCTTTATGAGGATAACGTGTCCATCCAATACTAATGGAAGCCTTTCCTCATTTCTCTAGGTGAAAAATGGATCCTTACTGGTAAAACTTTTCTAGGGGGGATTATGAGGAATTGTTGTGTGATGGTCCCATAAACAAAGAGGTAAGGTAGATCACGAAAGCTAGTGTTGGGCCCCGAATTTTTTTTTATTTTCATTTTTTTATTAATTTATTGATTTACTTGACTTATTCTTTATTTTTGCTTTAATTGTTTTAATTATGTGTGTATATATATATATATATATATTATGCTGAGCCTTGGGATTAGCATGTGATCGCGGCTTATCATTCAATCCGAAGATTTTAATCCTTGGAAACCGGTCAAATAAAATTTATACCAAGGATTGCAATACAGGATGCAACCTCGGGTCGACTCTCAAGAAACCAATGCACCAATTGATCCTAGACTAGCCTAATGTTTGAATTATGCATGCAATGAAAGCAATAAAAGAAAGGGGTTTTTGATCGATTAATCTAAAATTAAACTAAACCAAAGCAAAGATAAATATTTTTGGGATTTTGAAAAGATAAGGCAATTGAAATTAAATGGGACTGAAAACAATTAATAAAAACTCTCCTGAAAATGTGGCTCGGGTCATCATCGTTCAAAATAATTTTCGGGGTTTGAAATCCACTAAGTTTCTAAAATACAACCTTAACAACTCGTTAAGTCCAAGAATTAATTAATCAACTCGATTAATTAAAACTTGTTAAAAACCTTAGTGTATGCGATGAATGATTAATGCAATAAATCAACCAAATAATAATACAACCAACTTAATCAAACACAACTAGGCAGATTAAATTAATTAATGCAATCATCCAACTGATATACATGAACTCCATGTAATTAAGCACATCATTCAACAATAATCAATCCATAACATAAATCAAGTTTTACATCCGATTAAACTATAACCGGATTCAATCCATCATCTGATGCGATCTCCAACTCGGAGGTTTTACAAAATATGGAAATCTAAAACAATGGTTGATTACCCTTGAAGCTCATGGAACTCCGACCGTTGCTACATCTTACGGAGAAGGAAACCTTAGCCACGCATGATCTCGGGTGACTCCATCATCGCTGGACAATCACCTCTGACCATGACTCCAACGACGAACAAAGTGAGAATAAATGCGACGAACTATGGAGGAGGTGCAGTTGGTGATGGTGGACGTCGTCTGGAAGTGGCGGCGAATCTGCAAAATAAAGAAAACAAAACTATCAGAAGAGAACGGAGAAGACGAAGGCTACCTCGGGAATGCGGCTCTCTGTTTTTTCCCTAAATGGTTAGTTTTTATAGGGAATTGTGCGGGCCGGGTCAGAACAGTGGATTAATTGCCATTTACAGGTGTACAATGCAAAAAATATATATAAGAGGGAAGCGAGCTCCCCCACACTTAAACATGGCATTGTCCACAAGGGCAATATAGCAAGGCACGCAGAAAAGAAGGAAACACAAATAGACAAAAGAGAAATGTGGATATATCATTAAGCTCAAAAAGACAAATTGCTCAACATGGAGGATCCAAAGAACGAAACAAAAAGTACATCAAAGAAAAAAAATACAGAAAAATCAACAACAAAAGAAAATAAATGACTAGACTCTGCTGCAGGATTATCATTGGCGATCCGGAGGCAGCAATGAAGAGCGAGGAGGTGAAGAAGCCGGCGCTGAGGCGGAATAGGCAGCCGAGGTGGGCCGCAATCATAGTGAGCAGGAATGCGTGGCGGCCACCGAGTCTCGAAGAAGTGAACCGGGCCTCAAGCCGAAGGACGTCCTCTCGGAGCATGGCCACCTCGGAAGGAGCAGGGGAACAGAGGCGAGGAAGGAGGAAGATGAGGCGGAGAGGAAGCGGGAGGAAGGACTGGAGGGAAGGAGAGGGTGCTCGAGGGATGGAGGGCTAGGAGGAGGAGAGGAGAAAATGTGGAAGCAGGTTGGGCGGGAGGCGGGGTGGGATGGCATGTGGGCGACCTAAGCGGACATAGACAAATGGAGGGGCAAAGGAAAGAGGAGATCGGCGGGGATGCTCCGGACTCGATAGGCTCTGGAACAGATCGGAAATGAGATGGGGAAAAGGAGTTTGTGTTTAGGGTTGGTGGAGAGAACACCTTTGGCGAAGGCGGCGGAGATGGCGGGGCTAGTCTCTGGTGCCGGTCATCGCCAGTAGATATATAGGGCCTGCTCTTTGGGGATGTTGGAGTGGTGGAGGGTAGGCATAATATTGTTACATATAAAATGTAACCAGGGACGAGCTTCAGGAAGGAGGGTGGTCCGACGGATGTACCGTTGAGAACCTCGGGGTTGAAGCCACTGAGACCCTGCAGTGCAGAGAGTACCAATGACTTCCTCCTATGGGTAATCACGAAGGAGGTCGGAATATTGGCAATGAGGGACGACAGGGAGATGGTAATGCTCACGGATAATTACGGAAGTGAAAACATCGGGAATAGAAACACCCCGAAAATTAATTCCGTAGGTGTGGGAGTAGCGAGCATAGGAGTAGTACTGGCGGACAAAGGTGAGGTTGCCAATAGAATTAGGTTGAGCAAGGCCAGCTAAGTCTAATTCGAAAAGCTGACGGACAAAAGGGTTTGTTGCGGGGGTTAGAGGAAATGGTTTTTCCTTGAGTATATCTTGACTGGCAACACGAGTTGCCGGTGATCATCT
Source organism: Erythroxylum novogranatense (assembly GCA_029891385.1). Taxonomy (NCBI): domain Eukaryota; kingdom Viridiplantae; phylum Streptophyta; class Magnoliopsida; order Malpighiales; family Erythroxylaceae; genus Erythroxylum; species Erythroxylum novogranatense. The sequence goes on from CM057226.1 coordinate 86,479,601, forward strand.
CGAGGATCTACCGGACGAGAGGGAAAACGGGAAGGTTGCGAGAAAGGGGAAAGGGTGTGATCGGAGGAATGGGAGGAAGAAGAGGATGGCTGCTGCTCCGGTCTAGAGGCTCGCTTCATTCTAGGCATAATCCTGCACACACAAATGTTAGAATAGGCATTTTACTAAGAAAATTACACAGAATTAAAGTTCTCGACCATTCGCCAACGAGCAGGAGCATTAGGCATGGCGAGAGGAGGCCTCGCCATTATTGCAGCTAACAGATTTTTCATTGCAATAATCGGCACCTTCGTTCATGCTTGGCTAGCAAGAACATTCGTCATAACAAACCGATACCCTACGTTCATGTGGCGAGATATTAAATTGGCACATGGCGAATGGCGCTTCATTGTTAGCCTAAATCTAACAAATAACAATGGAAATGGACAAAAGGAATGGATAAAAACACTTATTGAATGGCGAAAATACAAATGGGAGAAGATTTGAGGATGTTGGAAGCTTCTAAAGCACTTTGAGGGCACTGGTGAGGAGGAGGAGGCGGCGAGGGCACAATGAAAAGGCAGCGAAATGAGGAGGAAGGAGGAAGAAGAAGAAGAAAAAAAAAAAGGACGCGGAGACGGAGGCGAGAGAGGAAAAAGACCAAAAAGGGCCTCGGATAAAAGAGAAGACCAACGGTCCGAGAGGACAAAAATGGACTTATTCGTCATAACGAGGCAATCGTTAGCATGGCGAATAAAACAAAAAACCTACATTAGCATGCGCGAACAGCGATGTTTCGCGACTAATCACCCAAAACAAAACAAAATTCTAAGGATCCTGCACAAATTGCATAAACATTCAATTTATTATCCCACGTATCAACCATTCTCTTCAATCAAATCATGTTGTATTAAACTAGGAAGAACACATAGCTAACAAAGGGGAAACACTTTATTCAAACGGAAATGGAAATCCTACCTACTACTCTAAACCTACTGGTTGGTTCCCTCCCCCACACTTAAACAATATAATCATGCTCAACAATATGCACGTTGGTATCAAACATAGCACAATTATATAGTAAATGAAGGAAAGAGAAAACCTGGCACTCAAGGCGGGTCTTGTAGCTCGGGATGGACGACTGTTTGATATCCAAGCTCCAGCTCAGTAGCTTGGTTGCTAGTCAGCTCCACGTCCATACTCGCACCCAGTTGTGCTCCTGCAAAATCGTCAAAAGAGAAACTTTCTCCAAAAATATTGTCAGTGGCAGGATATAAAGTTTCTACAAATTCAGAACAGGCATCATCAATAGAAACATCAAGCATGTGAACACCCAGTAGGGAATAATCTTCATGAGGATGCTTCATAGCTTCATACATGTTGAAGCTAACTTGTTGATCACCAACTTCCATGGTGATCTCCCCTTCCTTCATACTAATCATAGTACTTGCCGTCCGAAGGAAGGGTCGTCCAAGGATTAAGGAAGTGTCCTGCACCACTTCAGTTGACATATCCAAAGACATAAAAATCGGCAGAAACACTAAACCCTTGACTTGGACCAAAATATCCTCAATAATGCCCACAGGATGTCTGAAGGATCTGTCGGCCAATTGTAACACTACTGATGTAGGTTTTATGCTCTTCACTTCGAGGATCTCATAAACAGATTTCGGCATAACATTAATCGCCGCTCCCAAATCCAATAATGCTCTCCCAATTTTTACCTTTCCTATAACACAAGGAATGGTAAATGAGCCTGGGTCTTGGCACTTGACCGGGATTTGGGGCTTAAATAAAGCCGACATATTTGAGCTTACCTGGACCCTCTCGTTTGGCCTAAATTTATGCTTGTTGGTGCACAGGTCCTTCAAATACTTAGCATAGGCTGGCACTTTCTTAATTAGGTCCAGTAAAGGCACATTTACTTCAACCTTTCCAAACAGGTCAATGATTTATTTTTCGTGTTTGAGCTCATTAACTCTCTTACTCATCAGATACGAGTTCAAAAAAGGGAGTTCCTTTAAGTTGACTTCCTTACTGGCAGGGTCATTTCTGCTCGATTTATCCTTATCAGCTCTTCTTCCTGACATGCTAGATGGTTGCTCTTTTTCCTTCATGGTTGATTGCTTCTTGTTCCTCAACAATTCTTCTTCGCGATCACTTTTTGATCGCACAGCTTGCTTTTCTCTCACTTGAGGCGCCTCTTCAACCTCAATTTCTTCGGTGCATTCTTCTTCTTCAGGAATGTCGAAATGCACTTTTTTTCCACTCCTCAACTCAATTGCATTTAAACTCTTCGGGTTAATGACCGTGTTGGAGGGAATGGATCCGCTACTCCTCGCTTGATTTTCACTCAAGTTGTTGGATAACTGAGTGACGTATGAGTTCAGGTTTTCTGCCTTGGTTTCCCTGTTAGAACCCGATCCCGAGACCGGATCCCAACTCCAACTATTTATACCTTAACATTAACGCTCATGATCTTGCTTACATTCCACACCTATTGGACCCGTTTCCAGAGCCCAAAATTTGAGCCCTAAAGCTTGCGCCCTACTTTGCTGACGTTTGATCTTGTGGTTCCATAAGGGTGATGAGCGATACTACCTAATCATCAAAATCACATTTAGACTTGTTCATATCAATGTAGCTTAAGGCCTCACGTTCACACAGAGGCAAGAATCACCTTAATCGGAGTCATATAACTCAAGATACACTCCAAAAATCTAAGAGAGTTCATACCCGAAGCATGCCCTCTTAACTGACCTTTCACTTGTTTTAGAACACTTTCTCAATTTAACTCTAATTGATACCAAAATTTATGGAGTGAAAGATATGTGTCTTATAAATCCAATGGTTCAAGCCTCACCTCATTTGGAGGTCGTATGAGAGAATTATGCCCGAAACATTAGACCATGCTCACTTCTGAAATCGGATTGAAACTCTTTTGGCGCGATTTGCTATAAATTTTAATCTATAGCTCCAATTGCTTTCTTTCTTTCACCATACGAAAGTAGACATCTAGATCTACAACTCTCATGAAGACTACAAAGGCTGATTCTATCTCCTACATTCTGCAGTCGTCTATTTTTCCATCATCCGATTTCTATCATCCGGTTTTCTATCGTCGATTTCTATCTTCGCTTTTCTATCTTACGCTTTTCTATCTTGATTTCTATCTTTCGCTTTTCTATCTTCTGATTTCTATCTTCGCTTTTCTATCTTCGCTTTCTATCTTACGCTTTTCTATCTTGATTTCTATCTTACGCTTTCTATCTTACGCTTTCCTTCCTTCCGATTTCTATCTTATGCTTTTCTATCTTCCGATTTCTATCTTACGCTTTTCTATCTTTCGCTTTCTATCTTACCTTTTCTATCTTACCTTTTCTACCTTTGATTTCTATCTTCGCTTGTCTATCTTCGCTTTCTATCTTTTGCTTTTCTATCTTGATTTCTATCTTACGCTTTTCTATCTTACGCTTTTCTATCTTACGCTTTCTATCTTACGCTTTTCTATCTTACTTTTTCTACCTTCGATTTCTATCTTACGCTTTTCTATCTTCGCTTTCTATCTTCGCTTTTCTATCTTGATTTCTATCTTCGCTTTTCTATCTTCTGATTTCTATCTTACCTTTTCTATCTTACGCTTTCTATCTTACGCTTTTCTATCTTCCTTTTCTACCTTCCGATTTCTATCTTACCTTTTCTATCTTTTGCTTTCTATCTTACGCTTTTCTATCTTGATTTCTATCTTACCTTTTCTATCTTCGCTTTTCTACCTTCCGATTTCTATCTTACGCTTTTCTATCTTCGCTTTCTATCTTACGCTTTTCTATCTTGATTTCTATCTTCGATTTCTATCTTCTGCTTTTTCTATCTTACATTTTTCTACCTTCCGATTTCTATCTTACGCTTTTCTATCTTCTACTTTCTATCTTACGCTTTTCTATCTTGATTTCTATCTTCTACTTTTCTATCTTACGCTTTTCTACCTTCGATTTCTATCTTACGCTTTTCTATCTTCGCTTTCTATCTTACGCTTTTCTATCTTCCGATTTCTATCTTACGCTTTTCTATCTTACCTTTTCTATCTTTCGCTTTCTATCTTACGCTTTCCTTCCTTCGATTTCTTTGTAAGGCTCATATCTTTTAACTCCGAACTCCAAATTTAGCAAACGATATACCCTTGAAAGCTCTAACCTTCTACTACAATATTCATGAAGGCTCATTTATCTAATTCAAGTCCTACGAAGGTCAAAATCTGAGGCGAAGTTCATCAATTTTGGGAAAATTTGTCACTCTTCCTTGAAAGTACATCTATCCAATTTTCAATCCTAATACTTCCACTGCGTAAGACTCATCATACAACCTCATATAACATGATTAAACCCTAAGGTATCTTCAAACACCATTCGAAGCAACAGCCACACTCTTAATCATCTATCATATCCAAACTATAATAATGAAGCAATTGGCTTAAACATGCATGGATTTCTCAAAATACATTTGAACTTAGCATTCTTGCATTTCATTTACATTCAAAGTGAGTAGCTTACAATGCTTTAGTGGGCATTTCAAGCCCTTTTTACGACATAGTTCGAAATACACTTCCAAAATACTACACTTTTCTTAAAATGCATCTAAAGCATTGTTTACAACAATTTGCTTGAAATACATCAAAAACATAATTCTTGGAGTATGCCTTGAGCTCATTCTTCATGATCCCGATCTTTACCTGGAGATGGGACGGGAAGGTGGGGTGAGCTTTAAGCTCGTGGGTGACACATTTATATTTAGGCTAATAAGCTACCTTGCTTCATTAATCATACTTTTAGCAACTTGCATAGAAATCATGCAATCATGCAATTCATGAAATTTATCAATCTCAAAACATAATGTTCATGCTTCATATCATTCTCATTCTTGCAAAATATACGCTAACATGTAAACACATAGCTGATGGTTCGAAAAGTCCACGGGTTACTGATGAGCTACACAAGTGTAGTCATATCTTTGGAGTCTAAAAGGAACATCCTATGCCACAATCGGGCGTGTAAAGGCGAAGGCTATACTGGTCGACGTGCACGTGACTCTGCTGGTGGACTTAACTAACCCACATAACACTTAATTTCATGCATAAAAGCTGGACTTGTCTTGTCCGCTGACTAATTTTCTGAAAATGGATATTCAAGCATCCATAAAGTTGATCATGCTTAAAGCACATTTCATGCTTAGCTCACATTTCATGATCTCATTCATGCTCATCCAATTTATGGCAATTTCAAGCAATGTCATGCACTAATCAATTTCTCACCTAATGGCAATCATCCATCAATTTATACACAATCAAAAGTCAATCAATGCTCATTCTAAGATAGTTGGAAAACATTAATTTTCCTTAGTTAAGATACTATTTAAGCATTACTAACATAAAGATAAAAGTGAAACCCACCTTATATCCTTGCTTAAGCTTGCTAAGGAAGTTCCTCTTCTTGTTCTCCTCTTCTTTCTTGTCCTCCTTCATTCATGGCAAGGAAAGAACCTCACATCATTTAGGGTTTCTAAAATTGAAAACCTAATGAACCCTAATCATGAAATCAACCTAGAATCACTAAACCCATCTTCTTTCTAAGCTTTCTAAACCATAAAATCAAGCCAAACTCAAACTACATTTCATAACTTACCTTGAATCTTTACTCAACCCAAGGGTTTCTTGTATCAAAATAAAGCTTAGACTCTCCTCTTCACTTTTTCTTCTTGCTCTTTCTTCAAAAACTCACTCACTTTCATGGAAATGCCAAAACCCTAGCAAGCTCCTTTCTTCTTCTCCATAAACTTCTCCCTCTTCTCCTTTAGATTTCGTAAATCTCACTTCTTCCTACACTAACTCACTTAAACTCCTCATTTTATACTTCTTCTCTAATCCACTTAAGCCCAAAAGGCCCAATTATCTTTAAGCCCCTTTTATCTTTCTTTTCTTTCCTACCTCATTAAAACCCAACTAATTCATTTAATTCCATTAACTCATTACCTAACATCTTTAATGCCAACTCATATTACTCAATGTCAAGTTAATTAATGTTAACATAATTTACTTAATTACTCTAATCATGCTTAATTACATAAAAATTTTGGGGCTAACATTCCCATTGATCCATGCGTTTTTCCAAGGCACTGAAACGGGCAGCGTTCTTTGAGGAGTCCTGCTGAATCAGATTAGCAATTGCGTTGAATTGATTTGCAGTAGAATTCCTCTCTTCCTTCATGAGAGTCATCATGCTGTGCAGCAGCTGGGTAGTGTCCTCCTTTGGTGGCGGTGGTTGTTGCACTGTCAATGCTCACGATCTCGGCGGTTTGTAGATGATCCGGCTCCACTTCCTTGTTGAAATCGGTTTGGTGCTCTTTCCGTTACTCCTCCAACTAAAATTTGGGTGGGATCTCCATCCTCATTATATGTGTTGAGCACGGGTCTCACTTTTGATTTTGTCTCCCGGGTACACCGCAGAGACTTCTTCATACCTTCCGGTGAACACTAGAAATGTGCATCACCGATCCACAAGATTCGCAGAATGCGATCGATTCGATGAAAGCGATGGGCGATGCACATTTAGATTCTTAAGTTCAGCGTGATCGAGGATAAGCGTGAAGTTATCCTATGCTCGAGGAATCCACCTTCGATTCGTGCTTTCCATCCTTTTTATCTGAGCCGACATGGCTCCCACTTCATGGACACTCCTAGAATCTCTAACACTGTACTGCTGATTGTTGAGGGCCATCCTCTTGATCAAGGCCCATGCTTCAGGTGCGGTGAGGTCGATCAATGATCCTCCCGAAGCAGCATCTAACATTCCCTTTTCCTGATTCTTCACCCCATCGTAGAAATATTGAACAAAGTCGTTCATCAGGAATTTGATGATGGGGGCATCGAGACAACAAATCGAAATCATTCTAAAAATCATACAAGGACTCGTCATAATCTGTTTGGCGAGAATAGATTTCTTTTCGCATCGATGAAGTCTAGAGGCTGGAAAATACTTTTCCAGAAAAGCTTTCCGCAAGTTGACCCAACTATGATAGGCATTCGCGACATGCCTTGGGAGGCTCATGTACCACTCCCGGGCCTTTCCTTCTAACGACAAGTGGAATACTTTCCACAGCACCTGGTCCAGATGTGCTCCTACAGGCTTCATACTCTGACAGATCATTGTGAGGGCCTGAAGATGCATGTAGGGGTCCTCTCCCGCCAAACCGTGAAATTTGGGAAGGGAGTTAATCAGTAAGCCTTTAACTTCGAAATTTACGTCGAAGTTAGGGCATGCGGCAGTGAAAGGATCGTAGTTAACGTCCGAGGTTGTAGCTTCTCGGATGGTCCTACGTCTGATGTTCCCATTGTTGTCATCTACGCGTTCCTGGTCACCGTTAAGACCGTGATCTCCATTTCGGGGTGGGTGATCGGGATAGTCCTGGTGTTCAGCCATCTCTTCTACCTGATGCTCTAGTGTGCTAAGGTTTGTTTGTTCTCTTTTGTTTTTCCGAATTTGCCTAAGGTGTCGCTCAATTTCGGATTGAAAATGAACTAGCCTAAGTCTACGGGCATGCACAAAAGAGTTTTCCTAAATGAGCTCACTAAAGCGATAGCGGATAAAAGCGAGGTCTGATATTAACACGGTTAAATCGCGGCTCGCGAGACACTCATTGCGTGAAGCGAACAAAATTAAGATTCGCCATGGCGAATATATGAACTTCGCCTGCGGCGATGATGAACTCATTGTGACGAATGATGAACTCGTCACGACCAAGAAGCCTGAACAAGCAAAGCAAACAAAATTAACTCAAAATTAAGCAACATAAACAAGAACAATCGAATAAACACTTAAAACAAAGCGAATCGAAATCACAAACAGGATTAACACTAAAAATACTTAAGCGAGCAGAATAAAATAAAATTATGCAATGCAAACAAAATGCAAACAACAAAATTAAAATTAAAACAAACAACGGCTAACCTAGAAAACCAATTAATTTGGTTTCCCGAACAGCGCAAATTTGATCATGACTTATCATTCAATCCAAGATTTTAATCCTTGAAACCGATCAAATAAAATTTATACCAAGGATTGCAATACGAGGATGCAACCTCGAATCGACTCTCAAGAAACCAATGCACCAATTGATCTAGACTAGCCTAATGTTTGAATTATGCATGCAATGAAAGCAATAAAAGAAAGGGTTTTGATCGATTAATCTAAAATTAAACTAAACCAAAGCAAAGATAAATATTTTGGGATTTTGAAAAGATAAGGCAATTGAAATTAAATGGGACTGAAAATAATTAATAAAAACTCTCCGAAAATGTGGCTCGGGTTATCATCGTTCAAAATAATTGTGGGGTTTGAAATCCACTAAGTTTCTAAAACACAACCTTAATAACTCGTTAAGTCCAAGAATTAATTAATCAACTCGATTAATTAAAACTTGTTAAAAACCTTAGTGTATCGATGAATGATTAATGCAATAAATCAACCAAATAATAACACAACCAACTTAATCAAACACAACTAGGCGATTAAATTAATTAATGCAATCATCCAAGCTGATATACATGAACTCCATGTAATTAAGCCTGACATTCAACAATAATCAATCCATAACATAAATCAAGTTTTACATCCGATTAAACTATAACGGATTCAATCCATCATACTGATCGATCTCCAACTCGGAGATTTTACAAAATATGATGTAAATCTAAAACAATGGTTGATTACCCTTGAAGCTCATGGAACTCCGGCCGTTGCTACATCTTACGAGAAGGAAACCTTAGCCACGCATGATCTCGGGTGACTCCATCATCGCTGGACAATCACCTCGACCATGACTCCAACGACGAGCGGTGAGAATAAATCGACGAACTATGGAGGAGTGCGATTAGTGATGGTGGGCGTCGTCTGGAAGTGGCGGCGAATCTGCAAAATAAAGAAAACAAAACTATCAGAAGAGAACGGAGAAGACGAAGGCTACCTTGGGAATGCGGCTCTTTGTTTTTGCCCTAAATGGTTAGTTTTTATAGGGAATTGTGCGGGCCGGGTCAGAACAGTGGATTAATTGCCATTTACAGGCCGAGTTACCCGACATTCGCTGCGGCGAATGGATTTGGTCACTCGTCGCAGCGAATTAATTGTATTTAATTTTTTCGCTGCGGCGAATTGAGGTTCTGGTTTGCCCCAGCGAATCTCGCGGCATGTTTACTTCTTGAATGTTGACTCCTTTGGTCCTACAAAATACAACCCATTTGCAGTATCAATTGTCCCAATAAAAATTATGTAGATTTAATGACAAATGACAACAAAATACTGACAATGTGCAATTTATCAAAACTCAATGTGCGGGGCCAAAATAAGCATAAAAATCATAAATCAGGCGTCAACAAATGCATAATCACTAAAGAAAACAGGCCTAATTTGTAGTATAAATATGGTCCAATCAGCATGTATGATTGGGAATTAGAATTTTGGAAATCAAGTGAAGGGTTAGAATTAATTGGATTAATTGGAAGTAGGCTTGGATGTGTAGAGCCATATGAGACAAAATAAGGGTAAGTGAGAAGGAATGGGTTTTAGAGGTAAATGGGATAAGTAGAAGGAGGAGAGCTCAAAAGCCTAGTAAGCTATAAGGAGATTGAAACTACGTAGTATTGGAGAAAGGCTTAAGTTGAGAAATAAATGAGTTAAGTTGTGTAGGAGAATAGGCAAGTGTCGTAAGAAAAAAAAGAAGAGAAGAAAATCGTGAGCAAGGAAGCAAGGAGGGTTTCGGCCAAGAAGAAAAAGGGAGAACCGTAGGAAGCTTGAAGGAAGGAAGAAAGAAGGAGAAAATAAGGGAAATCTACTAGTGAGAGGTAAGTTCCATCTTTGTTTGAGTTAGGTTCAAGAATGGAAGTTAGGTTTTGTGTAGAGATTGAGGAAAGATAGAAGAGAAGGTGAGATCTATGGATTTTTGGGACTTCTAAGCTAAGGTTATGGTTATTCTAGCATAAATGTCCTATGGGTAGGTTAGGTTTAAAGTTTATTTTCATCTTTGCTTGATCTATGAATATTATAACTTTCCTTTAAAATGTATTTATTGAATGGAGTATGTTTTACTGAAGGAAATCAAGAGAACCCCACTCAAGACAAAGAGGAAGGGCAATCTTGAATTCGGAATCCGACAATAGGTGGGTAACATTTTTATAGTTGTTGTGTAATGGGCAAATGCCCTATGTGTGCTATCTTTGTTAAATGGTGTGTATATTGAAAGTGTTTTCATTTGGTTTGCAAGAAAAAGAAAGAAACTATGATGAATTGATAGAATAAAAGAAGCATAAAATGCTATGCTTGTGCCTTAATGTATGAGCATAAATTGGTTGTAATTGGGCAAGAGAGAACATACTTCGATAGTCACGTGCACGTTGACCCCCTTAGCCTTCTCCCGGCTGCCTTCTTGAGGCTTACGAGATCCGAAAAATGGACTCGTCGTGTTTACGGTAAACTTCAGTTTCCGTCGTGTTTAAGGAACTCTCGAGCCAATTGTGTGAATTTTAGCATTTAATTGTGTTTATGATGAATAATATATGTTTGATTGATATAAATTCTCATGCTATGCCTTATATGATGATTTTGGGTTATTGGTGTTTTATATGATAAATTGCCTTTGTTTTGGATTCGTAATTGTGTGTTTTGTGTGTGGCTCGTTACTCGATGGCTATAAACATATTAGCCACTGAGCCGTGTTAGCTCACCCTATTCTCCCTCCTCAGGTGCAAATTTAAGTTAAACCTGGAACCTTGCAAGGCATCGGGCATAACTCCAAGATTTAGACACTTTTGTATTAAATTAGTAACTAGCTCTTGGATAGCTTTATAAGCATATCAAGCATTGAGCATCTCATGTATTTTGTATTTTGTACTTGACTTTTGATGGATATGCCGATATGTACTTAAAGCTATGATTGAACTCTTATGATTGGAAAGGTGTATGAGAGCTCTAGTACTCTCTCCATCATGTGAAATTGTTGATTTACGATCGATGTATGGCCTTGAAATAGTATGTGTATGAGTATTTTAATTATTGAGTTACTGTTGGGTTTTTGACTTTGGGAGAACTCGCTGGAAACTTGCTATGGTTTATGTGTTATTGTAGTGAGCTTTAGAGCTCTCCCAGGATGTTTTATGAGCTATTTATGATGTGTTAAATTGGTAGGTGTGAGTTGTTAGAATTAAATGCAGGTGCTGTCGAAATGGCATATTTCAGGCAGAAGCTTTGAGTCCACTTTTGACCCTTTTAGAGTTGGAAGTTGGGTTGTGGTCTTCATGAAAGTTGTAGGGCGTTTTCTTAGCTTTCCATAGACACCAAGTTTACTAAAATTGGAGTTCGGAGTCAAAAGTTATGGTGTTCATAAGTTCTGGTACTGTTTGTAGAAAGCTAGTCGATCGGTCTTAGAATAAATTTTTGTTTTCTTTAGAGTCCGAGCTTGTCCTTGAGTTCTTCTTGAAAAATGTATATTTTTCTCTTAGCTTTCCAACGAATCAAACCGTGTCTAATTTGGAGCTCGGAGTCAAAAGTTATTAAGGTTAGAAGTCTGATAGGTCGGATCGCTGGACAGGTCGCTCAGCCCACGAGAACCCAGCGCTAGGCACGCTGCCCAGCGCCCAGCGCTCGCCCTTGGGCGAGCTAGCGTCTTTGGGGTCGGTTTTGGCCGACCGACCCCTCTCCCTCTTTTGGCCATAACTTTTTGCGTAGACCTCCGATTAAGCTGATTTTTGAAGCATTGGACTCCTAAGAAAATTTTCTATCTTTTTACACCTGATTTATTAGTATTGCTTTTAATTTGAAAAAGGTGGTTTGAAACAAAGTATGACGATCGGTTGTCAAAGTCTGAATATACTTTACAAATTTTAAAATATCTTGAGCTATAAGGCTTGGATCGAGGCGATTCTTGTTTTAAATTAAAATAGAGATATAAATCTACAAGTTTTATGAAGAAACCAATCAGCAATTGAGCCTCTAAGATTTATAATTCTAACATGAAGTCGGTAGAGTGTCAATTTTGACTGTTTTCTTTAGATAGTATTTTGAGCATAACTTTTTCATTTCTAATCCGAATTGAGCGATTTCAGTGGCGTTAGAATCGTTAGATCATGAGGAATAAATGTCATTAAGAAGATGATCTGTAATTCCAATTACAAGTCTGCCAAATTGTGGTCGGTTTGTTGTCATTTTTGGGTCTTTTACGTTTGTGTGCTTCTGAATGTTGGGCCTCGAAGACGGGGTCCAACATTGTTTAGTATTAGAGCCAGGTTCACTCCTAGGCTTAGGATGCATAGTAGGGAAATTGTTTTGCTATGTGATTAAATGTTGCATTATGAATTGATTGTTTGTATTAAGTGACATGCATATCATGCATACATATAGGAACTAAGGTTAAAAAGAATTGTAGCTAATCAAAGAATGTTTTCATTGAAGGAGTAAGATGCCACCTCGTAGAAGGACACGAGGAGTCCTGCAAGGTTCAATTGCACCTGACTCTCCACTGAGAGAGGAGAGCACGAATGAGTCCGTAGCCCCAGGAGTGGCCCCAACTGAGGCTTCTCTAGGGCAGAGTAGCAAGCGCCTCCGATCTCAGACTCATTCGTCGCCTAGTCAGTCTGAGCAAGTGCCTGCGTTAGATCCGAGACTGTTTCAGGCATTCACCCAAGCTTTTGTTCAGGTGATGGGTCAAATGCCACAGGCTTCTGGTTCGGCCCCAACTAAGAAGGGGAGACAGTTTGACAGGCTAAGGAAGTATGAAGTTGTGGACTTCTATGGGACCACGGATCCTGAAAAAGCCGAGACCTGATTGAGGAAGACCGAAAGAGTGTTGGATCAGATGGAGTGCGAGGATGTTGAGAGGGTGGTTTATGCTACCAGTTTGCTCCAGCGTGATGCCTTGCACTGGTGGGAGTGTATATCGGGGAGTCAGTTGAAGCCGATAGGGTTGACTTGGGGAGACTTCCTGGCGGCTTACAAGAAGAAGTATCTGTCTGAGGTGTACATTCAGTAGAAGCAGAAGGAGTTCCTGAGTCTCACCCAGAGGGAGATGACTGTTACTGAATATGAGCGCGGGTTCACTCATTTGTCAAGGTATGCTTGGTGATGTTGATTGAATTGCCAAGTCTTAGAAGGTTTGAATCGGGTCTGCACCTAGCTATCAGAGAGAAGGTGGTAGTGCAGAACTTTGGCGACTTTCAACAGTTGGTTGAAGCAGCGTTGAGAGTAGAGAACATCGAGAACATCATGAGTGCAGTCAACAGGAAAAGAAAGGGAAGAGAGCAGTTCAAGAGGGGAGGTGGTACTTCTATGCCTGAGAGAAGTGCCAGAGCCTTTCCTGTGCAGTCTAAGGAGAGGAGCAGCGATGGAAGCCGGCCTAGACCTATGAGGACTCCTACTGTTTCTCACCAAGCTTCAACGGTGGGCGGTAGTAGAAGAGGTGATGGGGAGAGGCCACCTCTTCCCAAATGTGAGCACTGTGGGTATCTCCATAGAGGAGAATGTTGTAGATTGACAGGAGCATGCTTCAATTGTGGGCAGAGAGGACACATAGCCAGACAGTCTCCTAAGCCAGATAGAAGAGAGGGATCACAGATGCAAGCTTCCAGGAGGACAGAGACAGTGGGACAGAAGGCTGTTGTTAGCCCCAAATTTTTTTTAATAAAAAAATTAAGCATGATTAGATTAATTGAGTAAGTTATGTTAGCATAAATTGAGTTGATATTAATTAATATGTGATAGCATTAATGAGTTAGGTGGTGAATTAATGAAATTAAATGAGTTAGTTGGGCCTTAATGAGGTAGGAAAAGAAAGATAAGATGGGCTTGAGAGACAAGTGGGACTTGAGAAGTTTAAAGAGGAAAATAAAGAGGAAATGAGAAGGAAGGAAGAAGAAGTGAGTGGGCTTTAGGCTTTTGGGCTTAAGTGAGTAGTAAGAAGTATAAAAAGAGAAGGAAATAAGTGAGTTAGAAGAAGGAGAGGAGTAAGTTATGAAAATTAAGAGGGAGAGGGGGAGAGTTCGTGGAAGTGGAGGAAGAAGGAGAAAAGAGAAAAGCATGCCTAGGTCTTGACTTTCCAAGAGATTAAGCAAGAGTTTGAAGAAAGTTCAAGAAGGAAAAGTGTAGAGGAAGAGCTAAGCTACATTTTGAACCAAGAAACTCTTGGGTTGAGTCAAGAACCAAGGTAAGTTATGTTTTCAAGTGTTGGTTTTTAGTTGGGTTTTGGTGTAGAAAGCTTAGAAAGGAAGTGGGTTTAGTGATTTTAAAGTTGATTTCATGAAAGGGGTTATGTAGAATTTTAATTGAATTTATGTTGAAATGAGTTCTTGTTTCTCTTGAAGTAGAGCAAGAGAGAGAGAAGAGCAAGGAGAAGAGCACTCTAAGCAAGGATTAAGCAAGTTATAAGGTGGGTTTCATTTTATCTTTATGTTAGTAAGTTCTAAATACTATCTCAACTAAGGAAAATTAATGTTTTTCAATTACCTTGGGTTGAGCATTGATTGAGCTTTGGTTATGTATTAATTGATTTATGATTGCCATTATGTGAGAGTTTGATTAGTATATGACATTGCTTGCTTTTGCTTGACAAGTTCATGAATTGAATGAGCATGAATATTAGTGAAATCATGAAAGGTGATTTAAGCATGAAATACAATTTTCAAGAATCAGCTATTTGGATGCATGAAAATCCAATTTAAATCAGCCAGTGGACGAAACGATCCAGATTTTAATGCATGAATTTGTGTTATGTGGGTACTTAAGTCAACCCAGCAAAGTCACGTGCACGTTGACCAGTATAGGCTTTGCCCGGCTGCCCAATTGTGGCATAGGATGTTCCTTTTTGGACTCCTCAGCATACGACTACACTCGTGTAGTTAAATCGATTATTAATGGACTTATGAACCATCAACTATGTGTCTATGTGTAGCATGTATGTGTGCGAATGAAAGATGCATGAATCATGAAAGTTATGCTTTTAGCTTGATGAAATTATGAGAATGCAAGTTGTATGAATGTTTGATGAGAAAATTGCTAACAGTATGAATAATGAATAGATTCAGCTTATTTGCATAAATATAAACATGATACCTACGAGCAAAAGCTCACGCCCTCCAATCCCGTCCCATCTTCAGGTGAGGAGCACGAGATCGACCATCGAGCTTAAAGGCATTACTCCAGAAATGATGATTTTGTATTTTCAAGATAGCTTTTGTAAATCAATGCTTTAGATGCAATTTGGGCAAGTTTACTTTTGCAAGTTGTATTTTGGATTTTGGATGCAAGTGGCTTAAAATGCCTCTAAAGCCTTGTAATAACTCATATTTTTCATATGAAAGCAAGAATGTTAAGTTCTAATGTATTTCGTGAAATCCATGTATGTTTTAAAACAATTGCATCATTGTATAGTTGGATATGGTTAGAATGCTAAGAGTGTGGTTGTTGCCTTGAATTGCATTTGGAGATGCTTTTGGGATTGAGTTATGTTGAATGAGGTTGGATATTGAGTTTTATGCAGGTGGTGAAGCTAGGATTGAAGTTTGGTTAGTTGCATTTTCAAGGGAAGTGCTGTCAAATTTTCCTAAAATTTGACAAAACTTCGCTTCAGTTTTAGACCCTCTTAGGGCTTGATTTAGAACGGGAAGTCTTCGTGAAGATTGTAGTAGAAGTTCAGAAATTTCTAAGGGTGTATCATTTGTCTCATTTGGACTTAGGGTTAAAAAGTTATGAGGTGAAGAACACATTCAGTCACTGTTCATTTAGCTATATTACTGTTACATTGGTCTTTAATGAGCAGTGTTCTTTGAGTGGCTTTTTTCCTTGATTAGTGATGGAATTAGCTTTTGCATCCTTCATGAGAGTTGTAGAGAATCTTGTTATCTTTCCATAGAGGTATAGTATGCACATGTTGGAGTTAGGATTAAGAAGTTATGAGTTTTGAAAGACGCTAGTGTCAAGTGGTTTGAAGTTGGATTGAAGAGGAGAGGGTTTGAAGTTTTGAAGAAAGGTGTGTCCATTAAACGGACACGAATGTCCATTAAATGGACAGCCTCGGGTGCCAAAACACCCCTTACCCTGCCCATGTCCGTTTAACGGACATTTGCGAACCAATTGGTACACTTTCACCCGAACGTGTCCGTTAAACGGACATGTGTGTCCGTTTAACGGACAGCTAAGGGAAAAAGTGCAAATTGGACAATGTTAGAGGCCGAATCTCGTTTTGTGGTCTTCATGAGAGTTGTAGATATAGATGTCTAATTTCAAATGGTGAAAGAACAAACACAATCCGATATCTAGATAAAAATTTATGGCAATCTCACCAAAAGAGTTTCAATTTGATTTTGGAAGTGAGCATGGTCTATTGTTTTGGGTATAAATCCCTCATCCGACCTCCAATTGAGGTGAGGCTTGAACCATTGGATTTATAAGACATATATATTTCTTTCTACAAAAATTGGTATCATTTGGAGTTAAATTGAGGAAGTTATCATTAAAGGAAGTGAGAGGCCGGTTAAGAGAGCATGTTTCAGGTGTGAACTCTTTTAGGTTTTTGGAGTGTATCTTGAGTTATATAACTCCGATTAAGGTGATTCTTACCTCTATGCGAATGTGAGGCTTTAAGCTACATTTGATATGAACAAGTCAATATGTGATTACGATGTTTAGGTAGTGTGCGCTCATCACTTTTATGGAACAACAACATACAGCACTGCAATGTTATAAGCGCAAGGTTTCAGGAATACGGAAGTTGGGCTCCGGGAGCGGGGTCCAATATCTTGTGGTATCAAATCAACTGTGATAGTGGTAAGTATATGCAGTTGGGTCCTGGATCCAACAAGCTGTGGTATCAGAGCAAGTGTGACAGTGGTAAGTCTAAGCAGTTGGGTCCTGGATCCAATAGCTGTGACTGAAGTGGGTAGCTCTGGTGCACCTAAGAGAGCTCATCCTCCAGACAGATCCAGGGGGCAAGCTCCAGCTAGAGTTTTCGCAATGACTCGAGAGGAGGTAGAGACAGCTCCAGAAGTGGTGACGGGTATGATAAAATTGTTTGATGATTGTGTGCTTGCTTTGATTGATCTGGGTTCTACCCATTCCTTTGTGTCTTCGGGTAGAACTGTGCCTAAGAGGAATTTGAGCCCATTGGATACTCCGTTGATGGTGAGTACTCTGATCGGCCAGTATATTATTATCAGTCAAGTGTATAGAGAGTGTGAGATAGAGATTAGTGGAGGAATGTTTGTGGTGGATTTGATGCCTTTGAAGATGAGAGGATTGGATGTGATCCTAGGTATAGATACCTTAGAGAAGTATCATGCCAACTTAGACTGCAAGCAAAAGACAGTGAAATTCGAGCTAGAGGATGGCATCAAAGTGGTATTCCTGGGAGATAGAAAATTCAGTCCGCCTCGGATTGTTTCGGCAATGACAGTAGAGAGAATGATGAGTAAGGGGTGTGAAGCATATTTGGCCTATGTGTTAGACACGAAGGCAGATATAGGGAGGTTGGAAGACATTCTGTAGTCGAGGAATTCCTGCACGCGTCTTTCAGGAATTGCGGGACTACCTCCACCTAGGGAAATTGAATTTTCCATTGAGCTTCTTCCAGGTACTGCGCCAATTTCAATTCCGCCTTACCGAATGGCTCCGACGGAATTGAAGGAGCTTAAGGAGCAATTGGAAGATCTTTTAGAGAAGGGTTATATTAGGCTGAGCTCTTCGCCTTGGGGAGCTCCGGTTCTCTTTGTGAAGAAGAAAGATGGGTTATTGCGGATATGTGTGGATTATAGGAAGCTGAATCATGCCACCGTTAAGAACAGATATTCGCTTCCGCGCATAGATGATTTATTTGATCAATTGCAAGGGGCGAGGGTCTTTTCCAAGATAGACTTGAGATCGGGTTACCATCAGTTGAGGATTAAAGAGACCATTGTGTCAAAGACTGCTTTTAGGACGCGGTATGGCCACTTTGAGTTTTTGGTTATGCCTTTCGGGTTAACAAATGCTCCTGCAGTCTTTATGGATTTGATGAATAATGTCTTGAAGTCTTTCTTAGACCAATTTATCATTGTCTTTATTGATGATATATTGGTCTATTCTAAGAGTGATGAGGAGCATGAGGATCATTTGAGGGTTGCCTTGGAGACCTTGAGAAAGAACGAGTTGTATGCCAAGTTCGACAAGTGCGAATTTTGGCTAAGAGAAGTAGTATTTCTTGAGCATGTGATTTCAGAGCGTGGAGTGCATGTGGATCCACAAAAGATAGAAGCTGTGGTTAAATAGGAAGCACCTAAGAATATGGCTGAGGTGAGAAGTTTCTTGGGACTAGCTGGATATTACAGGAGGTTTGTGGAGGGCTTTTCTATGATAGCTGCTCCACTTTCCAAATTGACGAGAAAGAATCAGAAATTTGAGTGGACTGAGGAGTGCCAGAGCAGTTTTGAGGAATTGAAGAATAGGCTTACTACTATACCGATCTTGACGCTACCCTATGGTGATGATGGATACATTGTTTACAGTGACGCTTCTAGGAAGGGTTTAGGGTGTGTATTGATGCAAGGAGAGAAAGTGATTGCCTATGCTTCTAGGCAATTAAAGCCTTATGAGATGAACTATCCTATACATGACTTGGAATTGGCTGCTATAATTTTCTCACTGAAGATTTGGAGACATTACTTGTATGGAGCTACCACTAAGGTATTTACAGACCATAAGAGTCTTAAGTACTTGTTGACTCAGAAAGAGTTGAATTTGAGGCAGAGGCGATGGTTAGAATTGTTAAAGGATTATGATTTGATGATAGACTACCATCCGGGGAAAGCTAATGTGGTAGCAGATGCTTTGAGTAGGAAGTCCACTATGGCACATATGGAAGCGGTGTATCTTCCTTTGCTGAAGGAATTAGCCAGGCTTGATGTGACGTTGAGACAAGTTGAACTTGGTTGTATCTTGGAAAATTTCAGAGTGAGACCAGTATTGAAGGAGAAGATTAAAGAATTGCAGGAACATGATGAGTACTTGAGCAACCTTAGAGAAGAGGTAAAGAATGGTAAACCTTCTGAAGTAGAGGTAAAGGAAGATGGATTGATGGTTATGGGCAACATATTGTGTGTTCCAGACAGGTTAGAGCTGAAGGATGAGATCCTAGATGAGGTGCATAATGCTCCTTATGCAATGCATCCAGGGAGTTCTAGGATGTATCGGGACTTAAAAGAGCATTTTTGGTAGAAGGGAATGAGAAAAGATGTGGCAGAGTATGCTAAAAGATGTTTAGTGTGTCAGCAAGTTAAAGCTGAACACCAAGCACCTTCAGGCAAGCTTAATCCTTTTCCGATTCTGGAATGGAAATGGGAGAAGATAACCATGGATTTTCTGATGGGATTGTCGAGGACTAGCAAGAAGCATGACGCTATATGGGTAATTGTTGATAGGTTGACCAAGTCAGCACACTTTTTACCAATTAGACAGACAAATTCTTTGAATGTTTTGGCTAAGAAGTATGTGGATGAGGTAATCAGACTTCATGGGATTCCAAGCTCGATAGTTTCTGATAGGGATCCTAGGTTTACCTCTAGATTTTGGGAAAGTTTGCAGAAGGCTCTGGGGACTAGATTACATTTTAGTATAGCTTTCCATCCGCAGACTGATGGAAAATCGGAGAGGACGATACGGACTTTGGAGGCAATGTTGAGAGCTTGTGCTTTGGATTTCAAAGATTCGTGGGATGACCACCTACCTTTGATTGAGTTTTCTTATAACAATTCCTATCACTCGGGAATTCAGATGGCACCTTATGAAGCTTTGTATGGTAGGAGATGTAAAACTCCTATTTGTTGGGATGAGGAAGGTGAAAGGAAGCTTGTAGGACCTGAATTGGTACAGGCTGTAGTTGATAAAGTTAAATTGGTAAAGCAGAGGCTTAAAGCAGCTCAAGATAGGATGAAGAGCTATGCGGATGCCCATCGGAAAGAGATGGAATTTGAAGTGGGGGAAAAGGTATTTCTTAGAGCTTCTCCATGGAAAGGTGTTTTGAGGTTTGGCAAGAAGGGCAAGCTTAGCCCGAGGTACATAGGCCCATATGAGATCATTGAGAGGATTGGGTCTTTGGCTTATAAGTTAGATTTACCATTGGAGTTATCTAAGATTCATAATGTGTTCCATGTATCGATGCTGAGGAAGTACAGATCGGATCCTTCGCATATAGTTCAACCTTCAGAGGTTCAGTTGAGGGAGGATTTGACTTTTGAGGAGCAACCTGTGGAGATCTTAGATTCAAAGGAAAAGGTGTTAAGGAATAAGATTTTAAAGCTGGTAAAGATCTTGTGGAGGAACCATTCGACGGAAGAGGCAACGTGGGAGCCTCTAGAAGCCATGAAGGAGAAGTACCCATACCACTTCATGGACTCAGATAAGGATTTCGAGGACGAAATTATTTTAGGAGGGGAGAATTGTTGGGCCCCGAATTTTTTTTATTTATTTTCATTTATTTATTGATTTATTAATTTACTTGACTTATTCTTTATTTTTGCTTTAATTTTTTTAATTATGTGTGTATATATATATATATATATATATATAGATTATGTTGAGCCTTGGGATTAGCATGTATGATTGGGAATTAGAATTTTGGAAATCAAGTGAAGGGTTAGAATTAATTGGATTAATTGGAAGTAGGCTTGGATGTATAGAGCCATATGAGACAAAATAAGGGTAAGCGAGAGGGAATGGGCTTTAGAGGTAAATGGGATAAGTAGAAGGAGGAGAGCCCAAAAGCCTAGTAAGCTATAAGGAGATTGAAACTACGTAGTATTGGAGAAATGATTAAGTTGAGAAATAAATGAGTTAAGTTGTGTAGGAGAATATGCAAGTGTCGTAAGAACAAAAAGAAGAGAAGAAAATCATGAGCAAGGAAGCAAGGAGGGTTTCGGTCAAGAAGAAAAAGGGAGAGCCGTAGGAAACTTGAAGGAAGGAAAAAAGAAGGAGAAAATAAGGGAAATCTACTTGTGAGAGGTAAGTTCCATCTTTGCTTGAGTTAGGTTCAAGAATGGAAGTTAGGGTTTGTGTAGAGATTGAGGAAAGATAGAAGATATGGTGAGATCTATGGATTTTTGGGACTTCTAAGCTAAGGTTATGGTTATTCTAGCATAAATGTCCTATGGGTAGGTTAGGTTTAAAGTTTATTTTCATCTTTGCTTGATCTATGAATATTATAGCTTTCCTTTAAAATGTATTTATTGAATGGAGTATATTTTACTTAAGGAAATCAAGAGAACCCCACTCAAGACAAGGAGGAAGGGCAATCTTGAATTCGGAATCCGACAATAGGTGGGTAACATTTTTATAGTTGTTGTGTAATGGGCAAATGCCCTATGTGTGCTATCTTTGTTAAATGGTGTGTATATTGAAAGTGTTTTCATTTGGTTTGCAAGAAAAAAAAAAGAAACTATGATGATTTGATAGAATGAAAGAAGCATAAAATGCTATGCTTGTGCCTTAATGTGTGAGCATAAATTGGTTGTAATTGGGCAAGATAGAACCTACTTCGATAGTCACGTGCACGTTGACCCCCTTAGCCTTCTCCCGGCTGCCTGCTTGAGGCTTACGAGATCCAAAAAATAGACTCGTCGTGTTTACGGTAAACTTCTGTTTCTATCATGTTTAAGGAACTCTCGAGCCAATTGTGTGCATTTTAACATTTAATTGTGTTTATGATGAATAATATATGTTTGATTGATATAAATTCTCATGCTATGCCTTATGTGATGATTTTGGGTTATTGGTGTTTTATATGATAAATTGCCTTTGTTTTGGATTCGTAATTGTGTGTTTTGTGTGTGGCTCGTTACTCGATGGCTATAAACATGTTAGCCACTGAGCCGTGTTAGCTCACCCCATTCTCCCTCCTCAGGTGCAAATTTAAGTTGAACCCAGAACCTTGCAAGGCATCGGGCATAACTCCAAGATTTAGACACTTTTGTATTAAGTTAGTAACTAGCTCTTGGATAGCTTTATAAGCATATCAAGCATTGAGCATCTCATGTATTTTGTATTTTGTACTTGACTTTTGATGGATATGCCGATATGTACTTAAAGCTATGATTGAACTCTTATGATTGGAAAGGTGTATGAGAGCTCTAGTACTCTCTCCATCATGTGAAATTGTTCATTTACGATCTGTGTATGGCCTTGAAATAGTATGTGTATGAGTATTTTAATTATTGAGTTGCTGTTGGGTTTTTGACTTTGGGAGAACTCGTTGGAAACTTGCTATGGTTTATGTGTTGTTGTAGTGAGCTGTAGAGCTCTCCCAGGATGTTTTATGAGCTATTTATGATGTGTTAAATTGGTAGGTGTGAGTTGTTAGAATTAAATGCAGGTGCTGTCTAAATGGCAGATTTCAGGCAGAAGCTTTGAGTCCACTTTTGACCCTTTTAGAGTTGGAAGTTGAGTCGGTAGTCTTCATGAAAGTTGTAGGGCGTTTTCTTATCTTTCCATAGACACCAATTTTTCTAAAATTGGAGTTCGACGTCAAAAGTTATGGTATTTATAAGTTCTGGTACTGTTTGTGGAAAGCTAGTCGATCGATCTTAGAATATATTTTTGTTTTCTTTAGAGTCCGAGCTTGTCCTTGAGTTCTTCTTGAAAATTGTATATTTTTCTCTTAGCTTTCCAACGAATTAAATCATGTCTAATTTGGAGCTCGGAGTCAAAAATTATTAAGGTTAGAAGTCTGATAGGTCGGATTCTTTGGGCAGTCGCTCGGCCCATGGCCTTGGCCTACGCCTCTGGCCGAGCTAGCGTGTTTGGGGTCGGTTTTGGCCGACCGACCCCTCTCCATTCTTTTGGCCTCCGATTAAGCTAATTTTTGAAGCTTTGGACTCCTAAGAAAATTTTCTATCTTTTTACAGTTGATTTATTAGTATTGATTTTAATTTGAAAAAGGTGGTTTGAAACAAAGTATGACGATCGGTTTTCAAAGTCTGAATATACTTTACTAATTTTAAAATATCTTGAGCTATAGGGCTCAGATTGAGGCGATTCTTATTTTAAATTAAACTAGAGATATGAATGTACATGTTTTATGAAGAAACCGATTGGCAATTGAGCCTCTAAGATTTTATAATTCTGACATGAAGTCGGTAGAGTGTCAATTTTGATTGTTTTCCTTAGATAGTATTTTGAGCATAACTTTTTCATTTCTAATCCGAATTGAGCGATTTCAGTGGCGTTAGAATCGTTAGATCATGAGGAATAAATTTCATTAAGAAGCTGATCTGTAATTCCAATTGCAAGTCCCCCAAATTGTTGTCGGTTTGTTGTCGGTTTTGGGTCTTCTACATTTGTGTGCTTCCGAATGTTAGGCCTAGGAGACGGGGTCCAACAGCTAGACCTGAGATTACATCTGAAGATCGAAAAAGAAAAATGAACTAGAATGTGATGGGGAAAGGTTATTGGTTGTAGATGATGCTGGGGAATTATTGGTTAAAGATGTTGTTAGGGAAGAAGCCTTGTTGAAGACAATGATGGGGAAAAGCTAAAGAGGTTATTCCTGATGTCAAAGACACTAGTATGGGTAAGGAGAACATAGTGGATGAATTACTAGTCAACCTTGATGATAATCCCAAGGGGTTTGATCATAAGGAAACTATAGGTTCTCTTCCTGAGGATAATAAGGAGGAGGATCCTATTATTGGAAAATTTTAACAGCCACTAAAAGAAAATCCAACAAGAGAAAAAAGAAGGACTTCAAAAACAAAATCGTTTTAATTATGAAAATCATTGCATGGAATGTGAGGGGGATTAATTGCCCTAAAAAGCTCTCAGCTCTAAAGGATTTTGTCTATAACACAAAGCCATGGATTTTTGCTCTTTTTGAAATTAAAATCAGATATGAAAGCCTTAATCTATTGAATAAACTGATATCAAGATGGAAATTTATCTCCAACCATCAAGCCTATAGGTACAGGAGAATCATTATTAGATATGATCTTACTTTGGTGGATGTTCAGGTTTTTTTCATAAAGATGCAAGCCATTCACCTGAAATGTAAATTACTTCAGGTAAATGTTGACATCTTTTCCTCTTTATCTATGGTGCTAATCATGTCTTCCAGAGGAAATTGTTATGGGAAAGCTTACTACAGTTCCAGAAGATGGTCAATGGACCATGGCTTTCATGTGGAGATTTCAATTCTACATTATATAGAATGGAAGCTGAAGGCAATTACAATATGAGAAACTTTTCATCTAACTTCAATGACTATGTGTGTAAGCTAGAAATCTTTGACCTAAAGTCTCATTTCTATACCTAAAGTAATAAGTGGATAGGAAGATGGGCTTTGAGGAAAAAATTGGATTGGACATTGGTGAACAAAGTTTGGGTTACTCAGTTTCCTAATAGTGTAACTTTTTTCCTAGATCCCTTATTCTCAGACCATACACCCATGCAAATTGAGAATCTTCTTCATAACCAAGGAAGAAGAGGGTCGTTCAGGTTTAACAATCTATTAATCAATGATGAGGGGTTCTTTGAGGCTTTACAAAAGGGTTTGGAGGCTACGACTGTAAGTACACAACAATTTGTTTGTATTCAGAAGCTTAAAGCTATCAAAAGGGAGATGAAAATCTTAATAAGTAGAAGATCTTCCCCCACTTAGTAAGTGTTGCCAAAGCCAGGGCAGAACTAGAAATTGTTTGGATCCTGCTAATCCTAGCCTATTGAGTACCGAGAAGGCTCTTTTGATGTCTTATCTTTTTAAGGCTAGGGATCATGAATTTTTAATGGAACAAAGGGTCAAATTCAATTAGATAAAAGATGGTAAACGAAGCTCAAAATTCTTTTTCAACTCGTCTTAGCTAGGAGAAATGCAAAAATAGAATCTGCTCACTAAATTTATAAGATGAGGAGGAAATTTCTAGACAAAAAGACCTTCTAAAGGAGGTGGAGAGATTCTTCAAGAGCTTTTACGGCTCTTCATGGAACCAAGCTATTACAATCACTCTTGAATCTTTTATTCATAAAAAGATCCCTTAGCAACAAGCTGCAACTTTCATTAAACAAGTGGACAAGAAAGAAATAGAAGGGGTATTGTTTCAGAGGCACCCTAATAATTCTCCTGGTCCTGATGGTTTCAATGGTTACTTTTTTCAAAAGACATAACAGAATATTGGACCTATGGTTAAAAGAGCTATACTAGAATTTTTCTCTAAGGGAGTACTACTAAAGGAGATCAACAAAACTTATATATGCTTGTTTCCTAAATCCTCTTGTTCCTCAATATTAGATGAATTTAGGCCTATTGCATGCACCAACTTCCTATACAATATTATCTCCAAAATCTTAGCAAATAGGTTGATGCCAGTACTGGATTCTTTGATCTTTGACAATCAAAGTGCTTTCCTACATGATAGAAGAATTAGAGATAATATTTCCATTATTCAAGAGCTGATGAAAGGGTATCAGAGGAAGAATTGCCCACCGAATTGTATCATAAAAGTGGACTTTAAGAAAGCTTTTGATCATGTTGAATGGGACTTCATCCTTCAAACTTTACGACTCTTGTGTTTCCCTAAGGAGTTTATCAGCTAAGTCGAGGTCTGTATCACCACTCCTACTTATTCCATTATAGTTAATGGTACCCCAATTGACATTTTTAGGAGTGCAAAAGGTTTGAGATAAGGTGATCCTATCTCCCAATATCTCTCTATCATTTGCATGGAAGTCCTAAGTCAGCTAATCTAATAGAAAGTGTGTAATAGAAAGTTATTTAAATTTCATACTAAATGCAAGAGGTTAGGGCTTATCAACTTATGTTTTGCGGATGATCTATTGCTTTTCTCCAAGGCACATGGCAAATCTATTGAACTACTCATGTCAACCTTTTCTTTATTTAAAGATCTCTCAAGTTTGGAGATTAACTTTATAAAAAGTCATTACATTCTAGCTACAGGTGCTAATACAATGGAAAATAGTATCTCCACAATCACAGGGATGAGCAGGAATCCAGCTCCTTTGTCTTATTTAGGTCTTCCCATCACCACAAAAGAATTCAATTTTCAAAATGCCTTCTCTTGATAGATAATATATAGAGAAGATTGGGAATGTGGTCTAATCGGGTGCTCTCTTTTGGAGGGAGATTGTAACTTATCAAATCTGTACTAAATTTCCTTCATATATATTGGTCCTCTAACATATCTCTAGTTAAAGGGGTTATCAAAACTACTAAGAAGCTTTTTAGAAAATTCTTGTGGGTAAACCTAAATTTGCTAAGGTTAAAAGGCAAGAAGTTTGCAAAAGGAAAGAAGAAGGGGGATTAAGTTTGATTCCTATTGCCTCTTTTAATAAATCAACATTGATTAAGAACCTTTGGAATATGCTTTTGGAAAAGAAATCTCTCTAAATTCAATGGTTTCACAGCTATATTCTAAAAGGTTCTAGTACTTGGTCTATTCCTATAAAATTGAAGCTTATACCTATTCTTAAACCTTTGGTCTCTTGTAGGATTAGAAATGGAGATAAGGCTTACTTATGGTTTGATAACTGGACAGGCAGAGGATCCCTAATGAGATATCCTCAGGCTCTTCAACTTTGGAATGGATTTCCTATCAAGGCGAAGGTTAAATCCATCTTACTAAGAGGTTAATGGAACATTCCATCGGAGCTGCAGTATCTTACTCCAAATTATCAACCAAATTTAGCCATAGAGGATACTTTCTGTAACAGTCCAGATCACCCGCTTATAGATATTGTCCGCTTTGGGCCTTGACGTAGCCAAGCCCTCACGGTTTTGCTTTTCCCGAGAACTTCCCAGGAGGTAAACACATCTGTAAGGCGTACTTCATTCCCCTTTTTAACCTCTTTGGGATCTTATACTCTCCACCTCCCTTAGGGCTTAGCCATCTTTAAGACCCAACCTAGCTGGCACTACGGTTGTGATATGGGCTCTGATATCACTTTAATAGCCCAAATCACCCACTCACAGATATTGTCCTCTTTAGGTCTTGGCCCAGCCAAGCCCTCATGGTTTTACTTTTTCTGAGAACTTCCAGGAGGTCACCCATCCTAGTACTACTCTTGCCCTAGCATATTTAACTTCAGAGTTCTGATGGGATCTGGTGCATTAGGGCATGAAAAATATGTCTATAAAGGAGATGTATCCGTACCCTTATAAGGTGTACTTCATTCCCCTCTCTAACCGATGTGGGATCTCACACTTTCCAATATCTCAACCTGCCTATAAACAACTTTAACATTGCAAGATTTAGGAGGTGGCAGAACCGAAACAACACAGGGAAAATATGGTTTCCTATCGTTTGACATAAGTCACTTATGCGTAGTTACTCTGTTCTTCTATAACTTATGGTGCTAAACAAGCTAAGCACTACGGACAGAATGAATTTTATTACTACCAATCTAGTATGTGTTCTATATGAGACAAAGGCAGAATCAAGGGATCATATTTTCTTTAAATGCCCCTTTTCATAGTTTATGGGAGGGGATTAAGGAATTGAGTATTATTTCTAATGCAGGTACAACATTCACGGAAGCACTTGACAGGCTTTAGTTTGGGTTTTTTAAAAACTTCAGTTAATAAACTAATAAGTTGATTAATTAGTTTAATTAATTTAAGTTAAATCAAATTAAATTTTATAATAGTAACTTAAAATTTTAATAAATAATCTTTAAAAAGTAAGTCCAAGTGGTATAATGGAACCCACAATAACATTAAAATAATTATACTTCCATCAATTTTGCTATTAACTTAAGGTTCAATTTAAATATTCTTGAAATGATTAAGAAACATTAAGTTCTCTCTTGTCATCTAACTGCAAATTCTAGGGTTATTTTTATCTTTTTTTCAAAACTAAACATAATATAAATTATTTTATAAGTATTAACAATTACTCCAAAAAAATTTATAGATTATATTACAAATATTAAAATTTTCAATATCACAACTATGGTGTAGCTGTGAACTGATTCAATTATTGGTATTAATTCCTAACTGATTACTCGGAGAACCGTTTCCTTCTAACAAGTTTTTCGTTCTTATAACTTGTCAAAGATGCCGATTCTCACCACAGAATTTGCCTTTGTGCATTGTTGACACTTGTACTTAAGCATCTGTGGACCTTCCGGACAACTAAAGATTCTTTCTTATGAAACTGTCTTCTTTCAAAGAATCTCTCTAGAAAACCAGCATGCCTGCTGTCGTTATTTACGGTCAACGGTTAATGGCATCACCCGAAATTAATTATATGTGACACCTCACGGCCAACAGTTCGCTGGAATCAATTGTAGAACAAAATTTTAGTGCTTGATTTGGTCTGCGGGACGAGAGCTTTTGAAATGAGCAAATAAATAATCCAAACTCCGGATGCTTTAAGTTTCCTCTATTATTATGGATTACTATAACAAGGATTATGGCTGTGCCAATATACTAATGCTCATGAAGCAAACCAATTCAAGCTGACCAAATTGTAAACTAAACTACTCTGCCCATTCCATCACTATAATTTTATATAACAAAGTTTCTTGGGACTTTTCTTTACGTGAACGAAGTAGTGTTGAGATTTTTTCTCTACCTCAAATCTCTCTTTCTTTCCTAGAATAGAACTTGTACAACTATTATATATCTTTTTTTTTTTCTTATTTTAAAGCAGATTCTTCTCCTCTGTTTCTTCCTGATTTACGTCATAGTTTCTAGCACAATTGTATTATAAATCCCATTGTAAGTTGGGTACGAAGCATCAAAGGGAATAATAAAGAAATATTCTCTTTGCCTTTGCATTGAATCTGGAGTCCAGAAGTATATTCAGAGGCGGAGCCACATGGGGGCCAGTGGTGCACTGGGCCTTCCAATTTTTTTTTTAAAATTAAATAATAAATATTATATATATATATTTAATGATATAATTATTTGGAGCCCTGTGGTACGTTGGGCCCCCTAAGATTTAAAAAAATTAAATTTTTGGGCCCTCTTATTTTAAATTCTTGGCTCCGTCACTGAGTATATTGCTCGTCCTTATATCTTTGTGAACAATACTTTGTCGATTATGTGCATATATTGTAAGCCACTGGCAATATCTTACGCTACTTTTAACCTTCGAGTCCAAGTAAGTAACACCATAGATCTTGATGAGGTCACAGACTTATCTAGTGATCTGTTTTCTACATATTCATAGACCAAGAAGCAATTCCCTTCTGCATTAGATGATGTTCCTAGTAATTTCATCAGATTGGCATGATTCACTTTCCTTAGTATCTTCAGTTCCTCCGAGACATCTTCCTTGGTCTTCTTTATGGCTAATATCTGGGCATTGATATTGGCTCTATGCACTGATCCCCCTATTCTGTAGTCATCATGCAGGTCCATAGTTGCTTTCATAATCACCTTAACTTCATATGTAATTTGCTTTCTTATGTAGCTTGAAACTGGAAGTAGTTTATCTGGTATGATCTTAGGTTCATAGCATTCGCTTTTCTTTTGTTCATTGGTTTCAATGAGAATAGCAACATCTATACAAGAAGAGCCATTTAGAATCAAAGAGATCTCGTTTTCCTTGTAGCATTGGTTTCGTGCCGGTAAGGCTACAAGCAGTAAGATCAAAATAAAAGCAGTCATACTTATAACAGACGTCATGAACCCATGATGATGGGAACCTCTTCTTTTTGGAAGAGGGGGATATTGCTGAGAAAGATTTGGTAATTGAGATACCAGAATCAGCAATGGATGATTCACTGCAGTACTGAAGTTACTGAAGAAGTTTTCGTGCACTATATCAGCAGGCGATGCATTCATCTTAGAAGCAACTTTAAAGAGATCATCGTCAGGTTGCTAGACATAAGTAATTAAGTGTTGGATTCCTTTCTGAAGCTGAGTCTTTGACGGGAACTTGCATAACAAAGGAACAGTTACCTTGTCACCATGATGCAAAAGGGTCGGATTCAAATTAGGATTCAAGGCTTCTATCATTATCCATGGGGTGAGATTACCAAAAATCGGGATTTCAACCAAGAAAAAGTTATCGCCTTGCTTAATTTGGTAGGTGATGTTGGAAAAGGACAGGTTTCTTGTGCAACCACAGGCTATTGGTGTTGGGATCAAAATCTAACTACTTAAACTTAACACTATCACTGTAGCGCCCCCTTACCGTAGAGTATACACCGATACGCCCGTAGGTCATACCGATACATACCCTACGATGAGGTTGCACTACCAGACAATCGCTTCTAATAAAACCTCATGGCATCAACATAATCAAAGCAGTATGATCGCAATCACTAATTTTAAGACCAAAGAGTACTTCTCAATGCATTCATAAATCTTAAGTACAATATCCGATCATAATTTACAACTGCATAAGACCAAAATAAGCGAGAATGGCTCCTATCTAGGTCATCCCTAAAATACCCCAAGGGTCCCCCCGGTGACCGACACATGGGCCATGCTCCTCTCGCCGACACACACACAGCAGGAAAAATCTCAAAATCCGGAGCTAGAGTCACACTACCGCTGTCCTGAAAAATAGTCGCAATTTGGGTGAGTTTGCGAAACTCAATGAGTAACCATCATTGATGGTTTACCCAATTCATGCATTACGCAAAATTGCGTACAGGGCAACACATGTCATAAATCAGATTTCATACAATCAAAATCACACATTTACAGTTAGGCCATATCACATTCATAGCATAATCACAGACCGTATGCACAATGATTTCCAATTCATTATCAGCATTGTGACTGGGCGTCAGAGTTATCCCATTTTGGGCACATCACACAGAAATCGCGTTTCGGGGGTAGGAGAGCCCTCTGGGTATACACTACAGCCCACGCGCACTAGGGATAGGAGAGCCCTCTGGGTATACACTAATCCCTTTTTCACTTATCACATTTAAGGAGCTTATGGCTCCAGTCAGATCAGAATGTGCTCCAGTCACAACTGTCAGTTACTGATTCCTATTCATGCCTAGCATGCATTCACAATTCTCACTAATACATATCTCATGCGAATCACATAATCAAAAGCACAAATAGTTCACATACATAGCACATAACACATAAGAGATTGAGAAACCAACTAGGTTACTCACCTGTAACTTCCGAGCTACTGCCTGGAAGTTCCGGCAATGTCCGTAGAACGACGATCCAACGACGCCTCTAAAACAGTAAAATATAGTCCCATTACTAAATGCTCAATTAACAGTACAGTAATGCATATGTCTCAGTGAAATGACGTACTATGCATGTTCACGATTTTCCGGTGCTAAAACCCAATCTTGAACTCTTAAGCCCAATTCTGCCTCTTTATTCAATTGATCGTGATGAATTAATCCAATCCTAATACTCGGTCAATTTCCTCAATTCATACTCTATCACCAATTCCTATTCATTCGGTCGAAACCTCTATAGCAATTTCCAATTAAAACTCCAATTGTCCCAATTGACACTTAGGTCACACTATGTACTATGACCGACCTTAATCACTATAATTCAATACCATTTAATTCAATTCTAACACCCATAATACTTCTCAAACACACCTCTTTGGACACCGTATGAGGTCAACAAGGACGAGAAGAACCAAGTGACATCGCGTCCTTGATTGCACTGGCGCCAACCTCGTGCCTGCAGTAGACTGGCGTGAGCCCTAGCTCATTGGTGAACCGCTCGCTCGCCTGACGAGCTACGCAGGATCGCTCGTCCACTGACTCACTGCATGGCCGAAGCTTACATCGCTTCTCGTCGCTCGATCGCCAGCATGACCGATCGACACGCAGCTCGTCGGTCGGTCGTCAGATGACCGATCGATATGCATCTGGTCGGTCGATTCGCTCGCGATGACCGATCGATCCATGACTGGTCGATCGATTCGCTCGCAGATGACCGATCGATCTGTTAACTAATCGATCGATCGCGTCGATGACCGATCGATCCGAATTGATCGATCGATCGCTCGATGACCGATCGATCCGATACCGAGCTACACTCGCTCGTCCGCATGCCGAGCTACACAAAGCCGCGTAGTTCCAATCTAAATCAATCTACACATCTGACTCTCCTTCTTCCCAACACATCTTTTAAACACACCGATCAAAGATTCCCATCTTCCGACTCTATAACTCTCCAATTCCAATCTTTCCTCTTTCAACAACTCTCAAACAATTCAATACACCTAAATCAAACAATTTCATCATCGAAAACCTTAACATATACAATCATCAAAACTTCCACAAATCCACTCTTCGATCCTTTACACAGCTACGACAACACCAAAACAAAACCCATCCAGAAACACTCCCAATACCCAATCAAACATAATAAATGCCATAAATACAGTAGAAACCATTAATAATAACATTAAATTCATTAAAACTTACCAATCAAAGCTCAAATCCACAAATCTCTCAAGATCGCCAGTAAACCCAGAAATCCTTCAAATCCTCCGATCTACCAATATCAAACCTTCCAACCTTTAACAACCATTATAACAAGTTAGACTAACATCAATGAAGAGAACCCATTAAAGAAAATCAAGAAATCCTCACCAATGGGAGGAAATCAAGAACGCCGTAGAGGGAAGAGGAGAACTCGCCAATGCCTTCTTCGATTTTTCCCCAAAATTGCTAAATCCTAACTATTTATAGACACAGGTCTCTATATCGATCCGATTCCAATCTCTAAATTTCAATGGCTCAACATAATTATTTTCCATTGCCCTAAGACCATTCTTCCAAAGATTATACTGATCATTTAATCATTACTCTAAAATTTCCGTCCGTATTATCTCTCGAATTTCTCGGAAATTTCCTATAAGCCACTATAAATTACGAGTCACTCATAAACTACTCTAAATCATTCACTGAACCCAATAACTCAATTCCTCAATTAAACACGATTGATCGGTCCGATGGTTCACAATCCAATCGATTCTTAGTCACAATTGAAATGTGGAAAATCATGAATGCATGTACTATAAATAAATGCATATGTAAGAAATCAATTCCTCTATAATTAGAGGCCAATAACATATTCAATCGGTGAATACGATGCGATCTATCGTCTAACCCATAATTACTAAAATACCCACCTTTCATAAACGGATGTTACAATTCTCTCCTCCTAATAAAAATTTCGTCCAAATTTTCTTACCGACGATCAAACAAGTGAGGATATCGCCTCCTCATGTGCTCTTGATCTCCCAAGTCGCCTCCTTATGAGAATGGTTCTTCCAAAGGACTTTCACCAATGGAATAACTCGGGACCTCAATTGCTTGACTCGCGATCCAATAATGCACGGCTCCTCAATATAATTGAGATCATCGCTATCTCAATCTCCGGGCGGAATCACATGAGTCGGATCCGATCGGTATCTCCAAGCATGCTCACATGGAACACATCATGAAGTCTGCGACATCTTACTCAGCGAAGGCCAACCTATAAGCCAACGGTCCAATCCGCCAAGAATCTCATATGGACCGATATCTGAGGACTCAACTTGCCCTACGGCCAAATCGAGAACTCCTCTCCACGGAGACACTCGAGGAACACTCTATCACCCACAAGATACTCCATCTCTCGCCGACGCCGATCCGCATAACTCTTTCGCTTATCCCGAGCCGCCTTGATGCGACTCAATCAATGCACCTTATCAACCGTATCCCGGATCACCGGGACCTCTAACATCCTCACACCTTCTTCATCCCAAGAAGAGGGATCTGACGGACGTCCATATAATGCCTCGTAAGGTGCCATACCGATGCTACTGCATGCGATTATTATAAGCAAACTCTATCGAGGCAACATCGATCCCAAGCACCTCTGAACTCCAACACACAGGCTCTCAACATATCCTCAACAGTCTGAATAGTCCTCTCACTCTGCCCATCTGTTTGAGGATGAAACGCTGTGCTGAAGTTCAATCTGGTCCCCATAGCTGACTGCAGACTCCTCCAGAATCTCGAAGTAAACTTGGGATCCCTATCTGACACTATCAAAACTGGAACCCCATGCAGTCGAACTATCTCTGCTATATACTTCTGGGCCAACTGATCGAGGTTATTACTCTCCCTCACTGGCAAGAAGTGAGCCGATTTAGTCAATCGGTCCACTATGACCCAGATAGCATCACTCTGCCTTGGCGTCCTGGGCAACCCCATGATAAAATCCATCGTAATACGTTCCCATTTCCACTCCGGAATGGGCAACGAATGCAGATCTCAATCGGGGCACGGTGCTCACCTTAATCTGGCGCACGTCAAACACCGAGAAACATACTCCGCCACATGTCTCTTCATACCCGGCCACCAGAAATGCAACTTAAGAGTACGACACATCTTGGTGACCCCCGGATGCATGGCATAAGCGGCCAAATGAGCCTCCTCTAAAATCTCACGCCTCAGATCCTCCACATCAGGAACACACAATCGCCGCCCATCCATAAAGTATCATCCTCGGCTCAAACTCGATCGCCATCCCGATCGACTCATCAATCAATCGACCAAAGCCGGATCCCGATCCGCACCTCCGATCCGATCATGCACATCGGCCTCGGCCTCGAGTCGCAATCAAAGCTCCATCCCAACTCAAATCTATCTGCACATTAAGTGCTCTCAACTGAACTAAGCATGGCAACCTCGAAACTCGAATGGCCGCACTACCATGCGATCTCCTACCAATGCATCAACCACCACATTGGCCTTCCCAGGGTGGTACTCGATAGTGCAGTCGTAATCCTTAAGCAGCTCTAACCATCTCCTCTGCCTCAGATTCAGCTCCCACTGACTCAACAAGTACCTCAAGCTCTTATGGTCGGTGAAGATCCGAACGTCTCCCCATCTGAGATAATGTCTCCAGATCTTTGAGTAAACACCACACCGCTAACTCCAAGTCATGCACGGATAATTACCTCATGGGCTCTCAACTGTCTCGATGCATAGGTTATGACTCTCCGTCTTGCATCAAGACACAAACCTAAACCAATTGCGAAGCATCACTATAAACCTCGAACCCTCCTGATCCAGATAGCAAAGCTAACACCGGCGCCGTAGTCAACCGATGTATCAACTCAATGAAACTCCGCTGACACTCATCTGTCCATCTGAAGGCCACACTCTTCCTCAGAAGTCTTGTCAAAGGGGCGGAGATCACAGAAAATCCCTCGACAAACCTCCGGTAATATCCTGCTAATCCGAGGAAACTCCTCAACTCAGACACGTTCCTCGGAATCTCCCAACTCCTCACTGCCTCAATCTTGTGAGGATCTACCTGGATACCCTCACCAGATACTATGTGGCCTAAAAACACCACCTCGTCGAGCCAAAATTACACTTAGTGAATTTGGCATCTGATTACCTATCCTCATAATTTGCAAAGCACAACTCTCAGATGCTCCGCATGCTCCTGTCTAGACCTCGAATATACCAAAATGTCGTCAATGAACACTATCACAAACTGATCCAGGTATGGCTGAAAAACCCTATTCATCAAGGCCATGAAGGCTGCCGGGGCATTAGTCAACCCGAACGGCATCACTAAAAACTCATAATGCCCATACCTGCTTCTGAACGCACTCTTAGGCACATCGGCCTCTGCGATCCTCAACTGATAATAACCGGATCTCAAGTCCAACTTGGTAAATATTTGAGCTCCCTGCAACTGATCAAAGAGATCATCGATCCTAGGCAGTGGGTACTTATTCTTAACAGTAACCCGATTGAGCTGCCTATAATCGATGCAAAGTCTCATAGTCCCGTCCTTCTTCTTCACAAATAATACCGGAGCTCCCCATGGCGACACACTCGGCCTGATAAATCCCTTATCCAACAGCTCCTGAATCGAGTTTTAAGCTCCCTCGGCCCACGGTGCCATCCTATACGGAGGTATCGATATAGAGCGGCACCTGGAACGAGGTCAATCTCAAACTCTATCTCCCGATCCGGCGGTAAACCCGGTAACTCCTCGGGAAACACATCTGGAAACTCCCTGATCACAGGGACATCCTGCAGACTCTGCTGCACTCTCGAATCCACCACGTGAGCCAAATAGGCCTCACAGCCACCTCTCATCAACTTCAGAGCACTCAGAAACGAAATCATCCTGGCTGGCACTGCCTGACTAACACCTCGAAAAATAGCCCTCGGCTGACCAGGAGACTCTAACACAACCTCCTTGGTATAACAATCCATAATCGCCCTATGGGCAGTGAGCCAGTCCATCCCCAAAATCACCTCAATCTCTCGAAGGGGCAACACAATCAAATCTGCACTCAATACTACTGAATCTACCCGAATCGGGCATCCTCTGCAAATCTCGCCTAAAGCAGTGGTGCTACCTAAAGGTGTACTCACCTGCAATCCATACTGAAGCATCTCTACTCACATGCAATCTACATGCCACATGAGGTGCAATGAATGAATCGTGGACCCCGGATCTATCAATGCATACACCTCAATATCAAAAGGTATAAACTCGCAACCACATCTGAGAGTCTGGGCCTCCCGCCTGGTCATGGCGTAGACCACGGCCGCGATCGCAACCGACTATCCCGACTCTCCGATCCCATAAAAGAATCTCTTGTTCCTCTCAGAGCTCGCCTCCTCAATCCAGTCCACTACCTCGGCACTGCACAACGTCGTGCTACTACCAGCTCTCCC
Organism: Erythroxylum novogranatense; assembly: GCA_029891385.1. NCBI lineage: Eukaryota > Viridiplantae > Streptophyta > Magnoliopsida > Malpighiales > Erythroxylaceae > Erythroxylum > Erythroxylum novogranatense. The sequence continues at coordinate 86,516,287 of CM057226.1, forward strand.
ACTCAAGCGATCGAGCTCCCACAATCTCGGACAATGTCGAACTGATGCTCCATCGAGCCACATCTCAAACAAGCTCCAGTGAACCTCCAACACTCCCCACTATGCCTCCTCTCACAAAACTCACACAGAGGAGGAAGTGGCCGAGCCTCACCACCGCCATCGCACCGACCGCCTAAATCGCCTCTCGAACCAACTGGACTACCAGGACCTCCCAAAATCTGAGGCGCCTCGACATCCGCTAAAGCTCCTCCCCGAGCTACCTCGGCTATCTTTGGATCTCTTACTCCGAGATCCCGACCAACCTCAACTCGCTCTGTCTCAAAAGTTTGCTTAATCTCGACCGCCACGACCTCGGCTCCTGAAAGGTGCCCTATGTCGATCGGGCTAACACTGTGCGAATATCCAGATTCAGCCCTCCTCAAATCTCCCAGACCGATCCGCCTCGGAAGAAATCGTAATGACGAGCATCGCCGACAACTCATTAAACCGACCTCATAGTCGGCCACTTCCATAGACCCGCCTCAAATCCAAAAACTCCCAGATCTTCATTTTCATATAAACCTCGGGCGATAATTGTCTCAAAAGCTCTCAAAAAGTCCGCCCAAGTCAAAACACAGGGTCTAGTGGAACTCCCCGGCACAGTCTTCCACCACTGATACGCTGGACCCTAGATCAAAGAAACAACATAGTCAAACCTCTCCTCTGCATCGCAATCTATCTGGTCCAACACCCGCTCGGTCCTCTCCAACCAACCTCACCTCTGCGAGGTCGGTCTGCCAGAGAATGACAAATTTCGCCACGCAGCGATCATACCTCCGTTCCCGTCTCATGGGAACCACAGGAGACTGCTCCTCAAACCTAAGCATAGAGGACTCTCTACTAGCTCCTACCGATCCTTGGTCAGCTGAGTGATCGACCTGATCACCAAAGACGGATGACCTACAATAAACTCACAATTCTGATCAATTTCTTTCTTTTCTCACACAATCCAAGCCTAAAATATACTATGCCCAAAAGATGCCAAACCATGCTTTGATACCACCAATGTAGCGCCCCCTTACCGTAGAGTATACACCGATACGCCCGTAGGTCATACCGATACATACCTACGATGAGGTTGCACTACCGCATAATCGCTTCTAATAAAACCTCATGGCATCAACATAATCAAAGCAAAGATGATCGCAATCGCTAATTTTAAGACCAAAGAGTACTTCTCAATGCATTCATAAATCTTAAGTACAATATCCGATCATAATTTACAACCTGCATAAGACCAAAATAAATAAAGAATGGCTCCTATCTAGGTCATCCCCAAAATACCCCAAGGGTCCCCAATGACCGACACATGGGCCATGCCTCTCGCAAGACACACACAAGAGGAAAAATCTCAAAATCCGGAGCTAGAGTCACACCACCGTCGTCCGAAAAATAGTCACAATTTGGGTGAGTTTATGAACTCAATGAGTAACCATCATTGATGGTTTACCCATTCATGCATTACAAAATTGCGTGCATGTGGCAACACATGTCATAAATCAGATTTCATACAATCAAAATCACACATTTACAGATTAGGCCATATCACATTCATAGCATAATCACGCATCAGATGCACAATGATTTCCAATTCATTATCAAGATTGTATTTGGGCGTTAGAGTTATCCCATTTTGGGCACATCACACAGAAATCGCGTTTCGGGGATAGGAGAGCCCTCTGGGTATACACTATAGCCCACGCGCACTAGGGATAGGAGAGCCCTCTGGGTATACACTAATCCCTTTTTCACTTATCACATTTAAGGAGCTTATGGCTCGGTCGGATCGTAATGTGCTCCACCACAATCGATGCCATCGATTCCTATTCATGCCTAGCATGCATTCACAATTCTCACTAATACATATCTCATGCGAATCATATAATCAAAAGCACAAATAGTTCACATACATAGCACATAACACATAAGAGATTGAGAAACCAACTAGGTTACTCACCTGTAACTTCCGAAGCATCGCTGGAAGTTAGGCAATGTCCGTGAAACGACGATCCAACGACGCCTAAAATAGTAAAATATAGTCCCATTACTAAATGCTCAATTAACGATGCAAGAATGCATATGTCTCGGTGAAATGACGTCTATGCATGTTCACGATTTTCGGTGCTAAAACCCAATCTTGAACTCTTAAGCCCAATTACGCCTCTTTATTCAATTGATCGTGAGAATTAATCCAATCCTAATACTCGGTCAATTTCCTCAATTCATACTCTCTATCACCAATTCCTATTCATTCGGCCGAAACCTCTATAGCAATTTCCAATTAAAACCCAATTGTCCCAATTGACACTTAGGTCACACTATGTACTATGACCGACCTTAATCACTATAATTCAATACCATTTAATTCAATTCTAACACCCATAATACTTCTCAAACACACCTCTTGGACACCGTATGAGGTCAACAAGGAACAAAAGAACCAAGTGACATCGCGTCCTTGATTGCACCTGGCGCTCAACCTCATGCCCGCAGGTAGACCTGGGCGTGAGCCCTAGCCCCCTGGCTGAACCGCTCGCTCGCCTGACGAGCTACGCAGGATCGCTCGTCCATACTCACTGCGTGGCCGAAGCTACATCGCTCGTCGCTCGGTCGCCTTGATGACCGATCGATCGCAGCTCGTCGGTCGATCGCTCAGATGACCGATCGATACGCAGCTCGTTGGTTGGTCGCTCGCATGACCGATCGATACGCATCTGGTCGGTCGGTCGCTCGCATGACCGATCGATCCGCAGCTGGTTGGTCGGTCGCTCGATGACCGATCGATCGTTGGCTGGTCGATCGATCGCTTCGATGACCGATCGATCCGCAATTGGTCGGTCGATTCGCTCGCATGACCGATCGATCCAGATACCGAGCTACACTCGTCTCGTCTGCATGCCGAGCTACACAAAGCCGCAGAGTTCCAATCTAAATCCAATCTACATACTGACTCTCCTTCTTCCCCAACACATCTTTTAAACACACCAGTCCAGATTCCCATCTTTCCGACTCTATAACTCTCCAATTCCAATCTTTCCTCTTTCAACAACTCTCAAACAATTCAATACACCTAAATCAAACAATTTCATCATCGGAAACCTTAACATATACAATCATCAAAACTTCCACAAATCCACTCTTCGATCCTTTACACAGCCACGACAACACCAAAACAAAACCCATCCAGAAACACTCCCAATACCCAATCAAACATAATAAATGCCATAAAAACAGTAGAAACCATTAATAATAACATTAAATTCATTAAAACTTACCAATCAAAGCTCAAATCCACAAATCTCTCAAGATCGCCGTAAACCCTAGAAATCCTTCAAATCCTCCGATCTACCAATATCAAACCTTCCAACCTTTAACAACCATTATAACAAGTTAGACTAACATCAATGAAGAGAACCCATTAATGAAAATCAAGAAATCCTCACCAATGGGAGGAAATCAAGAACGCCGTAGAGGGGAAGAGGAGAACTCGCCAATGCCTTCTTCGATTTTTCCCCAAAATTGCTAAATCCTAACTATTTATAGACCTGGGTCTCTATATCAGTCCAGATTCCAATCTCTAAATTTCAATGGCTCAACATAATTATTTTCCATTGCCTAAGACCATTCTTCCAAAGATTATACTGGTCATTTAATCATCACTCTAAAATTTCCGGTCCAGCATTATCTCGAATTTCTCGAAATTTCCTATAAGCCACTATAAATTACAAATCACTCATAAACTACTCTAAATCATTCACTTGAACCCAATAACTCAATTCCTCAATTAAACACGATTGATCGGTCCAATCGGTTCACAATCCAATCGATTCTTAGTCACAATTGAAATGCCGGAAAATCATGAATGCATGTACTATAAATAAATGCATATGTAAGAAATCAATTCCTCTATAATTAGAGGCCAATAACATATTCAATCGGTGAATGCGATGCGATCTATCGTCTAACCCATAATTACTAAAATACCCACCTTTCATAAACGGATGTTACAATCACTCTTGCTCTGATACCATATCTGTTGGGACCCGATCCGAAAACCAGATCCCAACCGAAGAAACAGAAAATGAATACGAAACGTAAGAAAGGAACATAAGGCGGAAGCAAAATCATAAGCGAAACAAACATCGGATCAAATCAAATCAAAACCAATTTCCGACATCCTTGAACAAATATCAAAGAAAACGTTTGCGTTGGAAACTTTCAGACTATCGGTCTAAACTAATCCAAATCTGTGTACATTTTTTTTCTTTCCTTCTTTCTTTCATTTTCATTCCATCTCTTACAAGTGACTTCAATATCCTCAATCCAATTACATCCACATACAATCGTATTATCCAATGTCCAATACACATTCATTCATATTCATATATATATTTCAATTACATTCATATCTCAATTCAATTATATACAAAACCAATACGCACCATCCATAGCCAATACATTTCCAATTCCATTTGGATAATCCAAATACATCATGAACTAAACATTTGCAATACACTAATGGTATTCCAAGCCATAAGCTATTACCACTAATCATAAACCAAAATACACAAAACACAATGATTCTAAATTTTTCAACAACATTCTAAACTTAACAATAATTCAACAGGAACCCATACAATCGGAATCCCTCATTTTCTTTCACCCGATCTTCTTCTCATCACCTGTGGATGGGAATGAAGGGGTGAGCTTAAAAAGCTCGTGGGTAACAGTTTATAACAAATAAATAAGCAAAACATTTTAAAACACTTTTCTTTTCTTACAGTAGTCGAAATCACAATTTCCAAAACATGAATGCATCAATCATAACACTTCACAATGCAAATGCACATATAACGGCTAGAGAGTTCCATAAACACGACGAAAAACTGAAGTTTTATTGTAAACACGACGAGTCTGATTTCTCAGGATCTCGTGACCTCTAATGGACAGCCAGGAGAAGACTAAGGGTCATCGTGCACGAGACTAATGAAACAGGTTCTCTCTTGCCCAATCACAATCACATAATCATGCTTAAATCAGTTTATCGAATGCTCTTTTCCGAATATACAGAATGCCATGAAATCTTTCAATGCATAACACAATGTCTTTTGCAATTCATCAAAAGTTCATGTATCAAATCAAAAAGGATTTTTCCTTTTAAATCATTCATACAATAATGCAACATTCATGATGCAATTGAAATCAGAAATCTCTTTATTTAAAGAAAACAGTAGTGGCTTATAAATCTATTATAAACAGGTACCCACCTCATTTCCATGCTTGAAGCTTGTCCAATGCTTCAATTTGACCCTTGCTTCATTCTTTCTTCCAATTGAATTTTTCCTAAACCATAATCATCCAAATTTAACATCATAATTAGCATAATCCTCAAAATTAACTATAGGAAACCCATACTCATCATTTTTCCAAGCTATCTAAAGCAAGAATTTCTAAAATCCCCAAATTCCAAAGTTGACCTAAACCAATTCACCCAAATTCAATATCATAAATCACAACATCTTCAAAATTGATATCATATTTCACCAATCCATAATATTTCCCATAATTCTAAGCCAATAATTTCCAAAAACCCCAATCACAAAAATGGCCTAAACCCTAATTAACTTACATCCAAAATTAAACCCATAGTACTTAGCAATCATCAAAATTGACTTCATACTCCACAAACCCATACCATTTTCCGTAATTCTAAACCAAAACTTCAAGAGAAACTCAAATATTAAAAATTGCTCTTACCTCATTTCTCCTCCATTTTTGGATTTTCTTGGTTCAAGATGAAGTTCTTTTCATCCTCCGCCTTTTTCTCTCTTGGAATGAAATCAAAATCTCTTTTTAAGTGATAGAAAAATCGAGCCCTAGCTTTCTCTCCTTTTTTCTTTCTCCTTCACTCATCCGAAAGCTTGCTCTCCCTTCTCTCTTCCTTCTCTTGTTCTTTTTCTATTTTTCTCTTTTGTATTGTGCTTTAACAAGAGAATAACGACAGCCCACTTGCTTTTATAGTGCCATGTCATTTAATGAATTAGGAATGACTCATATGCCCCTCCATGTGAGCCTTCTAACTTAACTTCTTAAGTAAAATTCCAAAATTTCCCCTTCCTTTTTGCCTTAAAAATTTATAGAAATGTCCCTCTATGTCTTACGAATCCACCGCTTCAAGAATCGGATCGATCGGAGCTCTATAGCTCAAGATATCTAAAAAATACTGAAGTCTGTCCTTCAGACCCGAGGCTGAACACTACACCTAACTTCCGATCTGAAATTGAAAGTCTTAGAGGCTATATTATAGCTCGGCTCCTTCATAACATTTATAGCCCTATGTCTCTAGTTTAATTTACAAAAAGACTCAGATCGATCGGAGCTCTACCGATCGAGATATCTCCAAAATATTGAACATTGTTCAACCATTATAACACCGAGACTGAACACTACATCTAAATTCCGACCTGAAATTGAAAGTCTTAGAGGCTAAATTATAGCTCAGATCCTTCATAAAATTTGTAGCCCCATGTCTCTATTTTAATTTGCAAAAAGAATCCGATCTATACCAGCTCTATAGCTCAAGATATCTCCAAAATACTAAACGATGTTCAGACCATTGCAAAACTGATACTGAACACTACATCTAAATTCCGACCTGAAATTGAAAGTCTTAGAGGCTACATTATAGCTCAGCTCCTTCATAACATTTGTAGCCCCATGTCTTTATTTTAATTTCCAAAAAGAATCAGATCGATCGGATGTCAGAAGAAGAAGTTATGCTCAAAAGAGTGAAGGGAGGTCAGAGCTTGGTCAGAAAATTAAAGCTCGGCCAGAACGAAGATCGGTCGGCCAACAGAGGTCGGCCAACAGAGATCAGCTAACAGAGGTCGGCCAACAGAGATCGGCTAATAGAGGTTGGCTAATAGAGGTCGGCCAAGAAGGACTCGAAGGCAAGCTCGGTCCTTAAAGGGGTCAAAAATGTACTCAAAGATGACCAATCGATAATCTCCTCAAAACTTTACACAGCACCTCAACTTGCAAACATCATAACTTTTGATCCAGAACTCCAAATTTGACAAACTCAGTGTCTATAGAAAGGTAAACGAACCCTCTATAACTTTCATGAAGGCCTTAAAAATCAGATCGACCTCTAAATAGGTCAAAAACTCCACACAAAGTGACTGGTCGATCAGCTTCACACTAAACAACATCAGAACTTCTAACAATCATAACTTTCTATTCCCTTGTTCAATATTTTCGTGCTTTATATCAATGGAAAGATAAAAGAAAGCTCTAAAACTCTCAAGAAGGCTACTTCATCCCATTCCATACACATCAGTCCCGAATTTGCATCGATCACAGCATACACAAAACTTCCCTGTGAACACATCAATTCAAAAATTTGCAGCATCTGCACTCAACTTCAATAACTCACATCTCCCAACCTCCACATCCAAAAATAGCACATTATACATCATTGGGAAACTATGGAGGTCCTCTATAACATTTAAGAATACCATTTGATCCAATTTAAACCACAACAGTCCAGAAATCGCCTCAAAACACAATATATACAATCCTACACTTAGAGCATTTTCCAAAACCAAAGCAAAATACACTTAACTTTCAAAGATCATAACTTTCAATCCCGATATCGAAAAATAGCATACTTTATGGCTACAAAAAGCTCTCAACATAATCTACAAATTTCATGAAGATCATTTCTTCAAAATCTGCCTATATCAAAAGTCAACTCTTTACTCCAAAAGGTCAAACTTTCTAATTTCTTCAAAATTTTACACTTTCACTTTCTATTTCCTAATTTCAACTTCCATTTCAATCATCTCATCCACTTAAACTTTCATAACCAAAACTAGTCTTCAAAGTCATCAAAACTAATAAATTTTTTTCTCATCAATTTCCTTTAAGCACAATAACGTCTATAACACAATTCATATCTGAAAACACTCATTGAATTCATTTTAATATTTCTAATTTCTACCGAAAGTTCGGGGTCCAACAATTGGTATAAGTAAAAGCTAATCTGGAAACAATGGGATGTCTTCAGACATGAGATTGTTAGCTCTAGCTATAAACAAATGACTAAATCAAACAGATCAGATGCGTTCCCAAGGTTCAAAGACCCAAGTGTGGGGACAAGATATGCAATGTAAGTGCTGCATGGAGGTGAACCCACAGGGCAAGAGATGTTTGTGCCAGGTAGTGACCGTGCTGTTACATGGGTTACGAAAAAGAAAAGAAGCAAGAGGAACGGAATTTTTAAAGAAAGGAGAGAAATTGTGTTATGGATGCGTTCGTAGGTCAGTCTTACAAACGGAAGGAGCACTGAAGCCTTGCCAATTTAGAAGTTATTTAGATTTTATTTCAATAAAAGATCAGTTGTGCTGATTTAGAAATTATTTAGTTAGATTCTATTTCAATAAAAGATCAGCTGTAATTTGGCAATTATTACAGCGAGATAGGCATTACTTATTTTAGAAACTTACAATGTTAGGATTTCTATTTCTTATAAAACGTTGCCTATTTAAGGCTTTATTGAGGAATAAAAAGGGAGGGCAGAAAATTATTCCAATTGAGATTTGAGTTCTCTCAAATGAATTCAGAGGTTTCAGGTTCCCTTTGATGAGCCAAATTATTTATTAAAATAGGTTGACGCAAGAACTCGAGTAAAGGCAAGAACAAAGATTATTTGCTTGATTTTGAGTTCTGTGTGAATCGCACTATGACAAGATCCATGAGTCAGGAATGTAACAATTTTGTATCAAAGCCCAACACTATGGACGATGATAGGGAAGCAAGAATAGAGGCACGTTTTGTGGAAGAACGCGCTTATGTGGACTCCAAATTTGCAACAATGGAACTGAGCATAGCGCAGATTATGCAGGAGCAGTTTACAGCATTGGTATTTGGAGGTCGTCAAGTTTAAAAGACAGGGGAAACAAGTAGTTCAGGGTCACCCTGGAAGGAGCAGTCGACGGTTGCCACAGAAAGAACAGGGCTGTAGGACCTTCCTGCACCAACTATGGCACCTCGATTCGCAAAGATGGATTTCCCACCTATGACGACAGAGAAGATCCATTGATTTGGGTCCACAAGTGCAAACAGTTCTTTGACAATCAAATGAATCCTGAGTAGAGAAGTTGGGTCTTACAGGATTCCATTTGTTGGGTGAAGCATAGTTGTGGTATTATTAATTGAAAAGAACTAGAGGGATGTTGAGTTGGTCAGAATTCCAAAAACAATGCTTTCAGTATTTTGGACCTCCAAGAAGTAATAATCCAGTTAAGGAGCTGGTCACTTTACGACAGACAGGGACTGTAGAGGAATACCAACATCAGTTTCAGGAAAGATTGGCTAGATCAGTCGACAAAATCCTAGAACACCTTTATGTTGATTTGTTCATGGCAGGTTTGGAAGATATATTGCGCATAGATGTCCAGTTGATGAAGCCTCTTGATTTATCTGCAGCTATGAACTTAGCAAGAGCTTATGAGCAAAGGTTACAATTGCAGAAAGGGAGCAGTGTTAGAAAAGGGGTCTGGCAGCCACGAAATTCTACCAATCCACCAGTCCAGGAGGCGTGTTAGGTCACTAGTGGAATGCCCTTTTTCAAAAACTTATCAAGAGCTGAGATGGCTGAACGGAGGGCTAAGGGTCTATGTTTTAATTGTGATAAGCCTTACTCAGCCACACACTACTGTAAAAAGCTATTTTGGTTAGAATTGATAGATGTGGTTATGGAGGAGGAAGAACAAGAGGATCTTGCTGACAATACACCTGCAATTTCTCTTTATGTAATTTCAGGACAGAGAAACGAAAGTACCATGTAGGTACAGGCTCACGTTAATCAACAATCTGTTCTTGGCTTGATTGACTCAGGAAGTACTCATAACTTCCTTAGCCAAGTTGCTGCAAGAAGACTCAGCCTGAATATTACTCCCCTAAATAATGCATCTGTGGCAATTGCAATTGGGGAAAGAGTTAGCAGTGTTGGTGTTGGACCCCGAACCTTGAGTGACAATTTGACTTAGTAATATGAATGATAAAGTGGATGAGTTGATTGAAATTGAGTTGAAAATCATGATTAAAACGAGAAAGAGTGAAAATATGAAAAAAAAAAAAAAAGTGTAATAGTTGACTTTCTGGCCTTTGAAGGTTGACTTTTGATTGAGGCAAAATTTGATAAAATGGTCTTCTGGAAACTTGTAGGTTATGTTAAGAGCTTTCTGTAGCCATAAAGTTTGCAATTTTTCGATATCGGGAGTGAAAGTTATGATCAGTCAAAGTTTATGTTTGATAGGGTTTGACTTTAATTATGATTAAATCTTTGACTGAGAAATTAACCTAGTTAGAGGTTAATTGAGCTTTGATGTCCTTCATGAAAATTGAAGGGTTTGTTTTGATCTTTATTTCGATATAAAGTATGTAATTTTTCGATCTCGAAATAATAAGTTATGATTTTTACAAGTTTGTATAGAGAATAGTATCTTTGTGGGAAAATGGACTCGAAGAGGAGTTGAATTGAGTTTTATGTTCTTCTTGGAAGATTTAGAGCTTCTCTCAAGTTTTCTATAGAGACTAAGTTTGTCAAAATCGAAGTTCGGAGTAAAACTTATGAATTTGGAAGTTTTTGATTTTAAGTGAAAAAAAAAGAAAAGAGAAAGTTTTAGCGCCACTGGATGAGGATAAGGCTAGGCTCGCCTCGCTAGGCGGCGCCGCCGCCTAGCGAGCGGACGCCTCGCCCTCATGACGTGCGCCTCGCCCTCATGAGTTAGGCGTCCGTGACGCTCCGACGCGTTTTGCTTCAAATTTCTTGATTTCTTTGTTTTCAATCCGACCTTTGCTCACTATTTTGCCTATATCTTTTCCGTCCGACATCCGATTGAGTTGATTCTTTTTGCGTTGGATTCCTAAGACAATGAATTTCATTTTATACGAAATCCGATTGAGTTGATTCTTTTTGCGTTGGATTCCTAAGACAATGAATTTCATTTTATAAGAAATTTGTGAACTTTTGAGATTAAATTAATGGTGATTCATTTAATCAAAGTGAGTCGGGAAATTTTCCGAGCATGATACAGTGTTTTGTGAAATTCGGGATCTGTAGAGATCCGATTGAAGCGATTCTTAAGGCGAAATAAAGATAAGACAAGGGGCTACAAATCATATGAAGACATGAAATGTCAATTTTGCCCTTAGGACTTTTAATTTTTGAATTTAAGTTCGGATTAGGGTTTAATTTTTGTATTGGGAACACCTGTGAGTAATTTGAGCATAACTTTTGATCTGGGAATCGAAATGAGGAGATTCTTGTTTTGAATTAAACTAGAGACATAAGGATACAATTGTTATGAAGACAGCGAGTTTCAATTCTGGGATTAAGAATGTGAAATTTTGGACGGAAATAATCGTACATAGGAAATGTGTTAGAATATGGATATTTTCGCACTGTTTCGCGCATAACTTTTGATGTGGTACTTCGAATTGAGCGCGGTCAGTGGCGTTGGATTCGTATGATTGAGAGGAACATTTCTCTATAAGGAAGTTTAGACAAATTCCTTCAATTTAATAGTGCGAATCAGAACCGCAAGTGAGAAGGACATAAAGTAATAATGGAGGGGCAAAATGGTCAATTAACCATCATTAAATGAAACACATGGAGAGATGTCGTTTTTGGCATATTAAAAGCCACGAAAGTGGCTGGAAATTTCCAGAGAAAAGGAGAAGAAAAATAAGAAGAAGAAGAAGAGTGGAGAAATTCGGTTATGGTGGAAGATGAGAGAGAAATATTAGTTCCACTTTTTCTACTTGTTTCTTAAGGATTTTGGGATGGTTCCAAGAGAGAAAAAGGTAGAGGAGCATAAGAGCTTCCTTTTAAGTCAAAAAAATTCGAATTTGGAAGAGAAAGAGGTAAGAGAAATTGTTCTACTTTGAGATTTTGATTAATTTTCGGTTTAGAATTATGACATATGAGATGGGTTTATGGATTGTGGAATTAATTTTGATGTATATGCTTTAGACTGGGTTTAATTTTGGATGAAAAATTGATTAAGGTTTAGGCTTAATTTTATGATTGAGAATTTTGAGATATTTTGGTGTAGAATTATAGGAAATATGATGAATTGATGATATATGAAATCAATTTCGAAGAATTTGTATTTTATGGTATTGAATTGGGATAAATTGGTTTAGGCCAAAGTTGAAAAATGGAGATTTTTGAAATTGGTGGTTCAGATATTGTGAAAGTATTACGAATTGATGAATTGTGAAGTTAGTTTTAAAAATTAAGTTATTTATGAGAGTGAATTTGAGTGTATTGGGTTAGGTCGAAGTTTTGAAATTGGGAAATTTAGAAATTCTGGTTTTAGAAAGCTTGGAAATGTGATGTTTATGGATTTCCGATAGTTAATTTTGAGAATTATGCAAAATTATGATGCAGACTTTGGATATTTTGGCTTAGGGAATTTTAAGGTTGAGGAAAGAAGAAGGAATTTGGAGATTCGATGCGTTGGACAAAGTATTAGCGTCATTTCGAGGTGGGTAGCATATTTATAATTTGATCTGTAAGCTTAATATGAAATTTGTGAAAATGAAAGAAAGAAAAATTTTGTATGCTTGATAAATTATTGGAAATGTTTGAAAATAAGAATTGATTTAAAGTTGGAAAATATGATTTCGAATGATTTTAGAAATTGGTACAAGTTTAAATTCAATTGTCATAAATGCATTATTGAATTATACACTTGATTGAATGATTTGATTTTTGAAATTAGTATTTGAATGATGAATTGATCGAATTGTATCGTTATGTGAATGTGTGGAAAATCAAGAATTTGAAAAGTGCCTTGGGCATTCTCAAATCTCGTTTCGATTATGTGTTATGTGGGTCGGTTAGGTCCTTGGTGAGTCGTATTGTCTCTATTAAGTAAAGCCTTCACTCGGCGTTCGCTAGTGGCACGGAACTCCGATTTCGATTCTCACGGCTACATTGGACCGCTTGCGGAAAGTGTAATACGTTCTATTTATTTATCGCATGGACCGCTATGCGGGCGGATGCAAGACGCTCGATGGACCAAACCAGACCATTTTGATCTGTTATGTGATTTTGATTTTGTTAATGTGCGTGATAATTTGCGATGTGATTGCATTCATGTTTATGAAAAATTTTGAAAAATGAAGAAAAGGGTTTTCAATCGAAATTTATGAAATTTGATATGAAAAGTTTGGAAAAATTGAAAGAGTTTGAGAGAAATATTTCAAAGTTGAAAAGTTTGAAACATTAGCCCTTTGGCAAAAAGTTTATAAAGAAATGTTTTACGCTTATTTATCGGTTTATAAATGTGTTATCCACGAGCTCCGAGCTCATTCTCTTTCATCCCCATCTCCGTGTTTCGAAGGGAGATTGGATGAAAGAATGTGAAGACATCGCCCGACGGTTTTGTGCTTTTGAAATTTGCATGAGTTAGTTTTGAGTAATCTGAAATTTGAGTATGGAAATGTTTATGGTTTAAGATAGATTTGAAAGAAAGTGTATTTGTGTATAAAGTTGAGTATTGGGAATGATTGAGAAATTTGTATATGAAATCATGAATAGCTTGGGCATATATATTTGTGTTTGATTTCGGGAATAAGTTTGAATTATGAAAATAGTAGATTGAATGACAAGTATGAGATTGTTTTAGAATTAGGTTTGTGTCTATCTGTCGATATCCGGACGGAGGTCCGTGGATTCGATATTTGTGTGATTGATTGGCATTTAGAAGTGTATTTCTTTACCCTCGCAGTTTGGGTTAGGAAAAGGCACCGTTATCTCATTAAATTTCGATAAAATTGGAAAAAAATAGTATTTGAGATTTGTATGGATGAATAAGAATTTGTATGATTGTTGAGTTTGGGTTTAAGAATGAATTTTCCTATGAGAAATTATATGGATGTGATTGATGTGAGAAATGAGAATAAGAAAGAAAAAAATTATATCGATTTTGGAACGTCTTAGAATTCCTAACGCGATTCTGCTTGTTCTTTGCTTAGTCACGGATGTCGGAAAGTGTTTCAGTTTACATTGATTTGTTTGCTTACTTTGTTTTCTATCCGTATTCGATTTGCATTCGATTCGATCCCGCTTTCGCTTATTCGTTCCGCTTTGTGATTCGTATTCGATTATTTCGCTTCGCTATATTCGATTGAATCTGTTCGTTTGATTCGATTAGTATTTGCTTCCGCTTCGCTACTTTCGGATTTGTGCGCTTCCGTATTTTGTTGTCGATCCGAAATTTCCGCTTCCCTTCGTTTCCGTTTGCTTCGGTTTTCCGTTCTGTATAAGTAGTTGGGTTCCGGTAACGGGATCCAACAGTTGGAGTCTGTCACAGCGTGCCTTTCTCCATCGCAGGACGTAATTTTTATGCTGAAATTTGTGTGATTCCTTTGGGGGTTTTTGATATGATGCTTAGAGTTAAATGACTAGAAATTTTGGGTCCTATCTTATGGGATTTTGCTACATTAACCATGTCTTTCAATTGAAGGGAAGATTCAATTTTATTGCAGGGATTGCCCTGTCGTAGAGAATGTCAAGCTCACTTCATGGTGAACATGTCGACCACAACACAGCAACTTGATGAGATCTTGTTGTCTTTTAATGATGTATTTTGTGAACTTGAAGGTCTACCCGTTATACGCCATTGTGATAACAGAATATGCCTACTTCCAGGTACAAGTCCCATCATGGTACGGCCCTATAGGTATCCACACCGGAAACAGGTTGAGATTGAGGCTAAGTGTGACAACCTACTACAGCAAGGATTTATACGGCTTAGTTGCTCGCCTTTCTCTTCTCCTGTCTTGTTAGTACCAAAACAAGATGGCACATGGCATTTGTGTATCAATTTTCGCGAGTTAAATATGAAGATAATTCATGAAAAATTTCCCATTCCAGTGGTGGATGAGCTACTTGACGAATTATATGGGGCTAAATTTTTAACCAAGTTGGATTTGCATTTTGGGTATCATCAAGTTCGCATGGCTCTTGAAGACGTTGAGAAAACTGCATTTCGCACTCACCATGGGCACTTCGAGTTTCTTGTCATGCCCTTTGGGTTAACGAGTGCACCATCCACCTTTCAAGCACTGATGAATGAGGTATTTCAAGATTTTTTGCGTCAATTTGTATTGGTATTTTTTGACGACATATTGGTGTACAGTAAATCATGGGAGGAGCATTTGACACACATGAGCAAAGTGTTCACTCTACTACGGGCTCACAAGCTACACTTAAAGCGCTCCAAATGCAATTTTGTGTTGACGCAAGTGGCTTATTTGGGCCATCTTATTACAAATGCTGGTGTCGGCGTTGATTAGAGTAAAGTGTAGGCTATACAGGATTGGCCTCAGCCGGAATCATTTACATCTCTGCGTGATTATGAGATTTTGGCAGCTCCACTTACTTCTATTGTTGGACCCCGAATTTTCTTTATGATGTCATTAAACTTGAATTGTGTTAATTATGTGATTATGCCTTAGTTTGATGAAATTGAGAGTGTTAGTGGATAATTGAGCTTAATTGATTTTAATGTGGTTTAAATGAGAATTAAAAGGGTAAAAGAATATGAGGGCATTTTGGGAAGATTGCATGAGTTGGAGTGATTTAGGCTTGGCTTGGAGGGGTAAAATGGTCTTTACCCATCCCATTAGACTTAAGTGAAAGAGAGAATTAGAAGGAAAGAAGGAAATAGAAGAAAAGGGCTACAAGATGTATGAAGAAAGGAAGTTGGGATTTGCCTCTTAGATTCGGGAATTTAGGTGGAAGTCGAATGTAGACTTTTAATGCTAGTGCTTTTATGTTTCAAGCTTTTTGACTATTCCTTTGAATATTGTTTGAATGGAAACTTGGTTTGTTATAGGAAACCAAGTCGACCTGACCCCATCGCAAGAGGAAGGACAACAGTGAGTTGGATTCTCGAGCGATATTTGGTGGGTAATATATTTATGGTTGTTGTGTGTACGGCACATTGCCTTGCTTGCTTGCATGTGTGTGACTTGTGTAGAATTATGAAATTCATTGTGATCATGATTGTGTATGGCATTGATAGGCCTTATGGCATTTTGCAAGAATGAAAAGAACGAAAAGTATGAAAGCTTTAATAAAATGCTTTGAGCATGAATCAAATTGTTATGTGCTTTGATTGGGTGACAGAGTAACGGATGGATAGTCACATGCATATCAACATAAAGCCTTCTCCCGGCTGCCCGTTTGAGGCCACGAGATCCTTGAGAAATCAAACTCATTTTGTTTATGGTATAAACTTCGGTTTATCCGGATCGTTTTACGGAACTCTCGAACCATTTGTTGTGCATTGCATAATTGATTTGATTAGAAATGATGCATAATAATTGTTATGTTGTGAAGCAGGAATTGCATGACATATTCTCTTGATGGCTATATGAATGAGAATCAATTGCTAAGTGTTAACTGGCTATACTTGTACATATATATGCTTGAATGTGTGGCTCGTTGCCAATGGCTATAAATGTATATGCCACTGAGCTTCGCAGCTCACCCCATTATCTTCCCCCTCCTCAGGTGCAGAACGAGGCGATCGCTTATCTTGCAAGCCATCGGAAACTTCAAGCTAGTTAGGAGCTTTGTATTAAGTTAGTATTTTTGGTTAGATCGCTAAACATATCATCATGGAGCATATTAATGTATTTTGGATTTAAACTTTATTTTGTATTATGTTATTTTGAGAATACTTGGAATTTCCTTCGGATTGTAATGACATGAAACCCCTTGATTTATGGGGTGTTTAGCTAGAATGACTGTGTATGTTATAATGCGAGAATGCATGTGTGAATCGAATTATGCATGGATGTTGGGATCGGGTCCGATATGTTTGGGAGCCCGTCGCTGGCGTAGGCCAAGGGGCTACCTCGGGACTAGGGATCCGGGACTCGGGCCCAACATCTATATTGAAAAAAATGCTTTTCAATGGACAGATCTTGCATTAGAAGCATTTGCGAAATTGAAAACTGCTCTTTCTTCAGCACCGGTGCTTCATCTTCCAGATTTCACCAAAGATTTTGTGGTGGAGTGTGATGCTTCTGGAGGGGATATTGGCGCTGTTCTTTATGAAGATGCGCATCCCATTGCATTTTTCAGTCGGCAGTTGGCTTTGAGGCATCAAAAACTAGCTGCTTATGAAAGAGAGTTAATGGGGTTGGCCAAAGTGGTATAGAATTGGAGGCCTTACTTATAGGGAAGATCTTTTCTTATTAAGACTGACCATTATAGTCTTAAATATTTTTTGAAGCAGCAACTCACCACACTGCCTCAACAACATTGGCTTAGTAAACTCGTGGGATATATGTTTACAATGGATTATCGAGCTGGGAAACTGAACTCTGCTATTGACGTCTTATCTCGCAAGGACGTCAACAACATTTCCTTGCACGCCATCAATTTCCCTCGTTGCTCGTTGCTAGACTCGGTTAAAACAAAGCTAAAACAATCTAAAGGGGCCACATTTTTATTTCAGCAAGTGGAAAATGGAGCATTGCCGTCGACTTGGTCAGTTATGGATGGATTATTGATGTTTAAAAATAGAATATTTATTCCTACCAACAGTTCTTTAGTTGCGACAATTCTATCTTCCTATCATGATAGTGCACATGAGGGAATTCAAAAAAGTACTCATCACATTCGTGGGGATTTTTACTGGAAGGGTATGAAAGCTACTATTACTACGTGTATGATAGAATGTCTTGTTTGTAAGTGCAATAAATCTGAATTGTTTAGTCCTGCCAGATTACTATAACCTTTGCAATTGCCCACATAGATTTGGGCTGATGTTTCAATGGATTTTATCGATGGGCTCCTAAAATCTTGGGAAAAAAGTGTCTTGTTGGTTGTCGTTGATAGATTTTCCAAGTATGCTCATTTTATTCCGCTAGCTCATCCATATACAGCTCTGCGTGTGGCCTAAATTTTCTTTGAACATGTTGTTCACTTACATATGTTGGACCCTATTTTTGGAGCCCAACAATCTATTCGGATACCAAAAGATATTTGACCCGAGTCTCGAGATGAATTCTGAGAAGACCATTCGGGACAGTCGCGAGAGGGTGGTGTAAAAGAAAAGTGGAAAGTATTACATTTAAAAAAAAATCTCTGCGTGGCAGCAAAGAAGAGTTCAACGTGGCAAGCTATAGGTTCACCACGGCGAACCCATGGAATTATCTTCATGGACCCTTCGGGAAAAGTTCGCCCTCTTTTCTGTGGCGAAGACGCTAATGATCACCGCGGCAAAACCCTTAGAAATTGAAACCCACAACGTTTTAAACAAACATACACATTCAAATCTAACCATCCAACTCACCCACCAGACAATCATAATCATACACAAATGGAATTTCAATTCTTCATTTCCTTACTAATTCAAAGAGTTTGAGTAAATACATATCATCATACACATCAAAACTTAAAACAAAATACATAAGGATGCTCAATATTGATATGCTTATAAAGCTAACCAAAATCACTAAATTAGTACAAAAGTCTCTAACTTTCTTGGGGTTTCTGATGCCTTGCAAGGATCAATGATCTTCTGGTTCTACACCTGAGGAGTGGAAGGTGGGGTGAGCTGCGAAGCTCAGTGACTTATACATTTATAGGCATTGACAACGAGCCACACATTCAGGCATATACATATATATATGTAACAATTCTATACTCCACAATTTAAACTCATAGTTACCAAGATGTCATCACAAAGAACATGTCATTTAATTTATTCATCACAGCCTAACACTCAATTATGCATCATGCTTAACAAATCAATGATGAATGCACAACCAATGCCTCGAGAATTCCATGAAACAAAATGGATAAACCGAAGTCTATACTGTGAACAAAACGAGTCCGATTTCTCAAGATCTCGTAGCCTTAAGCGGGCAGCCAGGAGAAGGATATATGTCGACATGCACGTGACTAACGAAACATTCCTCTATTTCCTAAACATAATCAAATTTCAATGCTTAACTCATTTCACACACATTCGTACTTTTCATGCTCATCATGCTTTTTCATCTTTGCATTTATACAAAATGTCATGATATAACATAATCACAATCACAATGCATTTTTAACAATTGCCATAATTCAAAACAAGCAATTTAACACACAACATACAAGCAAGCAAGATAATTTGCCCATACTACACAACAACTATAAATATATTATCTACCTAATTTTCGCTTGACAATCCAAGTTCAATGTTGTCTTTCCTCTTGCTCTTGGATCGGGCTAGCTTGGTTTCCTATAACAAACTAAGTTCTCCTTCAAAAAACATTCAAAGGAAATTTGTAAATCTTCAATAATAAAAAATGCTAAAATTGACTATAATCCTTTCAAAACCTAGACTTTCGGGTCAATTTTGCATGATCATTATGATCAGATAAATGAAAAAATTTGGTTATACTTCCTTCTATAAAAACTTTCTTCATTGTCTTAAGTTTCCAATGACACTAAAATCATTCAATTTGGTTTAGTAATCCGAAATTTGTACTCCAAATATTTTTGGACTACTCTTATACGGAGACAATATTCTACGCTCAACTTCCTTCCAAAAATTGATATCTTTTAAGACTGAGTTCAAACTTAATTTCTTCATAAAACTTGTAGCCCTATGTCTCTAATTTACTCTAAATTAAAAATCACTCCATTTAGATAACTACACAAAAAGTTATACTTAAAATACCAAAGCTGTTGGACCCCGAATTTTTTTTAATGATGTCATTAGGTATGAATTGTGTTAATTATGTGTTTGTGACTTTATTTGATTAAATGGGTAGTATTAGTGTATAATTGGGATTTATTTCAATTGAATATGGTATAAGGGAATGAAAGGATAAATTATGCGTGAGGGCATTTTGGGAAGATCACTTGAGTTGGATCACTTAAAGCTTTGCATGGAGGGGCATTATGGTCCTTGCACCTCCATTTAAGTGTTAGAATTAGAAGAAAGAAAGAAAAGAGAAGAGAAAGAAAAGAGAAGAGAAAGAAGAGAGAAGTGTCGTAGGAGGAGAAAAGGAAGAAGAGTTTAGAGCTTTCGATCTCCAAGGATCTTCGACGGTTTTGGAGCAATAATCGGTAAGTTTAAACCCTTTCTAACCTTTTTTCAGTTGGATTAAACCTTAGGGTGGCTTGGTATATGTTAGAATCGGTGATTTAGGGTTTTTGGGGAAAAATGGTTAGAAATCCTTGGGTTGTTGAGTTTATGATGGATTGGAAGGTTAGAATAGGTTAAAAATGTAGTAGAGGACTTGATCTATTGTTTAGAGGTGTTGTTTTTGCAAATGGGAAGGATTAAAGTTGGAAAATGGAGGAAAGTTGGGTTTCGGAGTCATTCTCTAGGCCCGCACGTCGCGACGTCTTGAAGTTTGCATCGCCATGCGATGACGTATGGGGCGTGGTCTTCTATGAGCTGGCGTTCATCGCGACGACAGCGTATCGCCGTCATGGCGGCGTGCCTACGTCGTGGCGGCGCCTGCTTCAAAGAAAGATGAAGTTTGATATTTTGGGTGTATCTTTTGCTATAGATTTTCTAATGAGGTGATTTTGGATTTGTTGTGATCTAGAGATAAAGGACTGCAAGTTCTATGAAGAAGGGAAGTTCGGTAATTGCCTCTTAGGATTCGGGGATTTGATGGTAGTCGAGTGTAGATTGTTAGTGTTAGCGTTTTCGTTTTTCGACGCTGATTAAATATTTCTTTCGACTGTTATTGATTTGGGGACTTGGTTTGCTATAGGAAACCAAGCCGACCTGATTCCATCGCAAGAGGAAGGATAGCAGTGAGTCGGATACTCAGCGATATTAGGTGGGTAATGTACTTATAGTTGTTGTGTGATTTGGCAAATTCTTGCCTATGTGTGAATATATGTTATATGATATGTATGTTTAAATGGATAATTTTGGTTTCCTATACCTTGAAAGAAGCATGAGAATATGAGTATGAGCATGTTATGCCTCGACTTCGGTCATGGTATTTTGAATAAATGAGAAGCATGAAAACATACCATTTGACAAAATGATTCTGAGCATGATTCTGTGCTTTTGTTTGGGCGAGAGTGGAACCATTTCATTCGTCACATGCATGTCGACAAGAGCCTTCTCCCGACTGCCCGCTTGTGGCCTATGAGATCCGAATGGACTCATTTCGTTCAGGGTGTAAACTTCGGTTTCTCCCTTTTGTTTCCATGGAACCCTCCAACCATTGTGATGTGCATTGCATATGCTAATTATTCATTGTGAAGCATACTTTGTGACATATTTGTGAGTTGAACTAACTATGCTGAATGCGTGTATTATTGGCTTAGCATGTAAGAGCTAGAATTGATGTAAGCACATATATAATATATATACATTCATATGCTTGAATTTGTGCTAATTGTCGATGGCTATAATTATATTAGCCACTGAGCTGCGTAGCTCAAGCCATTATTTTCCTCCTCAGGTGCAACTCAGGACAATTGTTGATCCTTGCCAGGCATCGAAGAACTCCGCAGTAGTTAGAGATCATTGTATTAAGTTAGTATTCTAGCTGGCCCCCGAGCATTTCATCATGGAGCATATTTCATGTATTTTGGATTTAGACTTATTTGTATTATGTATGGTTGATAACACTTGTTGATCTTCTTTTGGATTGTAATGGCATGAAGCCCTTAGCTTAGGTGGTATTTGTTGCATAGTTCGAATGATTGGGTGTATGATATTCGTGTGTAAAATTTTTCATGTGCGAATTGACTTTTGTATGGATGTTGGGATCGGGTCCGATGTTTTGGGTAGCCCATCGTGGGCGCAGCCCGAGGGGCCACCTCGTGAACAGGATTCCGGAGCCCGGGCCCAACATGTTTGGTATCAGAGCCCTAGGTTTAGTGTCCTCAACGATGAACTGTGTGATATATGATTATTTGTTGCATTGATTGATTGCCTTAAGTGACATACATATCATGCATACATGTAGAAATTAAGATTAACAGGTAGCTAATCCTTAGTGTTTATATTTGAAGGAGTACGATGCCGCCTCGTAGAAGGACACAAGGAATCCTGCAAGGATCGGTTGCACCTGACCCTCCGACTAGAGAGGAGAGGACTGATGAATCAGTAGCCCCAGGAAATGCTGAGGCTTCTGTAGGGTTAGGTAGTGAGCCCATGCTGTCGCAATCTCAGGAGTCGCCAGTTCCGCAGGAGCCAATGCCTCCACTTGATCCGAGGTTGTTCTAGGCCTTCACCCAGGTATTTGTTCAGGCTATGGGTCAGATGCCACAGCCTTCTGCTTCAGCCCCAGCTCAGAAGGGGAGACGGTTTGATAGGTTGAGAAAGTATGGGGCAGTCGATTTCTTTGGGACATCAGACCCAGAAGAAGCCGAGACTTGGTTGAGAAAGACTGAGAGAGTGCTGGATCAGATGGACTGTGAGGATGATGAGAGAGTTGTTTATGCTGCAAGTTTTCTTCAGGGAGATGCTCTGCATTGGTGAGAGACCGTGTCAGGCAGTCAGATGAGACCCGTAGGGTTGTCATGGCAGAACTTCTTGGTTTTTTTTAAGAAGAAGTATCTGTTAGAGGTTTACATTCAGCAGAAGCAGAGGGAGTTTCTTAGTCTTACTCAGAGGGAGATGTCAGTCAATGAGTATGAGCGTCGGTTCACTCAGTTGGCGAGGTATGCTTCAGATCTGATGCTGAGTGAGGTAGCCAGATGTCGCCGGTTTGAGTCGGGACTGCATTTGGTTATCAGAAAGAAGGTGATAGTGCAGAATTTTTGTGACTTCCAGCAATTAGTTGAGGCAGCTTTGAGGGTGGAAAATATTGAGAATATCAAGAGTGCAGTGAACAAGAAGAGAAAGGGCAGAGTGTTGGACCCTGAACTTTCAGTGAAAATTAGGAATATTAAAATGAATTCAATGAGTGTTTTCGGATATGAATTGTGTTATATATGTTATTGTGCTTAAAGGAGATTGATGAGAAATGAAGTGATTGATTTTGATGACTTTGAAATTTGAGTAGAGTTGTATGAGTTATGAAAGTCAAAATGATCTAGTTGATTGAAATGGAAGTTGAAAAGCAAGAAATAATTAGTGAAAGTGTTACACTAAAATAGAAAGTTTGATTTGAAAGTTGACTTTTGATTTAGGCAGATTTTGAGAAAATGATCTACATGAAATTTGTAGCTTATGTTGAGAGCTTTTCTTAGCCATAAAGTATGTTATTTTTCGATATCGGGATTGAAAGTTATGATCTTTCAAAGTTAAGTGTATTTTGCCTTGGTTTTGGAAAATGCTCTAAGCGTAGGATTGTATATGTTGTGTTTTGAGGCAATTGTCATACTGATGTAGTTTGAATTGGAGTAAATCGTTACGTGAAAGTTATAGAGAATTTGAATAGCTTTAAAATGATGTATGATATGCGATTTTTGGTTGTGGAGGTTGAAAGATATGATAATGTGAAATTTGGATATTGCTTAGGTGATGGCTATCAGGGCAGAAACTTCGATTGAAAAATTAACTTAGCTAGAGGTTGAAGTTGCTTTGGATTCCTTCATCAACATTGTAGAGATTGTTTTTATCTTTCCATTGATATAAAGCACGAAAATATTGGACAAGGGAGTAGAAAGTTATGATTGTTAGAAGTTTTGATGTTGTTTAGTGTGAAGCTGATCGACCAGTCACTTTGTGTGGAGTTTTTGACCCATTTAGACGTCGATCTGATTTTTAAGGCCTTAATGAAAGTTGTAGAGGGTTCTTTTACTTTTCTATAGACACCGAGTTTGTCAAATTTGGAGTTCTGGTTCAAAAGTTATGATGTTTTCAAGTTGAGGTGTTGTGTAAAGTTTTGAGGAGATTATCGATTGGTTATCTTCGAGCTCCTTTTGACCCCTTTAAAGACCGAGATTGTTTGTGAGTCCTATTAAAAATTATAGATCTATCTTTTATCTTTCCAATGGTACCAAGTTTGTCCAATTTGGAGCTCGAAGTCAAAAAGTTATGAGAGTTGGAAGTTTGAAGGTCGGATTAGGTGCCGGCCGACCTCTGTTGGCCGACCTCTGTTGGCCGACCTCTGCTAGCCGACCTCTATTAGCCGACCTCTGTTGGCCGACCGACCTTTGTTGGCCGACCGACCTCTGATTGCCGACCGACCTCTGTTGGCCGACCGATCTTCGTTCTGGTCGAGCTTTGATTTTCTGGTCGACCTCTGGCCTCCCTTCACTCTTTTGGACATAACTTCTTCGTCCGAAATCTGATCGATATGATTCTTGTTTCTAATTAAACTAGAGAGATGGGGCTAAAAATTTTATGAAGGAGCCGAGCTATAATTTAGCCTCTTAGACTTCCAAATACAGGTCGGAAGTTCAGTGTAGTGTTCAGTCCCAGTGTTGTGGTGGCTGAACAGTGTTCAGTATTTTCGATATATCTCGATCACTAGAGCTCAGATTGAGTTGATTCTTGTTTCTAATTAAAATAAAGACATGGTGCTACAAATGTTATGAAGGAGACGAGCTATAATTTAGCCTTTAAGACTTCTAAATACAGGTCGGAAGTTCAGTGTAGTATTCAGTCCCAGTGTTGTGGTGGCTGAATAGTGTTCAGTATTTTGGATATATCTCGATCACTAGAGCTCGGATTGAGTTGATTCTTGTTGATAACTAAAATAGAAACATGTAGATACAAATGTTATGAAGGAGCCTAGCTATAATGTAACCTCTAAGACTTCCAAATACAGGTCGGAAGTTCAGTGTAGTGTTCAGTCCCAGTGTTGTGGTGGCTGAATAGTGTTTAGTATTTTGGATATATCTCGATTACTAGAGCTCGGATTGAGTTGATTCTTGTTTCTAATTAAAATAGAGACATGGGGCTATAAATGTTATGAGGAGCCGAGCTATAATTTAGCCTCTAAGACTTTCAAATTTAGGTCAGAAGTTAGGTGTAGTGATCAGCCTCGAGTCTGAAGAACATACTTCAGTATTTTTGAGATATTTTGAGATATAGAGCTCCGATCGACTTGATTCTTGAAGCGATGGATTCGTAAGACATAGAGGGACATTTTATAGAAGAAAATTTTGTTAAAGTACTTCATGTGCCTGATCGAAATAATCAGACAAGATGTCAGTTTTAAGGGCAATTTTGGAAGTTTACTTAAAGGGTTAAGTTTATAGGCTTAAATGGAGGGGCATATGGGTCATTCCTCATTCATTAAATGAAATGTCAATATAAAAGCAAGAGGGCTGTCATTTTTTGAAGGAGAATCCACGACACTTAAGAGACAAAAGAAGAAACAGAAAAAGAGAAAGAAGAGAGAAGGGAGAGCACTTTCGGATGAGAGAAAATGAAAGAGAAAGAGAGGGAAAGCATAGGGTTTTCGATTTTTGGGAGATCTCAAGGGGATTTTGAGTTTTTTCAAGGGAAAAAGGATGGAAGATGATGAAAGCTTCCTTCCAAACTAAGATATATTCGAAAATGGTGAAGGATGACGTAAGACCCGAATTTTGATTTGTGAATTTCGGAAGATTTTTGGTTTAGAATCATGGAAAATGATATGGGTTTGTGTATTATGGAGTCAATTTTGGTGATTCCTAAGTATTATGGGTTTAATTTTGGATGGAAATTAATTAGGGTTTATGCCAAATTTTAGAATTTGGGGATTTTGGAAATTCTTGCT
Source organism: Erythroxylum novogranatense (assembly GCA_029891385.1). Taxonomy (NCBI): domain Eukaryota; kingdom Viridiplantae; phylum Streptophyta; class Magnoliopsida; order Malpighiales; family Erythroxylaceae; genus Erythroxylum; species Erythroxylum novogranatense. The sequence goes on from CM057226.1 coordinate 86,542,051, forward strand.
TTAGATAGCTTGAAAAAGTGATGAATTTGGGTTTCCTATAGTTAATTTTGAGGATTATGACTTTTATGATGTTGAATTTGGATGTTTATGGTTTAGGGAAATTTCAATTGGAAGAAAGAAAGAAGCAAGGGTCAAATTGAAGCTAAGGACAAGCTTCTAGCATCGATTTGAGGTGGGTAATGTGTTTATAATTTGAATTTATAAGTCACTACTGCTTTCTTTAAATAAAGAGCCATTTGTGTGCATTGCATATGTGATATGACATTGCATCTATAAATTGTCAAGTTGATGCATTCGTGTTTGTGGCTTTATTTGATTAAATGGGTAGTATTAGTGTATAATTGGGATTTATTTGAATTGAATATGGTATAAGGGAATGAAAGGATAAATTATGCGTGAGGGCATTTTGGGAAGATCACTTGAGTTGGATCACTTAAAGCTTTGCATGGAGGGGCATTATGGTCCTTGCACCTCCATTTAAGTGTTAGAATTAGAAGAAAGAAAGAAAAGAGAAGAGAAAGAAGAGAGAAGTGTCATAGGAGGAGAAGAGGAAGAAGGGTTTAGAGCTTTCCATCTCCAAGGATCTTCGACGGTTTTGGAGCAATAATCGGTTTAAACCCTTTCTAACCTTGTTTCAGTTGGATTAAACCCTAGGGTAGCTTGGTATATGTTAGAATCAGTGATTTAGTGTTTTTGGGGAAAAATAGTTAGAAATCCTTGGGTTGTTGAGTTTATGATGGATTGGAAGGTTAGAATGGGTTAAAAGTGTAGTACAGGACTTGATCTATTGTTTAAAGGTGTTGCTTTTGCAAATGGGAAGGATTAAAGTTGGAAAATGGAGGAAAGTCGGGTTTCGGAGTCGTTCTCCAGGCCCGCATGTCGCGACGTGTTAGTTTGCAGTCGCTGCGACGTGCGAAGGCGTGGCGGCGAGCGAAATCTTCGCCACGGGGAACGAAGCTGTTCGCCGCGGTGAGTGTGCCTACGTCGCGGCGAGCGCCCTGTTTCCAGCAAAGATGAAGTTTGGTATTTTGGGCGTATCTTTTGCTATAGATGTCCTAATGAGGTGATTTTGGATTTGTTGTGATCTAGAGATAAAGGACTGCAAGTTCTATAAAGAAGGGAAGTTCGGTAATTGCCTCTTAGGATTCAGAGATTTGATGGTAGTCGAGCGTAGATTGTTAGTGTTAGTGTTTTCATTTTTCGACGCTGATTAAATATTTCTTTCGAATGTTATTGATTTGGGGACTTAGTTTGCTATAGAAAACCAAGCCGATCTGATTCCATCGCAAGAGGAAGGACAACAGTGAGTCGGATACTCAGCGATATTAGGTGGGTAATGTACTTATAGTTGTTGTGTGATTTGGCAAATTCTTGCCTATGTGTGAATATATGTTATATGATATGTATATTTAAATGGATAATTTTTGTTTCCTATGCCTTGAAAGAAGCATAAGAATATGAGTATGAGCATGTTATGCCTCGACTTCGGTCATGGCATTTTGAATAAATGAGAAGCATGAAAACATACCATTTGACAAATTGATTCTGTGGTTTTGTTTGGGCGAGAGTGGAACCATTTCGTTCGTCACGTGCACGTCGACAAGAGCCTTCTCCCGGCTGCCCGCTTGTGGCCTATGAGATCCTAACGGACTCATTTCATTCAGGGTGTAAACTTCGGTTTCTCCCTTTTGTTTCCATGGAACCCTCGAGCAATTGTGATGTGCATTGCATATGCGAATTATTCATTGTGAAACATACTTTGTGACATATTTGTGATTTGAACTAACTATGCTGAATGCGTGTATTATTGGCTTAGCATGTAAGAGCTAGAATTTATGTAAGCACATATATAATATATATACATTCATATGCTTGAATTTGTGCTAATTGCCGATGACTATAATTATATTAGCCACTTATGTTGGGACCCGATCTGGGAACCGGATCCCAACCGGAAAACGAAGAACGAAGGAGACGAAAGCGAATGGAAACAGAAATTTCGCATCGAAATTTCAAATCGGAAACAAAGCAATAGCAAAAACAAACTCAAATCACAAGGCAAGCGGAAGCAAAGCAAATGCGAATCGAATACAGAATCGAAACGGAAGCAAATGAAAGCGAAAGCAATAACTAATCGAACCAAACGAACAAATTTCGAAGCGAAATGATATACAAAAGTACCGAAGAAAAACGAAGCGAAATCGATACTTAACAAATGTCCGACATCCGTGCATAAATTATCTAAAGGAAGCGTCGCGTTGGAAATCTAGACTAAGACATATCCAAATCGGTATAAATTTTTTTCTTTCTTTTCATTCCTTTTTAGTTACTCAATCACATACAAATCATAATCAATCCATACAATTTCTTTTTTGGAAATTTATCCTCATGCACATCTCTAAATCTGATCATATTCTTATTTATCCATACAAATCGTAAATTACATTTTTTATTCTAATTTTATCGAAATTTCAAGAAGATAACAATTTGCATTTATCCTAACCCAAACCTGCAAAGTATTCAAAAATACACTTTTAAAAGCCCAATCAATCATACAATCATCAAAATTAACCGGACCCTCCGTCCGGGATCTCAGCAGAAACAATCGCAATCCTAATTCTAAAACATTCTCATAATTGTAATTCAATCTACTATTCTCATAGTTCAATCTCATTCCCAAACTTATACACAATTCCATATACAATTTCATACTCTCATACATTCATTCATAATCTTCATACATTCTGAAATACATCATAATCACTTAACGGTAATTCAAGCCATTTACAAAATATTTCAAATCTCAATTCATAATATAATGCAAACGATGCAAAAACGAACCAAATGTCTTCACATTCTTTCATCCGATCTCCTACTCGAAACCTGAAGATGGGGATGAAAGGGGGGGTGAGCTCGAAAGCTCGTGGATAACACATTTATAAATCGACAAATAAGCAGAAATCATTTTTTCATAAGCTTTTTGCCAAAAGGGCTTATTTTTCAAACTTTGTAACTTTTCAAAATGGTTTCCTCAAACCTCTCAATTTTTCAAACTTTTCATAACAAAATTCACTTTTTCATTTCTCAATTTTAAGCATGAATGCAGAACACAGAAATAAATCAAAAACACGTAACATATCAAAATGGTCTGGTTCGGTCCAAACAGAACGTACTGCGCATTCCCGCATAGCGGTCCTGTGCAGTCGTGAACAGAACGTACTACACTTTTCCGCATAACGGTCTAGTGTAGCCGTGAAGGGAGTCCGAAATCGGAGCTCCGTGCCACTAGCGGGTAGCCCGGCGAAGGCTATAACGAATAGAGACAGTGCACTAACTCACAAGGACCTGACCAAACCCACTTAACACATAATCAAAAACGAAAATTCGAATTGCCCGAAGGCATTTTTCAAAATCTTAATTTTCACACATACTAATCAAACTGCCCAAAGGCACATTTTAAAGCTTTATTTCATCAAACACAAACGAACTCACAATTCACATAATTCATACAATTCAATTAACCAATAATTTCAACAATTTGCATAATTTATCAATGCATACACAACAAATACATTTTCAGAAATTTCTATCAATTTATCAAATCATTTAAATCAATGAATTTAAGCTTGTAATAATTTTTCAAAAATCATTCGGAAACAAATAAAATATGAAAATCTTTTCTTTCACTTTCTTAAAATTTCCAAAAGTCATATATGGCTTACAAATCAAAATATAAATATGCTACCCACCTCGAAATGATGCTAGGAATTCGTCCCGATCATCAATTTGACCAACGCTTCTTTTATTCTTCCAATTTAAAATTGACCTAAGCCATAATATCCAAATTCCACATCATAAATTGCATAATTTCTAAAATTAACTATCGGAAATTCATAATCATCATATTTCCAAGCTTTCTAAAACCATAATTTCTAAAATCTCCAATTTCAAAATTTGACCTAAACCAATACACTCAAATTCAATCTCATAACTAACTTAATTTTCAAAATTAATGTCACAATTCATCAATTCACACTAATTCCAAAATATCTAAATCTTCAATTTCAAAAATCCCCAAATCTTAAAATTAGCCTAAACCAATTTATCCAAATTCAATACCATAAAATACAATTTCTTCAAAATTAACTTCATATTCCACAAACCTATATCATTATCTATAATTCTACACCAAAATTTCACAAAATTCTTAATCACAAAATTAAACCTAAACCTTAATCAAATTTTCATCCAAAATTAAACACAACCTAAAGCATATATATCAAAATCAATTTCATAAATCACAAACCCAAGTCCTTTTTCATGTTTCTAAACCAAAAATTCATCAAAATCTCAAAGCTCAAAATTTCCTCTTACCTCATTTCTCCTCCAATTTTTGAATTTCTTGGCTCATGAAGATGCTCTCTTCATTCTCCATCCTTTTCCTTCTTGGAAAGATCCCAAAAGCCTTAAGAATCAAGTAGAAAATTTGGAACTTAGTTTTCTCTCTCCTCTTTTCTCCATATACGAAACTCTTCACTCTTCTTCTTCTTATTTTATTTCTTCTTTTCTCCTTCTCTTATTCTTTCTAGAATTATCGTGAATTCTCTCTTAAAAACGACACTCATCTGATTTTTAAGGGCCATGTCATTTAAAATGTGATAAAAAGACCAAAATGCCCCTCACATGTTACTTTATATCATGATTAATTTTGGATCTGATTCGCACTATCAATTTGAAGGAATTTGTCCAAACTTTCTTCTAGAGAAATGTTCCTCTCAATCATACGAATCCAACTCCACCAACCGCGCTCAATTCGGATCACTACACCAAAAGTTATGCGCAAAACAGTTCGGGTATATCCATATTCTAACACATTTTCCATGTACGATTATTTCCATCCAGAAATTTACATTCTTAATCCTAGAATTGAAACTCAATTTCTTCATAACAATTGTAGCCTTATGTCTCAAGTTTAATTCAAATTAAGAATAGCCTCATTTCGATTCCCAGATCAAAAGTTATGCTCAAAATACTCTCAGGTGTTCCTAATCTAAAAATTACACTCTAATCCCAACTTCCATTCATAATTCGAAGGTCTTAGGGGCAAATTTGACATTTCATTTCTTCATATGATTTGTAGCCCCTTGTCTTATCTTTATGTCGCCTCAAGAATAGCTTCAATCGGATCTCTACAGATCCCGAATTTCACAAAATACTGAACTATGTTTGAAAAATTTTCCAACTCACTTTGATTAAATTAATCACCATTAATTTAATCTTATAAAATTACAAATTTTCCATGAGAATTTAGGGAATTGTCTTAGGAATCTAACGCCGCAAGAATCAACTCAATCGGATGTCGGACGGAAAAGATATGAGCAAAATAATAAACAAAGGTCGAATTTGTGAAAGGAAGCTAACAAAGGAATCAAAACGGCGCCGTATTGGAGAAACAAAAACGACGTCGCACCAAGCGGAAACGCCCGCGTTTAGGCGAGGCGAAGGCGCAGTCGCCCTGGCGACGCGAGCTGGGCGCTCGCCATCGCTATGGCAATGCGTCGCCCTAACGACGCGAGCTGAATGCTCGCCATCGCTATGACGATGCGTCGCGTCGCCCTAGCGACAAGGATACATCAATTTTCTTTTCTCTTCTTTTTTTTTCACATGAAAAAATCCCAAACTTCCGAAATTCATAACTCTTAATCCCCAACTCTAATTTTGACAAACTTAGTCTTTATAGAAAGCTTGAGGAAAGCTCTACATCTTCTATGAAGGACATAAAAATCAATTCGACTCCTAAGGGAGTCCATTTTCTGGTCAAAGATACTATTCTCTAATAATCATGCTAAAACCACAATATAAACTTGTAAAAATCATAACTTATTATTCCGAGATCGAAAAATTGCATACTTTATATCAAAATAAAGATCAAAACAAATCTTTCAATTTTCATGAAGAACATTAAAGCTAAATTAACCTCTAACTAGGTTAATTTCTCAGTCAAAAATTCAATCATAATTAAAGTCAAAAGTCAACCCTATCACACATAAACTTTGACTTATCATAACTTCCACTCCCGATATCGAAAAATTGCAAACTTTATGGCTACAGAAAGCTCTTAACATAATCTACAAGTTTCCAGAAGATCATTTTATCAAATTTTTCCTAAATCAAAAGTGAACCCTCAAAGGCCAAAAAGTCAAACTTTTTATAATTTTTCATATTTTCACACTTTCTCTTTTTAGTTCTTGCCATTTAACTTCATTTCAATCAACTCATCCACTTTTGAATATTTCTTATTTTTACTTCAAAATCGGGGTCCAACAACTTAGCTGCTTAGCTCAACCCATTATTTTCCTCCTCAGGTGCAACTCAGGAAATCAGTTGATCCTTGCCAGGCATCGAAAAACTCCGCAGTAGTTAGAGATCATTGTATTAAGTTAGTATTTTAGCTGGCCCCCGAGCATGTCATCATGGAGCATATTTCATGTATTTTGGATTTATACTTATTTGTATTATGCATGGTTGATAACACTTGTTGATCTTCTTTTGGATTGTAATGGCATGAAGCCCTTGGCTTATATGGTATTTATTGCATAGTTCGAATGATTGGGTGTATGATATTCGTGTGTAAAATTTTGCATGTGCGAATCGACTTTTCTATGGATGTTGGGATCGGGTCCGATGTTTTGGGTAGCCCGTCGCGGGCGCAGCCCGATGGGCCACCTCGAGAACAGGGTTCTGAGGCCCGGGCCCAACAAAATCATGCTCGGGGTGAACGTTTTCATAAAGGAAAAATTCGCCCAAAATCTTACAACTTCGTCGCGGCAAACCCCTAAGTTGGCCGTGGTGAACTTCACCCCTCAAAGCAAACTTCGACAGAGGCATACGTAGAACATTTCATTTTCCATATTTTTCTTCCTACCTTTCACATATAATCCATTTTAAACCTAAACCATCCCTTCTACTTCATTTCCAACTCCATTTTAACGCAAAATTATTCACAAATACATCATAATCTATCTTTGATCATTAACCCTAAAAGATTAAAGCATTTTCATAAACCATTCATCAACAACTCCCTACACACATCCAACTTCATATAACCATACTCATGATATTTAAAGCATAACTTACTTAATTAAGCTCCAAATTCTTCAAACTCTTCAAGATCTCCAAAAACCCTAACTTCCTTATTTCTTTTCTTCTTCTTTTCTCTTCTTTTCCCTCTTCCACGACACTTCCCTTCTCTTCTTCTAATCCAAGACTACATTTTATTCTAACCTTCCTATTTTTCCCTTTATGTAGTTAGTCAAAATGACCCTCCTTCATTTAATCCAAAGTCTACTTACCTTAGGCCATTTATCTAATACCTTAATCATACACTAATTTAATTCTAACTTTGACATAATAATTAAACTCCAAATAAAATGGTCTATCTAGCAAGACCACTAAATTTATTTAAATCATGCTTAATAAATAATAATAAAAGATTCGGGGCCTAACGTGGATTACCGAAATCCATCACCAGTGACCGCGATGTTATTTTCACTAGTAATTTTTGGAAGGAGTTGTTTCGTTTACATGGAACAAAACTTCAGTTCTCCTCCGCTTTTCATCCACAAACAAATGGACAAACTGAGGTGTTTAACCACACCATTGAGATGTATCTTTGATGTTTGGTGGGTGATTCACCACGCAAATAGGTCGAGTGGCTTCCTTGGGCTGAGTATTGTTATAACACCTCCTTTCATAGTTCTTTGCAGACTACCCCATTCCATGTGGTTTATGGCCGAGAACCCCCACGCCTCTTAGCTTATGCCAACAGCTCAACTAAGGTTAATGCAGTAGAGGTGGCTTTTGTTGAGCGTGATCAATTATTGGAAATAATTAGGCAGCGCCTTGCATAAGCACAACGCAGAATGAAGGAAGGGAATGATAAAGGTCATCGCGATGTTGAATTTATGGTTGGTGATCGAGTGTGGTTGAAGCTGCACCCCTATCGGTAGAAAACAGCTAGACTAGCTGTTTACAATAAGCTGTCACCAAGATTTTATGGGCCCTTTTAGGTTTTACGACGTGTCAGTTCAGTTGCTTATGAGTTGGACTTCCTCTGGATAGCAAAATACACAACGTCTTCTATGTCTCTCTTTTGAAGGCATTTCATGGCTCGAAATTACCCACTCTGACGAGTTTACCTCCCTTTGATGATGGGAAAATTGCAGTTGTGCCTAAGGCTATTGTGCGAGCTCGCCTTAATAGAGGTACAAAGGAATTGTTGGTACAATGGAAGGCTTTTTTGTAGATGATGCAATGTGGGAGTCCTTTGAGAGCTTTGTCCAAGCTTATCCTTCATTTCAACTTGAGTACAAGTTGTTTCAGCGGACGGGGGTTATGTTATGGATGCGTTCGTAGATCAGTCCTACAAGCGGAAGGAGCATTGAAGCCTTGCCGATTTACAAGTTATTTAGATTTTATTTCAATAAAAGATCAGTTGTGCTGATTTAGAAGTTATTTAGTTAGATTCTATTTCAATAAAAGATCAACTGTAATTTGGCGATTGTTACAGCGAGATAGGCATTACTTATTTTAGAAACTTACAATGTTAGGATTTTTATTGCTTGTAAAACGTTGCCTATTTATGGCTTTATTGAGGAATAGAAAGGGAAGAGTAGAAAATTATTCCAATTGAGATTTGAGTTCTCTCTAATGAATTCAGAGGTTTCTGGTTCCCTTTGACGAGTCGAATTACTTATCAAAATAGGTTGACACAAGAACTCGAGTAAAGGTAAGAACAAAGATTATTTGCTTGATTTTGATTTTTGTGTGAATTGCCCTGTGACACGATCCATGATTCGGGAACGTAACAAATTGCCATAGCTTTGAGCTTAGACTATGAAATATTATTAATTAGATATGAGTTAAATAAGACCTTCCTCTGTTTAGGTTACTGGAAGAGCCAAGAAGCATTGTCTAATTTGACATATTCTCCCTTTATTCAATCTAGAAACCACATAAAATTTCTATTTTCAATGTATTAACATTTTCCATGTAATAGTTCTTAAAAAAGATAGAAGGTTTGTTAGTTTTTATAGTTAATATAAATTAAATTATGTTTACATATCATAACTATTTATTAGTTTATAGGAATAATTTAGTTTATCCTTACCATAAGTTGATAACATGTAATTGGCTTCTTGGTAGTTCCAAAACAAGAGAACCAAAAGTGTCATGATAAACTTGTATTCCTATCACTATGTCTGAAAACAACTTCCTGATTTTAATGCATTATATGAATTCAAGGATGACAATAAGGATCTTTTCTTCTAATTTTATGCGCAAAGACTATTGTAAGTTGTGTCAACTAAGCATCAAATTTCATGGCTGACAGGATTAAAGATTGTTTTTCTTTTTTACAGTGTTGGGAATAATTAGGGCATAGCAAGTATATGTAAGTTACTCGGATAAACATCAATATTGCTTGGTTACTCGTACTTACAATTTGATGAAACAAGTAGTCTTTGATCGGAATAATGATGATTTGTTACCTAATTAAAGGCTTAGGAATTTTGTGACCAGGTTTAACGGTCATTCAGTATGATGCCATTGTCCTTTTAGCAAATGAAACCTCTTGGTTTTCACAGGAGTTCTCTTCTTCTACTATTAATGTCCTGCATAGTGTCACAAAGTTCTTCTAAGTATCAAACTTATACCACAAGTTTCTTTATACAATAATCTTACTTAAATCTGTTTAAGTGGGACTCAGCCTTTTCATATGATCTAACTTGTTCTTAAATGTATCACAATCCTCACAGTATTTAATTCTTACACTATTGCAAGATTACTGAGAAAGCATTCAACTATCAAAGGCAATAATAGAAGTAAGAAAGAGATACAATAAATGTTAATCTTTATTACTTTTCTTGAAGTATACAAATGAATGCTCTTTTTTAATCTGTATTTGAAGAGCAAGGTTCAAATGAGCTATTTATAGACATCTCTAGCTTGATGGCCAACTTATAATTCAGAATCCTAACTGAACTAAACTGACTAGATCACTCCTTATCATATTACATCACACTAGTAGGATGACATCCACATCCAAATAAGACTCTTTCTAATAGGATTTATATTTTAGCTACATCCTAATTTACAAGATAAGAGATTAAATCTATCTAGGAATGATATATCCATATCAATGAAAATCTTCACTATCTTCAAATGATCCTCCTATGTGGAATTCATCTTTTAGAGCTAATGTCTATCCTCTATAATCTTATTTGTCACATCATCCAAGATATCTCATGATCTCTATCTATAAATGATGAGTCATCCAAGCCCAAACCCTTTCATAATATACTAGTATGATCCAATGCTTTCTCATGTCAAGTCTATTAGTCATGATCTAGTGGTTTAAGCATACACTAAGTCCTTAGTTTATCAAGAACTTAACCTTAGCCAAGTCAGTCCGTACAGAGCTTAAAACTCTAACAAAACTCGCACCATGCTTGATCTAATTAGCTAAATTATCTTGGAGCTCTCATATGCCACTGTCATACTTGTGCATCTAACCTTCAACCTAAAGCTTGTTTCTAGCTAGTTATGAAATACCTTCATGTGCTAAGAGGATGACAAACTAGCCCCACTAGATAAATTTCAAGCCCTCGTCAAACTGGTCTAAAGGTAGGCATTCATCTGAACTTCGAACTACCACAAGGTAGTATCTTTATCCCATATAGCTTTTATGATCGACTTTTCCTTCTATAAGATCAAGAATTTTGTCCTCCGATTCTTCTTATATTTTCCTACTATTCGATGATCTAAGATCTTCCCCATTGAATCCTTGAACTGTTTTCTCACAACTGTTGAAGCTCTAACATTTGAGAAAACTAATATGAAAAGTAAGATATACCTTCAATCTCTTAGACAACTTTAATCTATATATCACGTTCCCCATTTGACTCAACTCTTTAAAAGGTCAATTGTACTTAGGCACCAATCTTTGATATATTTACTTACTCGAGATCCTATTCCAAATATGTGGGGTAAGTTTTAATAGTTCCTTATTTCTCACGTTGAACTCTAATGATCTCCTCTATTAGTTTGCTTTCTTCTTTATCCATTGAGAAGCTTTTCGAAGACTATCCCTTGCCTCATCCAACAACTCTTGCTTTTCCATCATGAACTTTTACATAGCAGGATGCTTGCCACTTGTCTTTTGTTGTGCAATCTCAAGTGGAGTGAGATGTTGTTATCCCAAGTGTTAGAGAAGTTCTCTAAAGGCAATCATCTTTAGCACTTATTGTACAAAATCATTTTATGGTTAATAAAGGCATTTTTCATTATTTCGATATTCATACATTTATGGATTTGATGTTGATCTTAAATTGATTTAATGAAGTCCTTAATACAAAACATAACATGGAGGAAATCATAATGAGATTTCTATCATTTGCAATTATGTTAGTATCTAAACCTTCCCCAGTCATAGGATTAATGAGATGGGATATCATTAATCTAGATAGACTGGTACACAGTATACTCCTTGATTGTATCAAGCAGTACATCTCATATGCTGTAAACATGAGTTGTTTAGAGCTAACATGTGAATATTTACTAAGGGTAGTAAGTACACTGGATTGACTTACTATGAGACAATTATATGGATATTTTATTCTAGTGTCAATGATAGTCTCATCATAGCAATGGTGTAAGTATTATTTGACTTGAGGTGCTCAAGGATATCTCAGATACTAATCTTGTACTTTGACTCCATTCATCGGTACCTTTCATAGGTTACTCATAGGGTGGTGATTGGGTACAGTTTAAGGTATTTGGAGGTAATTGAACAGCCAATAAAGGATTCACCACTCCTGATAGAAGGAGGTGATACCCATGGCCTCTTGTCAGGGTCATTACTCGGGAGTCTCTGCCTAGAACATATACATGTCATAAAGAAAGTCTTTAATGATACATAGAGTAATGAAATCCACAGGACAAGATCTAATATCACTTGGACTAGATGTGACATAGTCAGTCTAGTAAGAGTTGACACTTTGACCGTACTCTAAACTAAGTGGGGTATAAATAGTGAAAGGACGAATTAAATGGCACATTGCGTATGGAAGGGTTCGTAGTCAAACCACTATCATTTAAGTCAATTGGGGGTCATGACGTGTTGCTAGATACCGCTCTTAACTTACTTAAATTAAGTATTAATTTAAGTGACCAACATAACCGGGAACTTAATGGGTCACAAACAAAGGAGATCTAAAGGATGAGTAAAATGGTCTTGAATGGTGATTCAAGATATGAGAAAGTATTCGGGATTGTATTGTGATGTGATCGTGGTACAAAACGTTACATGGAATGGATTAGAAACCAATATTGTTGGCTGCCAATTTGTTCATTAACTTCCTAAAACTTCCATTAATGCATGTTATTTATTGTTATTAACTTCCCAAAACTTCCATTAATGCATGTTATTCATGGTCATTAACTTCCCATAACTTCCATTAAAGCGTGCTTTACATGACCATTAACTTCCCATAACTCTCCATTAGTTATGGGGTTATGGAAGGCCAAATAGTTCAAAAAATAGAGATGATTTTCGTGCATCTTGTGTAAGACACAAGAAAAAGAAACATTCTTTCTTACACACACACTTTTTTTTCTCTCTAACTCTCACAAAAGTTCTTGTCTTTGCTAGCACAAAGAAATAATTCTAGCTATCTCCTAGTGATGTTTCATCCTTCTATCTTCATGTGGACTTTCATTAGAGATGGTTTACATTGATCGTTGTGGTTTACGACAACCCAATAAGGAGACAATTAAAGAATGAAGGATATCATCGGAAAGGTATGTAAACATCTTACATTTCATGTTTTTGTTTTCTATATCTATATACATGAGTAGGTCTGGTTTTTGAGGTTCCATTTTACTTTTCGCTGCATATATTTGATATATATTATATGTGAGATGCACGATTGGAACCTTACACCAAGACTATCTCAAAGTAACTCTTCTCTATAACAGAAGATCTGTGCAAATTATAGTAAAATTGTATAGTATCAGGTAAACTAAACCAGTTATGTTGACTTACACTTACATAATGCCTTAAGTATCCCTCCAAAATCTTTGATCCTCTCATTTTTTTTCATTTATTTATGCGTGATTTGTCATTGAAAACTTTAAATTGTAACCCATCATGTTAAAAGAGATGTCCAGAATCAACTTATAAATTTAACGTCTAGGTCATTTACAATGTCCATAGGGACTCTGAAGTATTTCACCACATTCCTATATAATAACTCTGTCCTAATATCCAAAGGATAAGATGCCAATGCTGGCATAAAGATTACATAGAATTGATCTAAAATCACTATGATTGTCACTTTGTTATCCACCTGTAGAAACCTAGCAATGAAATCCATCGAAACTAACATCCATAGTTTTTCTGGGATAGATAAGAGTTGTAGCAAATCGACTCCCTTCTTCCTCTCCGTTTTATCTAACTGTCACACAAGGTATGTCTTGACATACAACTTGATGCCATTCTCCTTTTTGGCCAATAGTAGGAACGAGCTAGGAGTGTCATCATCTTTTGAACTCCGGGGTGAATAGCCTACTGTGAGTCATGTGTCTCCTTCAATAGTTACTTCCTCAAGCCAGCGATACTGGACACATATATTTAACTACTCTTAGTCATTAAAAGCCTATCATTATCGAATCAAAACCTGCATACAACACCTTCTTTAACTTATGAGATTAATTTACAGTATGTATTGTTGAAAGGAGCTGCAACACCTTCTTCCAAGTTAAGACATCTTCCATGTTGTTGTATCTCTCCGGTTTATGCTCCCAGACAAAGTCATATTTAGCAAGAAACTCCTTCCACTGGGCTTGCTTGTTAGACAAATTCTTTTGGGTTTTGAAAAATGTGTTCGCGACATTATCGTTATGAATAATAGACTTGGTCCCTAACAAATATTCTCATCATGTCTTAAGGTAATGCACCCTATGAGCATCTCCTTCTCATACACTATGTAATGTTGATCTACACTATTGAGATTTCATGTCTCAAATGCTAAGGAATAACCCTCATGAATTGTAACTCCACCAATAGCTTTGTCTGATGCATCTATATATATATCTCAAATAGAAGATCAAAATCGAACAGGTTTGATTAAGGTGATGAATTTAAGTTTCTCGATTACCTCTTAGCATGCATCCAACCATTACCACTCTTACTTTTCCTTTAGCAATTTCATTAATGATGTCGCTTTCTTTGAGTACCCTATTAAACTGCTTATAGTAGTTAGCTAGTTCGATAAAACTCTATAACTATTGTATTGTCATGTGAATCTGCCACTCAACTATTCCCTTCTTTTTCTTTGGATTCATCCTAACTTGACCTTTACTCACCAAGTAACCTAAGAATCTATATCCAAATGTGCAGACTCACACTTCTCCAACTTCAAAGAGCTTGTGTTGCCTCAGCTGCTCAAAAACTTTTCTCAAGTGCTCCCCGTGTTCTGCCTTATCAATGTTATATACTATGATGTCGTGTATATCATGGAGATACACCATAATGAACTCTTTAAAGAAGTCGTACAACACATCGTTCATCAGGTTGTAAAATGTCATGGGGACATTAGTCAATCCAAACAACATGACTACGAATTTGTATAACCTATACTGAGTCACGCGTTGTCTTTTACTCATAACTCTCAACTATTTGCACTTGTCAATACCCACTTTGTAGATCAAGCTTCGTAAAAATCATAGCCCTCGATAATTTGTCCATCAAATCTTGAAATAAGGAAACATGATAATTGTTTTTAATTGTTATCCTGTTTAAGACTCGATCTTAAAATCAACTCGATCCTATGATCAATCTCTTAACAATGAAGAATTATCTTAGGCAACTCTTTAGAAATCACGTTCTAAAACTCCCTTAATAAACTTACAATGCATAAGGAATTTTCACCTTATAGTCCTCATCAATCTTCCATATGGCAGTGAGATAGGTCTCAATATCTTTCTTCATGACATTAATGGATGACATATGTGATATCGTTATTATATCATTTACCGATCCCCTACTAAATATACAACAGCCAACATAAAAGAAATTTTATTCATATATGATCATCATATCTTCTAAACTTGGATATAACATCGTCTTTGTTGCCTTCAAGAAGTTGATCACTAGTATCAACTCGAAATCTTCAAGTGGTATGACCATGCGGTTAAACATGGCATGCTAACTCACTATGCTCATAGGAAATTATAAGCAGCTCCTACCACTACTTGTGCCTTACTCCTAAGGGTCCTCATCTTGTTCAAGGTTTTTGACACCTTATGTCCCAAATTGTGTATTGTCTTTTCTGCTATGAAAAAGTGTGTTGTACCATCTTTTTACGCACCTGTATCTAACATTGTGGGTACCTCTTTTCCATTGACTTGTATTCCCACATACATCAGCCTATCAAAAGGATTAAATTTGCTTTTAATCATATTCAACAAGGCGTTCAAATTTATTGCCACTTTAGAATCTTCTTCCTCTTCTTTGGTGATCAGGGTGTTTGGCTTTTACTTCCTTAGACATTCTTTCGTAAAATATGGATCTCTGTATAGGTAACAAGTAAGTTTCCCTTTTTGGAGGACATCTCTCACTTTTGAAGTCGTCATTTTGCTTACCTTTTCTTTTGAAATCTCCCTTCTTGGATTCTTTCTTCTTATGAAATCTCCCTTCTTGGATCCTTTCTGGTCAATTCTTTCCAATGAACACTTTTTGGCTTGTGTCGATGGGAGTTCAACCCACACTGATTTCGGTAGAGGTTCTCATTCTCCACCAAAGCTTGGAATCTCCATCCAAGTACATAGCTTTCATATTGAACTTTTCAATATCAGGTACCTTAGTAGTCACAAAATACTACTCCATATCCTATAGAAAGTTCTTGAACTCCTTCACATTTTGCACACCTTCAAAAACTTTAAATTCATGCACCTTTACCGTGGTGCTCTTGACACGTCCAACATCTTATATTTCAATAGCATATCTTAAGATTGTCATTAGGAACTTAGTCTCCTATTGTACCTTTATCAAATATGTTATTTGATACTGCAACTGTTAGATCTTTTCCTCCAACATCTAAAACTGAATATTGTAGGAAGTGATCACTTCCTCTCTTTGGGGAATTTGCCCTATATATGTCTCCACCTTAATGACACGCTCTGTTAAATTTCTGCCTCCCACCATATCAAATGTGACTCTGATACTTATTATTACAAAGGTCCTATAAGCACAAAACTTATATCACAAGTTGTACCTACTCCTTTACACGATAATCTCACTTAGATCTGTTTAGAGTCAACCTTTTAATATAATCTTTGACTAACTAACTTTTTCTCGAATACCTTACAATTTCGTAGTGTTTAGCTCTTTCACTCTTACAAGATTAAAGACAACGATCGAAGCACGAAAGAGATACAAAAAATGCTAACCTTTATTACTTCCCTCAGAATATACAAAGGAATACTCTCTCTCAGTATTTATCTGAGGAGTAAGGCTTCGATGAACTTATACTAATTGAACTAAACTACTAGATCACATCTTATGCTTATCAAATTACATTATACTAGCAATTACATCTTTGTCTAAATAGGACTGTATTTGATAAGATTTATATTTTAGCTACATCCCAAATAACAAGATAAGGAGATTATATTTATCTAAGAATGATACATCTATATTCACAAAGATCTCTACTATCTATAGATGATCCTCCCATATATTCTTTATCTTTTAGAGTTAATGTATATCCTCTATGATCTTATCTTTCACATCATCCAAGATCTCCTCATAATCTCTGTATGAGTCATCCAAACCCAAAGCCTTTCATAGCATAGTAGTTTAGTCCAATGCTTACCTATATCAAGTCTAGTAGTCATGGTTCATTCATTTAAGTATACACTAAGTCTTTAGTTCATTAAGAACTTAACCTTAGCCAAGTCAGTCAGTACAAAGTCCAAAACTCTACAAAAACTCACATCACACTTGATCTAACTTGCTAAGTTACCTTAGAGCTCTCGCATACCACCTTCATGCGTGTGATCTAACTAACCTTCAACCCAAAGTCCGTTTTCATCTAACTGTAAAAGTGTCTTTATATGCTAAGGGGCTAACAAGTAGACACAAACTCTACTACTTCTTTTCTCGTCATTTTAACTAATTTCTATTGCAATAAATTAGTTGTGTAGTTCTTCAAAACTATATTAAAATTATAAATATTAGAGTAAAATAAATTTTATAAATTTACATATCATTAAATGAAAATAAAATCTTTGAATATTTAAATAAGCGTGTAATGTACTTACAAAAATATATATTTTATATGAAAATACCCATAAGAAGTATTTAAAACAAAATAATACGATATTGGTTTTCTAACTCACATCTACAAAGAACAATGTCTTGTTTGCTTTCCTTTTAGTAATACTAAGGAAAAGAAACAAGAGAAACAATTTTATCATTTTCAAAAGCCAAAACTATATAAATAAAATCTAAATCAATATATGATTAATGAATCATGAAAAGTTAATGAGAAGGAATACTATAGTTTACTCAATGGACAAAGATTTCCTTAGGTAAAAACACTTTCTTTTAAAGGCGAAGTAACATAAGGTAAAACATGCAACTTATTTTTGCAACGTTAAATACCTATTTTATTTTAAAATACTCAATTTAGATATTAAAGTGATTTGATGTCTCTTGATGTATTTTAAATTAATGTGTTCATATAATTGGTCAATTTGAAGTAATAGTATGTATATTAATTACCCTGATATAAAATTTTACTAAATCATATAATGACAATAGCCTTCTCTTAAACGACTAGATTGAAACGTTTTGGAACATTATAAATAAGAAAAGAGCCATCTAGATTGTAAATAATGATCATACTATCAAAATAAAACAGAGAGAAAATAATGATAAAATCAATTTTAATTTTTAATAAAATTTCAATTAAATAAAATTTTTCCAAATTTTATTACAAATTTAGACGTGTTTCTATTTTTAAAAAATAGAAAATAAAAATAAAACAAAGCGGAACAACTCGTAAATGAATCTCACATTAAAACACAATAATGTTAAGGAGTTAAACAAAATTAAAGACATTATCAATACATAAACAAAGAGATTTATTTGATTTTAGATCGTTTCAAATTTCTAGCAAACCATTTTTGTTTCTTTTAGAGATACTTATTAATAAATATTTTAAATTTAATTTAGATACAATTATTATATTTATTTTAATATATTTTACATTAGAAATAGGAATAGAATGAGATATGAAACTTATAAATCTTGAACAGTTGTCAATTAATAGAAATATATCATATGAACGATTGAAATGACATCAATTGGAAATGATTGTGACAAATATAATGTTTCAGTTTCTTTATTTAACACTATTGCAGTTCCACTAGTTACACCACACAAAACATTATTGTGGATAACAAATTTAGAATTATCTTGCCTTGAAATAGTCTACCTTCCTGCATAGGAGAGACCAAACCCTTGTAATAATTTCATCAACGCTGAACTAAAGTTTAGTTTCATTTTGAAGAAGAAGAACTGATGAGAAGATGGCGAACTCCGAGTCTATTGGAGGAGAGTTTAATGAAATTGAACCCAAACTAATCCACTTAACTCAAATTCTTAGACCGGATATATTTGGAGCTTAAAAACACGAAGACTTGGACTATTTAAAGCTTCATCACTTAAGCCCAAGAAGATATCAAACTTATTTATTTAATTTTGGACTTCGTTTTATTTTGGACTTCTATGTTTTTTTAGCCCAACCTTTTATTATTTGACCTAGGTATAAATACTTATGTTTTAGGGTTTTACAATGATGGAGATGATGTTGTTTTGAGAGCCGATGGCTTTAGGGAGAACTTTGTTCTCTTGTTCTTGTTACTTTTCAAACTATCTTTCACTTATCAATTGTTTTATCAATTGTGGCGTGTTGATTGTTCATTTCTTGGTTTTATTTTGATCATCGGGATTGCTCGGAAAAAGTTTCCAAGAGGTGTCATAGAAATCAAACCTTGCGTATCCTTTGTTTTCTTGATTGTTCGTTTCTTGGTTTTATTTTGATCATCAAGATTGCTCGGAACAAGTTTTCAAGAGGTGTCGTAAAAATCAAACCTTACGTATCTTTTATTTTCTTGTTATTGTTCGTTTCTTGGTTTTATTTTGATCATCGGAATTGCTCGGAACAAGTTTTCGAGAGGTGTCGTAGAAATCAAACCTTGCGTATCATTTATTTTCTTGTTTGTTGAATTCCAAATATCTATCCTTTTTATTTCTTTTAGGTCAAAACCCCATAAGACAAAATACCCATTAAAATCATCATCCTATCGACATCGATCTTTCTGCAGTACGCATACAAAAACAATAGTTTGTTAGATTGAGATCCTTGGTCAAATTTAACGGTGATCAATGGAGTAGAAAAACATAATGATCAAAGGAGGAGAGAACTTTATACTGCCATTGTATCTTTGTATTCAATCTGTTGATACTCTATTTAATACCTCATCATAGCATGTTTACATGACCCCAACCTTAGTGTGATCAGCCTAATGGCAAGCATCTCGTTGCTTATTATTTTCTGACAGTTTGTTTTCCACAGCTATGAATCAACCAAGAGTCCATGACAGTGCCAACGTGGTGGCATTGAAGTATGAATCAGACAGGAAATGTTCCTGTCATCCGAATGTGGTCCAGGGTAGTCCTGAGGCCATATTTCAGCACTGCCTGGTTTGCCTGCCTGAACCCATCTCCATAAGCTGATGATCCATCTGACTCAATCTGGTGTTGAAAAAACTCGCCAAATTTCTTCTCAAAGTCAGACCGTTTTCCCTTCTTTGACGATGTGGAGGAAGATGAAGGCGGCAATGATGAAGAAGCAACATCACTTCCAGAAGAAGAGTAGATCTCTGCCTCCAACCACATATGAGCTAGAACCTGACATATACCTTCTTCAACCTCTGGACGCAAGTTAGGATAGCCTGTTGAATATGTCATCAAATAAATTTAGCTAGCAGAATCGGAAGTGCAAACATTGATGAGAGAATAGATAGAACAATAACCTTTAAGCCGAAGCCATGCGTGCATCATCTCATGAGCCAGAATCGACCCAGTTAATAACCTGTAGGTGGGAAAACTCATAGTCATGGAGCAAAAAGTCTGCAGAGTAGGGTCTTACAAACAAATCAGAACAAAGAAATCACCTGGGGAGCCCATACAAAATAAGAATTGCAGTTACTTCGCATCTACGTACTAGCCTATAGGGCTCTGTCACCAAGTTTATGATCTGGTAGCCTTCTCTCTTTGGTCTCCTTAATACCTACAACATTTGGTAATATAATTATACATTTAAGCTCACTTAAATAAACATTGCAACCAAAATTACAGCAGGGAGTGCTGAAAAGGAACACATACAGTAGTAACTGTTTGTTCTTCAGACAAGCAGAGTCCTCTGGTCTCAGGTAAGTGATGATGGCCCTGAAAGTGAAGATATGTTAGTTCTCTGGAGAATAAGAATCGTGGTTGTTTGCCTCGTAAAAGCTTCAGTGCACCAGCCTTACATTCTTTTCTCCTTCCATGGCCTCATTCAATGCTTGCCTCTCAACCAAAAGTAAGGGAATTTCTTGCTCGACTTTCATATTTAAACCTTCATAAAATGCACGAATTTCAAAATAAAGTGGCTGGCACTCATGAGTATCCATTAGTGCAGAGTCTAGACATTCTAGACATAGCTTGCGACCATCATCTAGTGATAGATATCTCATATCCCTGGGCTGCATGGATGGAAATTCTTTATGAGACCAACAAGTTAATGATTAGGGAAAACAAAAGTGATAATTGCGCTGTTTGCTCTCCATATTCTTTTAACTGACCTCCATCCTCTCGCAACTACAACATCGGCAAGTCCCATCACGCTCATGTGAAGGGCAATACTTCTGCATCCAGAAAGGATGTGCTCTATATTCGACAAGACCGCTTGCATTTGTTGGAATCTGTAAGAATACCAATATGGAAATTTAACATATCTGTACAGTTCAGGCTGCTTATGCGTGGGCCTAGATTTGTAGAATGATTCCAGTAACTCAATGGAGACATTCATGTACACTTCTCTCTTTTCTAAACAGCACTTACAAAGTTACTGCAAACATCACATCTCGGGTGGTGATGCTCCTTATGGCAGGATTTGTGGTAAGGACGATTCCCTGACATGGCGAACTATCACAAGAGAGAAAAAGATGGAAACTTTTTGAGCTGAATGATTATTGATGTAACTCAATAATGTTTAAAGATGAGAGGAGAAATTGATAAATTACTCAACACTTTCTAGACCTCAAAATCAAATAATCCATTAACTCGCATAAAAGTTGAACCTCATAATCAGTTATTGGATGATTGCAAGCATGGCATCTAAAGCATTCAGGATGCCAAACAGCACCCATGCAGCTTAAAAAACGCCCACGACCAATCTCTGCATGGCACCCAGCACAGATCCTAGTACCAAGACATTTTTACAACCAGGTCAGGGTTCATACATGTCTGCAACATGCAAAAATCACTTAAGACATTGTGCAAGAAGCTGAAGCAAGTCCTATAAGCAATTGTTAAAATTGATCGGTCCTGATATTGAATAAGGTTGTATGCATTTCAAGTTCATCAAGTAGTTGCAATATCAAACCTTCCGATTTGTAAGGTAGATGTAATCTCAAGTCGAGTGGAAAGTATAACAGAACAGTTTCTTACACAACTGATCTTGCAAACTACATAAGTGAACTTTAAGACATGAGGTAATATCTTCAACCAGGGCACCAATTTGCTTGATCATTTTATAGAATCTGTATAACTTTTTGCCAATTATTGAAAAAGCTTAGCAGACCAAGCAATGCAGCTCTTTTGACTCTCAATCCTTGCTGAGATGAAAATACTCATTTCCTTTCGATATCCCACAAGTCTATATTATTTCCTATTATATGAATAAGCCAATTATATCCTTCAAACAGCTTCTGAATGAAGGCAAACTGCTCTACTCAAATCAATTCGTCATCCAGCCAAAATTGTTCATGCCACAGCAATCCAATGCCACTCTCTACTCTTCAAGGAAATTTTAACAAGAAGCTAAAAAATTCCTTATCATTATTAAGTACTGGAATAGAAAAAAATAGATGATCTATACATTTACTGTACCTGTAACCAGGTGGATGGGAGGATGGATAAGGTGGAAGTATATTCCTACTATCCAATTGAGGAGGTGAATCGACAATTAAGCTTTCTTGAATAGCTTTAGCAAGTTGTTCATCTTCCTCTAATTGAGACTTTATATACTGCTCATCTTCTTCCAATCGAGACTTTACATACTGTTCATCTTCTTCTGAATGATAGTATCCATTATCTTCTGTGTGGTGGGATTGAGTATCTTCCTCTGCTGAAGATGAATGAATTAATTAACCAAATATACCAGGTAAAATGGTTATACAAAATATAAGGAAGACAGTGTTGGCAATCAAACCTTCAGGAGGGAATGGCGGATCAGAGCGATTTAACAGATATAAAAGATTATTAAACATTGGCTAGTAAATCAACACAATCAGATTAGGGAGAGCAAAGAACACGAAAATTAACTGCAACTGTGACTATGCACAGCCACTTAGTTCCTACAGATTGTAAAGAGTAATACAGCCCTTTAAGTGTTAATTCTTTTGGCAGATTAAGAGGAACCCAAATTATACATACCCTCTTACTCCACCTCCAATAAGGAAACTTTAGACCAGAATTATTCCTTTTACAAGATTAGATTAAAAAAAATAGAAATAAGTAAGCATCCACTAGGACTAGGCCATAAAAGACGGATGTTAAAGAGTTTTGTCGTATCCATTCTTGAAATGCAAAGAACTTGAAAGATATCAGGATTAGCGCTTACAGCTGTGGAGCTTACCAATCACCTTTTTCCCTTTATGATCTTCTGACAGGGAAAGTGCAATAGCATGGTCAATCTCTTCTTGGACAAAATCTGATGAATTATCCTACATCCAATATATTTTCCATCAATGTACAGTTAAATTGGGGAAAGTTAATCGAGACGTAGAATATACAGAAGAGGCAATCCTGATATCAATCAATAATAAAAAATATATGGAAAGTGGAAGATCGAAATTACCACTGATCGTCGAGGCTCATCCCAGTACACATGATCTTCATACTTCCCATGATACTGGCCTTTATAGGTAGATCCGTTGAAAATCTCGGTCAACCAATCCATGATGTGAAAATTTCCTCAGTACTGGGCTGATGAAGTTTGGCCTGTCAAACAAACTTATTGATCCCAATATTGATGCGCAGTGACGTAATAACAAGTAGGACAGAAAAATCTGAAACTTTCAGTTTCCGTGAATGAAGCAAATGAAAGAACTGGTGTTCTATTAATCTTCAAACACATCAAAGGTCTGCACTGGAAGTACATCCAAGTGATGCTAATTAAGTGTTATAAGGCAAAGAACACCCACCCCATTTAAAAAAGTTTATTGATAAGTAAAGCTTCAGCTTTAAAAGATACAGGGACTGTATGAAACAGTTGTTTGTGAACCGCACAAAAACGAGATGTACTGTATCATAAAAACATAACCTCACCTGCTACAGTACGTCAAGAATCTGCAGAATAATCCAGGATCAACTTCATCACTCGATTCCCAGGTGTATAAATTACCTCAGAATAGCATATGCGCCGTTATAAACAAACGGCAAGCAGCCCTGCAAAATACTCCACCTTTATCGCAAAACAAAAGAAAACTAAACAAATTATACTTTATGAAAAAGATAAGATAAAAAAGAAACAAAGAGGAAAGTTGAAGAAAGCACTTGAATCCTACGCAACTCACTAGCCTAATAGAGGACAAAAACGCCAACAGTACAAGGTTTTGGGAGTATGACGATCTAATCTATATTAAAGCCCTTCCTTTTAAAATGGTCAAGACTTCCCCTCAGACAGAGACAGAGCTTGAGAGGAATCAAAGGCTCTGATGGGTGGGTATAGTTGGTCGAATTGAAAATTTTTCTCCTTTAGCAAGTGGGTCCTCGGCTAATTTTCCACCACAACCTGGTAAATGTCAAAAAACCCATGAATCATTCTTGGTGAAAACATGACACATAGAGAGTTTATGTTTTCTTGTTGAACTTGGCTGTGTAAACTTGGGTGTTGAAAGTGTAACAGTAAGACTTGTACCGACCAAAATCTTCTTGTCAGTTTTTAAGTCGTAACACAATCCCACTACCTTCTACTCATGAAAAACCAGAATCTAACGTAGTCTACGGAATGAAATGGTTGTTACAGCCATCCTTTTATGCCTCTGATATTCTCATGTTTTCTCAGCATGGGTCTTGCAAGAATGATGCATCAATTGTTATCAGTAAAATTCAAAGCTTACCAAACAATAACGTAAGGAAAACGAACCCTCAGGTTTTGTGGTTGCCTGCCAGTTGATTCTCTCTAATAATCCCTTCAAGTCTTTGTTTGCTGCTCTGGCTTATCCCATTATTGTTTAAGTTCATTCCATTTAATAAACCAAACTGGAGGCCATCACTTTTTTGGTTTTTCTTTCATCAAAGATCGTCCGGAGAGAAGCAAGAATTTCAATTTTTCTATAAAGTTCTAAATTTTTTATTTTTAATTCTAATCGTAGTATTAATTATCACATAACTCTTTTATTTTTATTTTATTTTATTTAACATAAAATTAGAATTATTAAACTTTGATATAATTTCATTTAAAATATAATAATTAATTTAAGTGACAAAGTAACACTTACAACCAGAAATTTTCTCCATTCAATATTCATGACATAGAACTGTGCACAAATGACCCTCATGAGGTGGATCCTGACCTGACCACTCAATACATTGATTGGTAGACTACCAAATCATAGAATTGTCGACAGCTTTCACTAACCGAATAAGTCAAAAAGCTTGAACATGCGGCAAGTGAATTCTCAGTTACCCACCATCCACTGTCAGAGGAGATGGCTAAAACTGCAGTTCAAACAACAAACAAACACCGCAGACTATGACTTATCTTTGATGCAGGTATCTCTGATATTAACTAAGATCAGATTTAGATTTACCTATTTATGAATCTGAGTGGGTGACTCATAAGTTCCAAGTAGTCGGGACTTATCCTTAATGCAGGTATCTCTGATATTAACTAGAATCAGACTCGAATTTACTTATTTATGAGTCTGAGTGAGTGACTCATAAGTCCCAAATAATAGAGCCAAATTCAAATCCTGAGTTATAAAAAAAAAAAACAACCACCGCAGACTAGACTTTTCCTGTCTGAATCCCTATTTTTTTTTTCTGATGTGGTTGATGGGGCATGTCAGAAAGTTGATGCTTCAAAGAGTAATTACGTTCGAATAATATTGCAAATAATGGAAGCTGAGACTTAACCGTTCATATCTCCAATGCTTCAATTGCCAACTTGGGTCGACGATTACATGTAATTAAATCGGTGATTTCTACAACTTTGCTCCACGATTACCTAATTCGCCAAAAGTTCGAGCGTATGCCATTACATTACTTGTGGAATCCAAAAATAAAAAAGCTAACACTCTAACCTTGTGATTGAGGGTAAGTGTAAAAAGGAGTTTTAACTTAACATTATCAAACTATACACAGTTTATCAAGGCTATGCTGGCGAATTGAACAAAATTTGGTCCCTCCCTTGAAAATCATTAAAATCTAACGAGAATCAACTCAAGTCGTTGAAATTGCAAGCAAATCATCAACAACTGCAAATGATTTCGTAATATAAAAACAAGTAGTGTTAGCATAAACCCACGTTGCGTGGTTAAAACATGACGCTTGTCGCTTTGTCCTGATGCAGAAAAGCCTGTTAGTATTAAGACGGATGATGTTTGCATCTTATAGCAGCATCTGACTACGCCAGAATTGTCGGTCCTGGAATTTTTTAGTAGAATATTGGAGTTGCCCATTGTATAACTTCAGATAAAATATAATACAACCATGGCCATGAAGGTCAACGTCCTTGCCACCCTAACAAGTCATGATCAGTTCAGTGTTTTGCATCTTGCCTTGGAAGGAGTAAGTTTTACGAGTGTGTTTCAGAGATATAGATTCTGTTTAGTTAAGAAAGATTATATAAATAACAAACTTGAGTAATTGACTTCACTGAAGAAATTTTTTTTTGGTTAGGATGACTTTTCTTCAGCGATGTTCAATTGATTTGCCTTATCTAGCGTCCAATAGCCTGGTTGTAAATTGTAATCAGAAATCCATGATATTTTAGAATGAAAAAATGAGCTTTCATGTCTGAGGATTTGAGAACAAAGACAATGAGGTAAAGAATGTAAAAACAGAAAAATAGGTTCAAATCACCGGATCATGTTACTTTATTTTTACCTTATTTTATGAGCATCTATCTATTCAATAAATGAGACCTACAAAAATTGAATGAATTGATGCTTATAGACCCAACATTTCATGAGAACGAAGCCGTCACTTCTTAGGTTTAGCAAGTAGGATGAGATTCAATGACAATACTTGGTCCACTAGCTCCGTAATTACAAATGCCAATCTCTCCTACATTCACCAGTCAAAACAACGACTTCGACTTTTTGCCTTTTTTTTCCATCAAAGATCGCAAATAATGTAAAAACATCTGTCACCTTATACACTACTATAATATCATGATAAATGATAGTCCCTCCTTATTGCCATCAAACCATAAAGGATTATGCTCAACTACACAAGACATTGGGCCAGGCAACTTGTAATGGACCTGGAAACATCAACATGGGTCCTTCTGGAGACTACAACAAACTACTACACAAGACTATCAAAACTCATTTTACACTTGCTAGTACCGAAATCATTCCTTCTCAACAGACTACCAGTTGTAAATAACAAATTCTGTTATGTTAGTAGAATAAATCTGTTCAATGAATAGTCTAGAAACATACATACATTCTGTATATATTGCTCTCGTAGCAAATGAAATAAACAAGCAAAAAGTTTTACACATCATATTCTTCTTGCTTCATCTTGCTTCATGGTATTAGAGCCTCATTATTGACCAACGTCATAATGACTCAAGAATCATCCTTTACCTCTAACCAAACTCGACAGTCACAGCTCAACCCTCTGTTAGACTTTCCAGCCTTGGCAAAAACCTTGACCTTCAATCTGCCTATTAAGTTAGATCGAACCAACTTCATAAATGGGAGAGCACAGGTGATAGCAACAATCCGAGCTCTTCAATTAGAAGATTACATTTCTTCGTAAGTATCTCCACCTCCACAGGTTATCACAGTCTTGACCCTTGAATTTTTTTTTATTTGATTAAACATGATTAGATTTATTTTGGGGTATTGCTAGATTAATGTATGTTGGATTTAATTAGCATGTTAATGTTAATGAGATTATGTTACATAGGTGAATTGAATTAAAGTTAAAGTGATAAGTTGCATAAGGGGTATTTTGGGGAGATCACTTAAGTGAGAAGGCTTTAAGGATTTGAAGGAGGGACAAAATGGACATTATGCATTCATTAAGGGTATAAAAGGGAGAAGAAAAGACTTGTCTTGCATTGGAAGAGAGAGAAAACAAAAATTGGAGAAAAGAGAAGAGAGAGAGCGACGTGTAGGAGAAAAAAAGAGAAAGAACAGAGGGCTAAGCTAGGTTTAAATTTTTCTTAACCTTCAAGAGGGATTTTGGGATTGAGAAAGAAGGGAAAAAGGAAAAGGAAGATTAGAGTTTCCACTAGAGCCAAGAAATCCATTGATTGGTGGAGATTCAAGGTAAGTTTGTGTTTTGATATTTGAATTTTTGGAAGGATTTTAGTTCAAAGATCTTAGGAAATGTATAGGTTTAGGTATTCTAAGGTCAATTTTATGAATATATTTCTTTGGGTTGTCCAATTTGAATTCTTTTTGATTTGGAGTTTTTGTCAATGTTGAAGAAAATCAAGATAGGCAAGAGGAGCAAGAGGAGAGACATCCTTGAGCAAGTTTCAAGCAAGGAAACTAAGGTGGGTGACATTTTTATAGTTGAGTTTATAGCCTATTAAAGCTTCTTAAAATAAATGGAAGTTAATGATTTTCCAACTACCTTGACAATGTACATTTATTGTCCTTTAAAAATGCCTTGAGAATGTGTGATGTGATTTTGTATGTGAATTTCTGTGAATGACTTATGAGTTGATATGAAAATGTTTTCAAATGACTTTATAATAGTTGTATTTGTCACTTTTGAATGATTCGGGAAATGGTTTTATGCTTGGTATAGGAATGTTGATGGGAATGCATGTGAAATGTGTCATGTGCATGATAAGTAAGTTTTAGAAATGTGTCATTTAGGGCAATTAGTTTTCAAGTCATGAATTACATGTTATGTGGGTTTGTGATGATCCCCTAAGTTAAGTCAAGTGCACTTAATTAAAAAAGCCTCTTCTACCTGCCCGCTAGTAACATGGAGCTCCCTCGCGGACTCCCATAAGTTCACGGTTACGTAAGACCATTTTGCAGGATTACGATAGTACATTCTATTCATGGCTACATAGGACCCGTAAGGAAAATGTGTAATACGTTTTGTACGAATCCACCCAAACCATTACAATGTGCTTATGTGTTTACATGTGTTGACAAGTTTGATGAATATTTAACATATGTGAATTGTGAATTGGTTTCACAAGTGAGAAATATATATTTTATGGATTTTGTGAAAATTTGTTATGATCATAAAGGTTTTCAATGATTTTTGCTTATTATCGATTATAAAATTATTACCCATGAGCGTTAAGCTCACCCCCACTCCTTCCCATCCATAGGAGATTAGCAAGATATTGAGTGATCGAGTCGAGCGTCAAGGCATCACTCCAATTTGCACATTTTGCTCTTTTCAAGTTATATTTTGTAAAAACAATGCTTTATTGCATTTTGAGAAATTGCTATTTTTGTAAAGTTTGTATTTTCAATTATGTTGTAAGGTGGCTCGAAATGCCCACTAAAACATTTTAACACTCTTATTTTGATGTGAATAAAATACATATACATTATATTTGTTTATGGCTTTCCAAAGTCTTTATATTGCATTTTTAAGCTTTTCATGGGGGTAAGATTTGTGTTCTGACTCCAGGGGAAATTTTGGAATAATTTAGGATGAATTTGACCAAGTTGTCTTCATGGAAGTTGAAGATGATCTTTCTAGCTTTCCAACGATATAAAGATTGTAATTTTTAGACATCGGAGTGGACAGTTATGCTCATTACAAGTTGTGATGCCGTATAGGATGTGTGTATCGGACAGCTATGGAAAATGATGTTTAATTGTGGTTTTGATGAATCAAATGGGATGAGAATTGAGAGTTTTATCCGATAAAATTGGTGTTTGAATTGATATGAAGTGAGTTTGCACTAGAAGAGTTGGATTTGGGAAGTTTATGAGTGAATAGGATGTTAGAATGGATGTAGGAAGCATTGGAGGGGTTTTGGAGGGGTTTGGGAAACCCCCATGTCCATTTAACGGACTTTAAGTCCATTTAATGGACCTTCTCGGGTTAAAAAAATGACCCCCAGTGTCACCAATATCCGTTTAATCGACCAAAAATGGCTTCCAACCTCGACAATGTTCGTTAAATGGACATCCACGGGACAACTTCAGTAAATTACGATTTTTGACCTCTTAAATGGAAAAAATCACTTTGTGGTCTTCATGAAAGTTGTAGATCTAGAAGTCTTCTTTCAAATAGTCTAAGAACGAACTCAATATGACATATGTAACAAAAGTTATGGTAATTGTTCCAAAATAGGTACAAAATGATTAAGGACATACACATATTGAATTCGTTTGACCATAACTCCCTCATTCGACCTCCGCATGAAGTGATTCTTGAAGCAATAGATTCTTAAGACATGTTTCTATCTTTCCATAGAAATTTGTATCTTTTGGAGTTGATTTGAAAAAATTTTCATTAGAGAAAGTGAGGAGTCGATTGGGAGAGCATGATTGAGTTATGAACACACTTTTGTTTTTTTGCATATCTTGAGCTGTTGTCAGAACCTGATCCCGAGACCGGATCCCAACTCCAACTATTTACACCTTAACATTAACGCTTATGCTCTTGCTTACATTCCACACCTATTGGACCCGTTTCCAGAGCCCAAAATTTTGGAGCCCTAAAGCTTGCGCTCATAATCTTGCAGGATTCTTAATTGTAACTCCACCTTCGTGGCAAGCACACACCATGTATACACTAAAATCATGGGTCGACTTATTCATCTAATTTGTAGCTTTATGCCTCAAGTTCTCCCTGAAACAAGAATCACCTTAATCGGAGTCATATAACTCAAGATACACTCCAAAAAAAAAAATCTAAGAGAGTTCATACCCGAAACATGCCCTCTTAACTGACCTTTCACTTGTTTTAGAACAAACTTTCTCAAATTAACTCCAATTGATACCGAATTTTATGGAGTGAAAGATATGTGTCTTATAAATCCAATGGTTCAAGCCTTACCTCATTTGGAGGTCGTATGAGAAAATTATGCCCGAAACATTGGACCATGCTCACTTCTGAAATCGGATTGAAACTCTTTTGGCGCGATTTGCTATAACTTTTAATCTATAGCTCCAAATGCTTTCGTTCTTTCACCATACGAAAGTAGACATCTAGATCTACAACTCTCATGAAGACTACAAAGGCTGATTCTATCTCCTACATTCTGCAGCGTCCTATTTTTCCATCGTCTGATTTCTATCATCTGGTTTTCTATCGTCTGATTTCTATCATCTGGTTTTCTATCGTCTGATTCCTATCATCTAGTTTTCTATCGTCTGATTCCTATCATCTGGTTTTCTTCCTTCTGCTTTTCTATCTTCTGATTTCTATCTTCTGCTTTCCTTCCTTCTGCTTTTCTATCTTCGATTTCTATCTTACGCTTTCCTTCCTTACGCTTTCTATCTTTCGCTTTCCTTCCTTCGCTTTCCTATCTTTCGATTTCTATCTTCGCTTTCCTTCCTTCGCTTTTCTATCTTCGATTTCTATCTTCGCTTTCCTTCCTTCGCTTTTCTATCTTTCGATTTCCTTCCTTCGCTTTTATCTTCGATTTCCTTCCTTCCTTTTTAGTAAGGATCATATCTTTTGACTCGAACTCCAAATTTAGCAAACGATATACCTTGGAAAACTCTAAACTCCTACTACAATCTTCATGAAGACTCATTGATCTAATTCATACCGAAGAGGGTCTAATATTGAGGCTAAGTACTGTCAAATTTTAGGAGAATTTGACAGCACATCCCCCTTAAAATGCAACTACCAAATTTTCAATTCTAAGACTTCCACCTGCATAAACCTCATCATACAACCTCATATAACATGATTAAACCCTAAGGTATCTTCAAACACCATTCAAAGCAACAGCCACACTCTTAATCATCTATCATATCCAAACTATAACAATGATTCAATTGTCTTAAACATACATGGATTTCTCAAAATACATTAAAACTGAACATTTTTACTTTCATAATTCATTCATTCCATCTTCATCAAATCATGTCATATTCATACAATGCTTTAGTGGGCATTTCAAGCCCAATTACAATGAAGTTTCAAAATATAATATCTTCTCAAAATGCAACTAAAGCATTGTTTTACAAAAATCATTTCAAATACAAAATCAAAAGAAAATCTTGGAGTAAATGCCTTTAAGCTTGCTCCTCGGGATTCTGTTCATTTCCTGGAAAATTTTTTGGGGGTGAGCTTTCGCTCCGTGGGTAACACATTTATATTTATATATCAAGCAGTCCTATTAGTTATTCATACTTTTAGCAATCTTTCAATACAATCATAATACATGCATCATGCAATGTTCATCAATACTCAAACATAATTTCTCACAATTCAAACATTCATCATTCTTGCATTTTCATGTAATCACATATGAAACACATCAAATAGCTCGGTAAGTCCTTATTCTTGGCAACCATATAGTCTCATTTCATGAGTCTATATGGGCAAATCTTTAGGAGTCCAAAATGTTGGATCATCCTATGCCACAATTGGGCAGCCGGGCGAAGGCTTCATGGTCAACGTGCACGTGACAGTTCTTAGGACAATACCTTACCCACATAACATAGCAATCATGAATCATACAAGGAAATTGGACTGTTCTTATCCAATTCATTGTTTCTTTGAAATCATCTTTTCATACATCGTTCACGCCTTTCATTTTATTCATTCAACAAGTTTCTTCATGACAGTTTCAATCATCATCAAGCATTTAATACACTCACATTCATCATTCCATCACACACATTTAATACAACAACCAAGTGATCAAAGCTCATTAATGTCATGCATTTATTTACATTTGTAGCTTATATACATAAAGATAAATATGAAACCCACCTTTTATCCTTGCTTAAACTTGCCTAAGGAAGTTCCTCTCCTTGTTCTTCTCCTCTTTCTTGTCCTCCTTTAAGTATAACAAGAAAATGACCCCATATCAACATAGGGTTTCGAAATTGAAATACCTAAAAATCTAAATCATGAAATTCATAAGAGAATCACTAGACCCATCTTATTCTTCATCTTTCTAACCAAAAACCCAAACAAAAACTTAACCTTAAACCAAGAACTTACCTTAAATCCTTAACCAACCAAGTGGTTTCTTGGTTCAAAGTGAAGCTTAGACTCTCCTCCACACTTTTCTTCTTGGACTTTCTTCAAAACCCACTCACTTTCATGGAAATGCCAAACCCTAACAAGCCTCTTCTTTCTCCTTTTCCTCCTCCTTTCACGACACTCTTCTTTCCTCTCCTCCAAATTTCGTTTCTATCTTCTTTTCCTACAAAATCACTTATCTCCTTCCTTATATACTCCTTTCTAAATTACTTAAGCCCAATAAGCCTAAGCCCAACTTACTTCCTTCTTCTTTCTTCTTCTTCTTTTTCATTTCTCCTCCTTACTTACTCAAGCCCACTAACTCTTTTCCTTTAAGCCCATTGCATTAAATTCCTCTCTTCTTTCTTACTTCATTTGGACCCAAAGCCCAATTAATGCATTAATTACACCTAACTCACCTAAGTCCAACTAACATATTTAACTTCATAAATTCTTCACCTAACTCATTAATGCTATCATATATTAATTTATGACACCTTAATTAATGCTAATCTAACTTAATCAATTTAATCTAATCATGATTAATCCTAAAAAATTTTTTTTGGGGCTAACAGCTGTAGAGCTCCAATTAAGATGATTCTTTCTTCAAAGCAAACTAGAGATGTGGAGCTACAATTGTTTTGAAGAATTCAATTATGATTTTAGTAATTGACTAGTATGGGCACACCACCCTTGCAAGATGATAGTCAAAAAGGGTTCTTTGGAATAACCTTACAGGTTTATAAGCTCAAGGTTTATGACTCCGAATGTTGGGCTCCAGAAATGGGGTCCAACATACAGAACCTGCTTCATCTTCAACAGAAGCCCCTCAGACTATTGTGAATCTAGATTATCGTCTATGGAACAGATCAGACCAGTTACTTCTCTGTTGGTTACTTTCAACAATAGGGGAGGAAGTGGTTGGTCAAGTAAATCAGTCTCCAACCTCTCTTGAATGTTGGAAGATATTCGAAAATCTGTATGTAGAAACATCAATGGTTCGGGTCCTGTAGTTAAAATAACAACTATCGACAATTCAAAAAGGCTCTCAAACAATTTTAGGCTATATACATAAAATAAAAACAATTGGAGACTCTCTTATGGTAGCAGGATATGCTGTACCAGATCATGAACTCGTACTCAATGCCTTAAATGGTTTAGGCCATGACTACGTCCCAGGAGTGGTTCTTTTAACACACACAATGAAGAACTTAACTCTGCAAGAGGTGCAATATAGTTTTATGATGCATGAAACCAGACTTGAGCAATTAAATGCAGTATCTCACACTATTAATATCTCTTCCCTATTAGCAAATCTTGCCTCATTTAACAGAATTCAAACTCAACCTCGCAATTAAGGAGGTCATCGTGCTCCTAGAGGAAGAGGGGGTTAGTAGAGGAGGACGATGGAATGGTGCAAATTGTAACACCAGATTTTCTAAACCCTTCTATGTTGTTCTGTATTTGGAGATACTATTGTATATTGATATATACATAGATGTATATGAGTTCAAAGATGTGTTTGAATCCTTTTGGTACATATGTCAGTGATATATAATGTTATGTCCCCTTACCTGAAATTAGAGTTCATCGGTAAGCAGAATCTTGGAGATTTTTGACATATGGGCTTTTAAGTGTGTAAAATCGAGTCCATTGGATGGATATGACCATGGTGATAAAATTAAATGTATTCTAATGCCTTAGAGGTGATTATACATGATTTATAGACTTAACGAACACTTAGAAAGCTATATTGGAAAAGTTGATGTATATAAGGGCTTATTTGCAAATTGTCAAAAGTTAAAGGACTGAATTATAATTTTTCAATTCTTGGAGGACCAATTCGTAATTTTATAAATTTAAGGGGCTTATTTATAATTTTCAAAAGTCCAAGGACCAAAATGAAAATAAAAGTTTTGGTGGTTCCCAAATTTTGGGCTTAATTGCAAATTTAGGAAAGTTTGGAGGGTATAATGGTAATTTCACATAACTAAGGGCAATAAGGTAAATTCACCATGTTTAGTCAAAGAAGAGTCAAATTTCTAGACTCTTCTTAGGTGTGGTCGTGCACTCCATTTTAAAGACTTAAAACATGTTCTTTTAATTAAAAGAGAGGAGAAAGAAGGAGAAGAGAGGAAAGAGAGAAAGTTTTGGCCATCACCAAAATTCACCCTTCTTTTTGATTTTTCAACTCAAACCAAGGTGTTCTAAGCTAATTTGGGATCAAGGAACTCAAATCTATCATTAGATTTGAGAAATTCTCAAAGGATTGGAAGATATCACCAAAGGAAGGTTTAGGTAAATTTTGTGTCATCTCTCTCTACGTTAGGATTTTTAGTTTGGTGTTAAGATATGTTGTTCTCCATGCTTGATTATGCATGAAACATGGTTTAGATGAATGAAATATGTCATGGAGAGGGTTCTTTAAGTCAAAACCGAAATTGTCCCCTTTAGGTGAAACTTTGTGAATTTTTGAATATCTTTTGAAATTAATGATTTAAATGAACTCTATAATGTTAATTGTGTATGTATGAGGTGAATTGATGATGGAAAATGAGGAAGAAGTACATTAGAAGGAGGCTTTCAAGTTTATGCCTTTAGGTGTTTGATTAAATGCCTAAGTGAATTTGGCTTAGGATTTAAGGATTTTGATGGTGTGCATTGGGAAGAGGCTTTCATGTTTACTTAGAGTAAACTTGAATTGTTACTTAGATTGACAAGTAAAGGCCTAATGTGTTTGGATAAAGGGGGGCTTAATTATGTTTTGAAATAAGTATTAGATTAAAGGCATTAAATGCCTTAGAAAATGCAAAAGAAAAACTAAGGTGGATAGTAGGGAAGTAACCATGTGAGGAATTAAAGTGTTGAATCCTATAGTTCAAAGGGAATGATATTATGTTTTATACACTTATGTGATGGTATATAATTATAAAATTTATGTTAAGTAGTAATTTCATTGTACATTGTATGTCCTTTATGTATAAAGGCTCGACAGCTAGGAATTAAGGAGCCCATACCCAGGATTGTTGAAGTTAAGAGAGAGTATATCTTCTTTTGAGGTGAGTTAGGGAACCATATTTCTCATATGGGATTAGATCACTCTAAGACATGTATGATGACTTGTATGTGAATTTTGGACCTAGGTAATGCATAGTAAAATTTAATCTCCAATAGATGCTAGTATATTTGTGTATTTAATAAACAATTTTGTTTTGAATAACTCTTTGCTATTGGAGTGCAACTAATGTTTTTATTTCGTATTTTGAGAAATAACATTGTTTTCAACAAACCTGCACTTAAAGTGTAAAAGAATAATGCTTTATTTTCTAAAATTATGTTTTTGAACGACTTTGCACTTAGAGTGCAAAAGATGATTATTATGCCATGAAATAATGTTTTTGAACTTACTTATGCATAAATGGGTTATATATGATACGTGTATGTTTTCTCCTTTGGCTTAGAGCCACATTATGGTTTCATTGTAATGGTTGGACCGATAAATAAAGACATGACGCCTTACTTGATTTTTGATACTTAAATGTTGTATATGGTTTTTTAATGATTGGTGAGGAGACGATTGGCCAATTGTGTGCTGGGCACAATTGATTATAATTAAGCGACTTCCGTACCCTTAATGTTGGTACATAAAAGTCGAGTCGCCGTATCGACACTTTTTTACGGGACTTGTGGGTGATTCCACACCTAGGGTCTGGACACCGACGAGGTCATCACCTAGGGTCGTGGCGCTCTTGTCGACTGTAGTCTAGACTCACCACGAATGAAAGTCGAGCTAAAACCGATAATCGGTGGATGTGCACATTAGTTTGACCGACTAGTGGTGTCATACATGATTGTTTTGGCTTATTCTGATATTTATTTTCTGACAAGATTTGATTTATATATCTGATGTTTTTATGCATTTGTATACTGAAACTGCAACTTATGTTCACCGGATAGGTGATTAATAGGTTGGGCCTTTGTGGTTCCTAACTATTATATGATGAGGCATAGGTTAGGCCTATGTGTCTTTATGTCATGTATATTTACTTCATAGGTTATCTACACCATTTTGGTATGATCAAATTCTATTCGTGTTATATGTTTTTCCTACTCACTGAGTACCTAGTGTACTCACCCCCTCCGCTTTCCAACCATGCAAGTTAATTTAGTGAGTTTGAAGCTCTAAGTGGACCGTGGGGTCTTTTGACATTTTCGGGATATTACCACATGTAGGTAGTGTCTTAGTTTTTCCTTTTATTGTCTAGTGGCTCATGAACCGTGTTTATGTAAATACGCTTTATGATTTTATGAGTTAAATTTTGATTGCCTTAGTTTTTGTAAAATATTTTATATATAAACTATTGATACTGTTGTTGAGATTGTCTGGAGTTGAGACTGTCTTGAGTGGA
Source organism: Erythroxylum novogranatense (assembly GCA_029891385.1). Lineage (NCBI taxonomy): Eukaryota > Viridiplantae > Streptophyta > Magnoliopsida > Malpighiales > Erythroxylaceae > Erythroxylum > Erythroxylum novogranatense. Next base: position 86,579,227 of record CM057226.1, read on the forward strand.
CTAGAGAGTCCTGAAGTTATGGTTGGATATGCATATAAAAGTGTATTTGAAATCATTGCAGGTTTTGGGATTTTTAAAAATATAGCCGTTATGTTGCCCAAAATTTTTTTAAAAAAAGATATTCGGTTAGCTTTGCATAGTCAAATTAAGGATACTGTAAGTGTCCTTAGCTCGAGTATGCGGTGGTTGTCATGGGCCGGATATGGTATTAGTTCGTGAAAATTTAAGAGTGTGAGATCCCACATCGGTTGGAAAGGGGAACGAAGTACCTCTTATAAGGGTACGGATACATCTCTCTTACAGACGCGTTTTCCATGGCCTAACGGACTAGATCATATCAGAACTTCGAGGTTAAATGTGCTCGGGGGAGAGTAGTTCTAGGATGGGTGACTTTCTGGGAAGGCCTCGAAAAAAGCAAAATCGTGAGGGCTTGACTGGCCAAGATCCAAAGCGGATAATATCTGTAAGCGGGTGATCTAAGATGTTACAGGTGGTATCAAAGTCGGTATCTGAACTATTGTGCCAGCTAGGTTGGACCCCAAAGAGGGTTGGGCCCTAAAGGGGGTGGAGAGTGTTAGATCCCACATCGGTTGGAAAGGGGAACGAAATATGCCTTATAAGGGTATGGATCTCTCTTCCTAACAGACGTGTTTTCCATGGCCTAACGAACTGGATCCCATCGAAACTCTGAGATTAAATGTGTTCGGGGGAGAGTAGTTCTAGGATGGGTGATGTTGGACCCCACACCCCACCCTTAGGTGTTTGCAGGTTATACTGCGGCGTGTGTTTGCAGGTTATACCGCGGCATCCAACCTTAATCAGTATTGTCCTCTTTGGGAATCGAACTCGCGACCCCTCAAGAAGTGGCTCAATGGTAAGAGGCGTGTTCTTAGAAACAACAAAACCTTGAGGGTGCGAGTTCGATTCCCAAAGAGGACAATCTTGATTAGGTTTGATGTCAGCAGATAACTCAAGAACACACGCCGCAATATAACCTGCAAATACCTACGGGTTAGGTGTTTGTGGGTTATACCACGGCGGGTGTTTGAGGGTTATACCACGACAGGTATTTGCGGGTGATAACGCGACATCCAACACAAATTGATATTGTCCTCTTTAGTCAGGATTTGAACCCTTGACCTCAAGGTTTTGTTGCTTTCTAGCAGCACGCCTCTTACCATTGAGCCAATTACCCGACACTCTCATTTTACCAAAAAAAGGTATAAAATTTTTTTAGAAATCCGACGCTTCAAAAATCATAAAAATCGGAGGTCAAACGGAGGAGAAACGAATAAAATAGGAAATGGGGTTTAATTTCTCCAAATTGAAAATTCAACTTTTAAAACTAATGAAAACTTCTCTAACTTTAAACTTTAATAACTTTTCACCCCGAAATCGAAATTTCGTAAATTTAGTGTCAATAAAAAGATAAAAGGAAGCTCTAAAGCTTCCTATAAGGATTTAAAAACTAATTTAGCCATTAAGAGGGTCACAAATTGCTTTAAAGTTGCTGCCACTAAAATTAAATTTCCCTACACAATGTCAAGAATTTGAACATTTATATCTTTTAGCACACAGGTCGAAAAATGACACATTTTACCTCATTGGAAAGATAAAGAGATAATTTACAACTTTCATGAAGAGTGCAAAAGTTATTAAAGTTTAAAGTTAGAGAAGTTTTCACTAGTTTTAAAAGTTGAATTTTCAATTTGGAGAAATTAAACCCCGTTTCCTATTTTATTCGTTTCTCCTCCGTTTGACCTCTGATTTTCATGATTTTCGAAGCATTGGATTTCTAAAAAAAATTTATACCTTTTTTGGTAAAATGAAAGTGTCAGGTTTTGGTCAGATTTTACGGATAATATTAAAGAGAGTAAATTACGTAACGGTTTTGAATGTAATTCTATTTTCGGGCAATTTTGTGAGCTATAGAGATCCGATTGAGGCGATTTCTGATTCTAATTGACCTAGCAATATGGGATTTCATTTTAGCTAAGGAATCAGATCTAGTTATGGGCCCTAAGCAAGTCAATTTTATTAGAGGAAAATTAGGGTAATTTATCAAGTTTTGTTCGGATGACGTTAAATTAAGTTCGATTTGAGGTTTCTTTCGTGGTGAGGAATTCCTCCCTCGTGAGATGCGCGTCCAGATGTCACGTAGGACGTCGGGCACGCGACTCACCAGGGAGGGGTTCCAACACTTATGGTATCAAAGCAATATCACATTAATACAATCAATTTCACTTTACAAGTCTTTTAACAAAATTCCTCACTTTGAAACAATTTACAAACTTAACATATCACAAAAGTAACCTAGCAAATCATAAATTCGCAAACAAAGTGGTTCGGGTGGATCCGAAATGGAACGTACTACACATTTCTGCAAAGCGGACATGTGTAGCCGTGACTGATGGGAGGCCATTCCCACGAACTCCGATGCCACTAGCGGGCAGGCGGGAGAAGCCTATGAATAGACAGGTGCACCTGACTCAGATGGGACCACCACAAACCCAAAGAAAGCATATAATTCACAAAATTCAAAACCAATTGCCTCAACTGGCATTTACAAATTCAATTTTCCCATTCCTTAGAAAGTTAAATTTTGTTATCCTATGTTCTTATGGGATAATTATGCTTAATGAAGGAGAAGTGAGGCTACATGGCTCAATGGTAAGAGGCGTGTTCTTAGAAACAACAAAACCTTGACGTCAGGGGTTCGAATCCTGACCAAAGAGGACAATACCAATTTGTGTTAGATGTCGGTATAACTTCATAAACACACGTCGCGATATAACACCAAACACCTACGGGTGGGGTGTGGGGTCCAACATTAAAAGCGCCTTTTAATGTTGGACCCCACCCCACCCGTAGGTGTTTGCAGTTATATCGCGACGCATGTTTGGGTTATACCGACATCAACCTAATCGAGATTGTCCTCTTTGGTCAGGATTCGAACCCTTAACCTCAAGGTTTTGTTGCTTTTACAAGCACGCCTCTTACCATTGAGCCAATAGTATAACCCGCAATCACATGACCTCCTAGGAAGGTCTTGGAAAAAGCAAAACTGTGAGGGCTTAGCTGGGCCAAGATCCAAAGCGGACAATATCTATAAGCGGGTGATCTGGGATATTACGGTGGTATCAGAGCTAGTATTCAGGCCGGTTGGATTGGCAGGTGGCTAGGCCTCCCTTACAGACGTGTTTTCAATGGCCTAATGTACGGGATCCCATTAGAACTTCGAGGTTAAATGTGCTCAAGGGAGAGTAGTTATAGGATGGGTGTAACATCCTATTACTGAAGGGATGTGTACAGTTCATTGCATTCGTATTTGGCATGCTCATACATGATTTATTTATAGTATTATTGGCAATGATCATATTGGCATTAAATGCGTACATACATGTATGACATATTTCCGACTTGATTTGGATTTGGAAATGATTAGGTCATGTGTGAGAATTAGGTTAAAATAGGCTCGAGAATTGAAATTTGAGTTAGAAATGAAGTTTAGGAAAATGAATTGTGAAATTGGAGTACATGGTTATGAGTTTTCTATTTTGAGGATTTATAGGAATTTTTCTGGAATTTTTGGAGTAATAGGCCCGGACCGAAAAATTGATCAATGACTGGTTAATTAGATTTTCAGTTCCGAAATTGATTATCCAATGGCACGGACAGGTTAGAAATTTGAATTGAGGAATTAGGGCTTAGCCATTGGAATTCGGAAGAAATTAGAATTTGAAATTGGTTTGAGGTTGTTCGGATTCGGACTGGTGATATTAAAATTTAGCCAAACAAGGCCTTAGTGTTTAGATATAAATACCTAACCCTTTGAATTTCTTCTCCCACGACATTTTCTTCTTCTTCCTTCTTCCATCTTCGCGATCCTCTTTTGAGTTGTTGTGGATTTCTTCTTGCAATTTCTTCCTCTTCCACCCTTAAATCTTTCCCTTTAGATTGTGTAAAGAAGAGATTGAAAATGGGTTCATTTGGTGTTTAGCCGTGGGTGTCGTGGAGTTTTGAATTTGGGAGACTCTTGAAGATTTGAGGTTATAAATCAAGTAAGTTACTTCTACCTTGCCTTATATAGTTTGATTTGTTGATTTTTAAAGTTGGATTGATGATTTAATGTGTTTATTTGAGGATTTATGGATTAGGGTTTCCGAAAATGGTTTTCGGTGATTTAGGGTTGGAATTTTGGGGATATTAATTGTTTGATGAAATAGAAGCTAAAGAGTTGTTCTATGATGTGTATAGAACTATTTAGGAGTGATTGGTGAGAAGAAAATCTGGATTTGGAACTGAAATCTGTCGAAAATCTGGAAATTTTAGGTTTTACGGCGTATACGCAATTGCTTTCATTGCGACGTCACGAAGAACACGCCGCGATGAGCAGAATTGCTTCAGACGCATGACGTGTCTTAGAGGCGCGCCTTGGCGAGGAGGAGGTCAAGCACACGACACGACGACGAGCATTTAACGTGACGTCATGACGTGGGATGTCGCCGAGGCGAGGAATGCAGATTTTTTCGAAAATGGAATTGAGGTTTTAAACATTTGGGATTAGGCAATTGATGATTCAATTAGCTATAGATTAAGTTCAATTTGGAGATTACGAAATTGGGAATTAGAATTTGAGACTGGGAATTTAGAATTGTGTCGGGAATGCCATAACACGTATAGTACGGATATTATTCGATTCCTATGCATCATTGAACATTGAAATTGATATAATTAGTAATGTTATTCGTATTTTGATTGTTATAGCGACTCAAGTGGATCGCCGATCGTCTGACGTAGGCGAGACTTCCTGGCAGTAGCTCGGAAGTTCTGAAGTGAGTAACCTAGTTGGTTCCTCAACCTGTATGTGTTTAATTTTATGTCATATGCCATGTGGAGCTAAGGATGAATTCTATGTGTTTGATTTGGTTGATTTCGGACCACAGGTGTTCGAAATATTGGAATGTGCTATAGAAGTGTTAATTGGGTGTAAATTGTTATAAATGATTTCAAATGATGAGAATTAGGTATATGAGGTTTTCACGTGATGCATATATTATCAATTGGACATGTGCATACATGCATAACAGTATGATCAGATAAAAAGGCAGTTGTGACCGGTGTAGCCACCGTATCCAGAGCTTTAAGCTCAACGTACAGGGCTTCGTGCCCAATGATTGTTAGAGCTTCGTGCTCAACGTATTAGGGCTTTTGAGCCCAATGTTCCAAAGCCAATGACTCAACGTATATGAGCTCAGGCGCACGGTCACAACAACGAAAGAAAATGAACGAGTCACATGCACGTTACATATATGAATGTTTACATGTGAATTGTGTGAAAGGCGTATCGCCTTATAAATGTGAAATAACTGTATGTGATTTCTGATTGTGATATATGTACGATATTGTGTGATTGTTTGTAGATGCATGAGTTGGGTAAACCATCGATGATGGTTTCTCACTGAGTTCGCAAACTCACCCAACATTGCATCTATTTTTCAGGACAGAGATAGTTTGACTTCTAGCTCCGATCAGTGAGATTTATCCTGCTGTGTGTGCCGGCGAGAGGAGCATGGCCCACAGGTCTGTCAGCTGGGGATCTTTTGGGGGTATTTTGTGGATGACTTTTGTAGGAGCTATGTTAGTTCTTTTGGACTTGTACAGTTGTAAATATGATCTGATGATGTAATTGTGGCTTTAGGAAATGAATGAGAAGTACAATTTGGTTTTAAAATTTATCGAATCTGATATTACTGCTTATTTATATTGACGCCATAAGGTTATAGAAATGATCGAATCGTAGTGCACCCTCGTCGTAGGTTGTGCATCGGTACGACCTATGGGCGACCCGGTGTATACTCTACGGTGAGGGGGCACTACAATGGGTGATCTCTTAAGAAGGCCTCGGGAAAAACAAAACCGTGAGGGCTTGGCTGGGCTAAGGCCCAAAGTGGACAATTTTTGTAAGCGGGTGATCTGGGGTGTTACAGTGGTATCAGAGCTGATACCCAAACCGTTATGCCAGTTAGACTGGATCCCAAAGAGGGTTGGGCCCTAAGGGAGGTGGAGAGTGTGAGATCCCACATCTGTTGGAGAGGGGAACGAAGTACGCTTTATAAGGGTATGGATACCTTTTCCTTACAGACGCGTTTTCTATGACCTAATGGACTGGATCCCATTGGAACTTCGAGGTTAAATGTGCTCGGGAGAGACTAGTTCTAGAATGGGTGATCTCCTGGGAAGGCCTTGGGAAAAAAAACCATGAGGGCTTGGCTGGGCCAAGGTCCAAAGCGAACAATATCTGTAAACGGGTGATCTGGGGTATTATAGCGGTATCAGAGCCAGTATTCGGGTTAGTTGGATCGACAGGTGGCTAGGCCTCCCTTACAGACACGTTTTCCATGGCCTAATACACAGGATCTCATTAGAACTCCGAGGTTAAATGTGCTCGAGGGAGAGTAATTCTAGGATAGGTGACCTCCCAGAAAGGCCTCAGGAAAAGCAAAACTGTGAGGACTTGGCTGGGCCAAGGCCCAAAATGGACAATATCTATAAGCAGGTGATCTGGGGTGTTACATAAATCTTCTCTACTACCAACTGTGCCAGAAACCTGGTCATGATGCTCTTCGATGTTACAAACGTTTTGACCAGTCATGGCATAGAAATCAGCAATGGAAGCAGTCAAATTCATCTTCATAGTATTATACTTAAAACACTGGCCAACATCACATACACAATGGTTCACCTTAGACCTTTCTAGCACATCAAACGAATGCCTGTTTTGAACAACCTAGTGCCTCTACCTGGTATGTAGACTCTAGAGCTACAAATCATGTTACTACCGACCTTAATAACCTATCCATTAGCTCATACTATACTGGTAATGATCATCTTACAGTAGGTAATGGAAACTCTCTTCCTATTGCACACATTGGTTCATCTTATATTCAATTTCAAGACAATAAACACACACCACTATCTTTACATCAAATGCTACATGTTTCAAGTATCACCAAAAATTTGTTGAGCATTTCCAAAATCACAAGTGATAACAATATAATTAAGAAAATTTCTGACAAAATGTGTTTGTTTAAGGACAAGGACACAGGGAAAATTATTCTCAAAGAGATGCTTCGGGATGGCCTCTACAGTCTTGATGTACCACCTCAAACCCAGCTCATCAATCAATCAAAGAACTCTACACTATCATCCTCTACTCCGTGTACTTCTAGCTTAGTTTCTTATCCTAAAACCTTTACTACTCAGCTTTCTAAACATGATGTAAATGTTTGGCACGCTAAGCTTGGCCACTCATCATCTAATGTACTTAATCATGTTCTTGATTCAATGAAAATTCACCTTAATGCCAATGACTTGAAATTCTGTGATTCATGCAAACAAGGCAAGCTTCATAAGCTACCTTTTCAAACTTATGATATTTCTGCCAAATATCCCTTAGAAATTGTCTATTCAGATATTTGGGGCCCTTCTCCTTTATTATCAACTGAAGGTCATAGTTATTATCTAATATTTGTTGATGCTTGTACTAGATCCATATGGTTTTATCCACTAAAACTCAAATCAGAGGCTCTTGCAACCTTTATTTAATTCAAAACCTTCATTGCGTTTCAACTAAACAGAAAAATCAAAGCCCTACATACAGACATAGGTGGGGAATATAAAACCTTCTTACCTTTTCTTACTAAACATGGGATCCAACCACGTTTCAGTTGTCCATATATCCACCAACAAAATGACGTAACCGAAAAAAAATATCATCACATTACTGAAGTCAAACTCACATTATTAGCCCATGCCGACCTACCCTTACAGTTTTGGCTTTGGGCCTTTACTACCGCTACCTTTCTTAGAAACAATCTCCCATCTCTAAAACTACAAAACCTATCTCCTTTTGAAGTCCTATACCACAAAAATACAAACTACACCTACTTTAAAACCTTTGGTTGCACCTGTTTTCCCTACCTTCGTTTCTATTCCTTTTGTAAATTTAATTTCCACAACCCCAAATGTATTTTCCTAGGCTACAATCCTGTCTATAAAGGTTACAAATGCCTCAACAATAAAGAAAAAATTTATATTTCTCGACATGTTGAGTTTATTGAACTTGAGTTTCCCTACTCTACCCTTTTTCCCTCCCAAAACTCCACAACCTCTCCTCCATCTGCTAGTCTTCCCTTGTCTGTTTTACATCCTGCAATATCACCACACCAATTTCTTCATCCTAGGCCATCTCCAAGCATCTCCCTTGTGCAAGAATCAACTCCTATGCCTTCCAGCTCCACAACACACCATCGGGTACTATTTATATCTCCTATTCTTCCTTTTGCTGATATTTCTCCATCTTTAAAACCTTCATCACCCACCTTAAATTCCCAAACCCCTATTTTACCAACTCCTCTCTACATTATTATCCATCCTGCTCCTCCTATCTTACCACTTCCTACTGTTCCTCCACAAATCACCTCTACCCATCCTATGCAAACTAGGGCCAAAAGTGGCATTTATAAACCTAAATTCTACTTTGCCTCTCTCCATTCCTACCCCTCTCCAAAACCAGAAACTATTTCCCAAGCTCTTAACAATCCAGTCTGGTATCACATAATGTGTGAAACAATATTTGACCTACAGAAAAACCAGACCTGGAACCTATTGCCTTATGATCCTAACATGCATATCCTAGGCACTAAATGGGTTTTTCAAACTAAGTACCATGCTGATGCCACTGTGGCAAAGCATAAGGCCCATCTTGTGGCCAAAGGTTTTTCCCAAACCCCTGACATTAATTTTTCAAACACCTTTTCTCCAGTGGTAAAAGCCTCTACCATCAAGGTTGTCTTATCCCTTGCTGCCTCACACAATTGGAGTATTCAGCAAGTAGATATCAACAATGCTTTTCTAAATGGTGAACTACACGAGCTTCTCTACATCAATCAGCCTCAAGGTTTTGAAAATCCAAATCTACCTAATCATATTTGCAGGCTCTCTAAAGCCCTTTATGGCCTCAAACAGGCCCCAAGGGCCTAGTATCAAAAACTAAGGTCTACTCTTCTACAGTGGGTTTTTCGCAATTCAAAGGCTGATATTTCTATGTTCTATTTTAATACAAAGGGGACAGTACTCCTTCTTTTGATCTACGTGGATGATATTCTAATCATAGAAGACGATTCACTGTAAATTCAGTCAATCATCACTAAGCTCAGTTCATAATTTGCACTCAAAACATTGGGCAATTTACATTATTTTCTGGGTTTTGAGGTTTACAGAAACAAAACAAGGCTATATCTCCCACAAAGTGGATATATCATAAATTCACTTACTCAGGCTAATATGCACCCTTGCAAACCCTGCTCTACTCCAACTTCCATAGGGGTCAAGCTCTCTCACCATGATGGTCAACCTTTTGACAATCCATCCCTGTATCATAGCATGCTTGGTGCTTTGCAGTACCTATATAACACCAGACCAGACATAAGCTTTATGGTAAATAAGCTCAGTCAATTTCTTTCCAATCCTCTCACTCCCTACTGGATCGCCTTAAAAAGAGTATTGCGTTACCTAAGGGCAAATCAGATCTAGGGTTGTTGTTTCGATAGTCGTCCACTCCTCTTGATCTTCAGGCGGTCAACGACTGTGATTGGACCAGTTCTCTCGATGACTGAAAGTCCACCAGTGGTGACTATGTCTTCTTCGGGGGCAATCTCATCTTCTGAAGCTCTAAGAAGTAGTATGTGGTGGCACGTTCTAGCACTAAAGCTGAATATAGGGCTCTCTCTTAGCTCTCTACTAGAGTCCTATGTTTAACCTCTCTTCTCTCCAAAATTGGGTTCAAGCCTCCTCGATCACCTATTCTATGGTGGGATAACAATGACGCACGTTCTCTCTCCGAAAATCCAATCTTTCACTCTCGCAGTAATCACATAGAGATTGATGTACACTTTATGGGGGACAAGATAGCCGATAGTCTCCTAGAGGTAAGGTATGTCAACACTGCTGACCAACTCATCGATTTACTTACTAAGCCTCTCACTGTCGCATGGTTTCAAGAGTTGGCTTTCAAACTCAGCCTAGTATCCAATCTTAGGTTTCGTTTGAGTGGGGGTATAAAGGATTCTGTTCAACTACACAAGACATTGGGCCAGTTAACTTGTAATGGGCTTGGAAACATCAACATGGGTCCTTCTGGAGACTAAACAAGCTACTACTTAAGACTACCAAAACTCACTCTACACATGATAGTATTGAAGTCATTCCTTCCCAATAGGCTACCAGCTGTAAATAACAAATTTTGTTATGTTAGTAGAATAAATCTGTTCAATGAATAGTCTAGAAACATACATACATTCTATATATATTGCTCTCGTAGAAAATGAAATAAACAAACAAAAAGTTTTACACATCATATTCTTCTTGCTTCACAAACATGGTGTCATAAAGGATAATCACTCTAATCATGTTCAATGTTTTTAGTTTTGAAATTTTAACTTGATAAGTGAGTGTCCATTTTCTTCACATAAGTAGTTGGGTGATTAAAGTAAGGAGTGTTAATGCATCATTTGTAATATGGTAAAGAATTTACCTTTTCTTAAAAAAAATTCTCCAAGTTTAATTTATTGATTTATGAATTTTGAATGCTCCTAAAATTATATCTAATGCACATTAAAAGTAATAGGTACTCATTTATAGATCATTAAGAAAATATAAATTTATTTATCTCAATTTTTAGCACTTAAATCTTATACAACATAAAAAAATAGTTTGTTCAATTATATTTAACTAAAAATATCATTGTCATATTTGATCTTGATTGATATAAAAAAACTATATTCCTTCATATAAAAACAAAGTGAAAACCTCTAACTTACAAATATATATATAAAGATAAGTAATGGTATCAAATAGCTAGCAACACACAAAATTGATTTAGAAGTGGTGTTAAACAAGTTTTATTATCTAAAATTTGCTTTTTTGAAATATGTAATAAGAATAGTATAAAAAGGAACAAAATTAATTTTTAATGAGATTCAATTAATAATGTGTTTATTTTCTTAAGAAGCGAACGACTCTTTTTCATAATATTCACAATAAGGTTACATCAATATATATATATATATATATATATAGAGAGAGAGAGAGAGATTTCCATCATTCAGCACCTTTTAAAACCTATAATCTATCTCGAACATAGTATGAGATATGATTGTGTGTCAAATCGTATTTAGCATTCTTCTTTCTAATGAGGAATGGTATAATGGAGTATATGTCCTAGGTATATACTCTAACTATTTTCGGTGAGGATACAAGCATATATACGTTTACGCCCATGTTTCTGGTCGAGTACTAAAGATATAAATGTAATTTTGTCTTGTATGAAATTTTTTGAAAATAAAAGGTAAATATTCTAATTTTAATGTTATTAAACAAGTTCTTCATTATGTTAAATCTTTTAAAAAGTTGTGTACATTGAAAAGGAAGCAAGTCTCAAAAGATGTGAGAATGTTAAAGTAGGAGAAAACATTCCTGCAATTATTCATAAACGTATTCATAAAAAATGTAAGGACTTGGGTCTGTTTTACATCTCTTTCCTAATAGGTGCCATCAAAATTAAAAAGGTTATTTTACTTTAAATCTTAGATCATCGGAAGAAACTGGCGTACTAAGTCAGCTAGTTGATTGATCTAATACAAATCTTAAGAGGATGGGTGAAGATGTCCTTATTCAGGTTAGTGATAAATTAGTTTTTTTAATAGAAATTTGATGTTCTATACATGGAAAATAATGACCTACCATCATCCATTTTATTAGGAAGACCATTTCTTAAAACGACCAAAATAAAAATTGATGTTTATAATGGTACACTAACTATGGAATTTGTTAGGGAATTTTTTCAATTCAATATATATGAAATAATTAAATATCCTAATATTGACTATACTATATGCAATTGATTTAATTAATTGATTAACACAATATGTGTTCGAGTTGTAAGGAAAAAATGAGTCAGAAATAGCCACACTTAAACATCTGCTTGAAAAGAATAATGATCAAGGATAGAACAAGATCTATTTTGCAATTACTATTACAAGAATTGCAAACCCTTATTAAAACCCCAATATTCTTACTCAATTTATAGTATTAAATTTTATTTTTAACTTGTTGAAACATGTGGTGATGTTAAATGACTTCGAGGAGCTAAAATTGATAGGTAAGGTGCTTTATATTGATTTGAAACTACACAATGATAAACTTTTGCAATAAGTTTTATAGGCACCAATTTTAGAATTAAAGTCACTATCACACCATTTGAAATACGTGTATTTGAGAGAAATAAGGACTCCACATGTGATTATTTCTAGCAATTAAATGATAAGTAAGAGGAAATTTTGGTTTAGTTGTTGAAAAATCATAAAATACTAATTGGATGGACCATCGTTGATATAAGAGGAATCAATCCCTTTACTTGTATACACTTAATTTTGCTAGAAGAGGAAGTTAAATCAATATGATAATTGCAGAAAAGGCTAGATCCATCTATAATGAAGGTGGCGAAGAAGGAAATTTTTTAAGCTTCTTTAAGCTAGAGTTATCTATACAATTTTCAATAGTGAATGGGTAAGTCTTATTCAGGTTATTCTAGAAAAAATTGACATCACAATGGTAAGAAATCAAAATGGTGAATTATTCCCTAGCCTAGTTCAAAATACATGGTATGAAAGTTAAATATTGTTACCCAAAAGGATCGTTTTCTTTTACTGTTTATTAATCAAATGCTAGAAAGGCTACATGGTTGAGCTTACCATTATTTTTCAGATGGCTTTTTAGGATACTTTCATATTGTAATTTCTTCAGAGGATTAAGAAAGGTAAACTTTCATATGGTCATTTAGAGCTGATAAATGTTTAGAGCTTGCAATACACTAGCCACTTTTCAAAGGCATATGGTGAGTGTATTAAAATTATGTCAAACATATCATAGAGGTTTTTATGATGATTTTATCATGTATAGAGATTTATTTGGTAGTTTTTTTTATTAATTTGACACTCACAAAGATGTATAGAAACTAATTTTGTTTTCCAAATGTCATTTTATAGTAGAACAAGGTATTATTTTAAGACATGTTGTTTCATGTAGATGTTTAGAAGTAGACAAAGTTAAAATAGATGATATTCAGTATCTTCCTTACCCAGCTAGTGTTCGTGGAATTTTCTTGGACATACAGGTTTTTACCAATGATTCATTAAGGATTTTCTCACATTGCATTGCCTCTTTATAAGCTCTACAAAAAGATGCGATTTTTAGTTTGACGAGGAGTGGCAAAATGTATCTGGCAACTGAAAAATTATTAATGTTGACACAACTATTCAGTTTCTATATTAGAGTTATATATTTAAGATAACTAGTAATAATGCCATCAAAGTTGTTTTAGGTCAACAAGTTGTGAAAGTGTCATATGCTATAAACTACAAATCAGTGACCTTGAATGATGCCTAGAAAAATTATTCAACTATTAAAAAAGTGCTCATAGTTATTATCTTTCCTTTAGAAATTTTTAATCTTATTTTTTAGGTATAAAGGTCACTATTTATGATCATGCAGCATTCAGATATTTAATGAAAAAATAAATAAATAGAGACTTATGAGGTGGATACTCTTGTTAAAAGAATTTGATTTAGAGATCAAAGACAAGAGTGGATTAGGAAATAGAGTTATTGATCATTCAAGCCACCTCGTTCATTTAGAGAATGAAATCAATTTATGAAAGGAATTTCCTAATGAACATTTATTATTTGTTAGCTTAAATTTTCTACAATACGCAAACAAGTTAATTATTTAGATATTAACAGTTTACCTACTATAAATCTAAGACTTAAAGACACAAGCTTAAAAGTAATGTGAAGTATTATATGCGGGATTATTTGTATCTTTAAAAGCATTGCTCCAATCATGCAATAAGGTATGTATTTGAAATTGAAATTTCTTCCATTATTACTTTTTCTATTCATATGCATATGTAGGACAATTGGAGAAAACAAAATGTTCAGGAAAGAGATAGATTGTAGTTTTTTTATGTTCATTTTCAATATGATATTCTTTTTGTAAGTCTTATGAATGTTGCCAAAAAGTAAGTAATATTTTGCAACCCCAAATTGTAGTCTTAGTTTGTGAAAATGATGATGTACGAAGTATTACTTTCATGGAAAACTTTCATACTTCTTTCAGACACGTTTGCACTTCATTGGCTATTGACTATGTTTCAAAATGGGTGCAAGAAAAGACCCTTCAAACAAACAATTCTAAAGCTATTTACATTTCTTAAAATCTAACATATTTAGGAAGTTTAGTGTTTAATTGCCTTAATTAGTGATTAGGAGACACATCTTTGTAACTGAATTGAAAAGGCATTGATGAAGAAGTATCATCACAAATTAGCTATATCATACTATCTGTAAACTAACAGATAAGATGAGATTTTGGAATGAGAAATTAAGTTTTTCATAGAGAAAATAGTAAGTCTAAGAAGAAAGGATAGGATCTGCAATTAGATGTTGCACTATAGGCATATAAAATAGCTTTTAAAAAACCAATGTATATGTCTTTGTATAAGTTAGTATTTGGCAAAACATATTATCTTCAAGTTGCATTAGCACACAAGGCATTTTGGATTGTCAAAAAAGCAATATGATATTGGTTAAAAGTGACGCATATATGAAATTATAGCTTTAAGAATTTAAAAATTATAATTATGCCAACAAACATTCTAAAATTTATAAGAAGGAAACAAAGGTTTTTTAATGATATAATGATTTATAGGAAATAATTTTTATCGGCTAAAAATTTCTCCTTATTATCTTAAGGTTTGATTAGTCTTAGATAAATTGTAATCTTGTTGAATTGGAACTATTGTTATTCCTAACATATATTTGTTTGGTATAGTTAAATTTCAAATTTTAACAAATTTGAAAGTGTTCAGAGTTAAAACCTTTTTATGAAGGTTTTCAAGTTGAAAATGTAGAATTAAAGTAGGTAGATCACCCTTATACTGATTAATTGACAATGACATCAAGTTGGGTTAATGACAATAAACTAAGGTGCTACTTAGAAGGTAATTCAAGCTCTTAGTTTCAATTATTTGTTTTTGTATATTTCCATTTTTTAAATTTCTACTTTTATAGTATTTGGGGTCTTTATGTTCATTTGAAACTCATATATTTTTGGATTAGTTTCATATTACTTTAAGGGCCAAAACAAATTAACTTTTTAAAAATTAAATAGTAATAAAATAATAATAGTTATTTCCTCTTCTGTTTATAGGCTTATTCTTCTTTTGATACCTTGTGTCAGTACCCTTTCCATACTCCCCACCTCTCACGCTATCCACCTACAGCCCAGCCTGACACCACTAATCACTAGTCAAAAACCATAGCTTATCACTACCAACCTTACACATTCCCAACAACTATAATCAAAATATTTAGTATTTTTATATCCTATCTTAACCAAGTTTCAAGAGCAATCTAGAGTTTATGATTTTTAGGCTAGAGAATTACAATAAGAAGATATCAACAACAACAAAAATGTAGGGCAATTTAATTATTTAATGAACCTAGAATAAGAGGAGAAGGACATCGTTATGACTTCCCTTTTGTATTTTCTAGCTTCTTCACTAAATTTTTGTTCTTCTTTTCCTTTAATAGACATCGGTAGTAGATATGATCTTTAATGGCTAAGTTTCTTTATCTTATTTAAGGAAAATTACAGCCTTTGGAATTTTACAGATTATGAGATAATTGGGTCTTAACATAAATTGTTTTATCTATTAATGTATTAAATTGTTCTTCTATTCTTTTATTTTATAATTATTTATATTGATTTCTAATGCATGTGTTTAGTTTATTAGATCATAAGAAGGCGTTTAAGCTGGATTAAATGCAATCACAAATGTTGTGTTACCTTGATTTGTTGGTCTTTATTTTCTTTGAACTATTATTCAATTAAATTTTAGATCAAATCTATTGTCGTATAAGGCTTAACTAGATTACATATTTCTAGTTAGCTAATTTGTAAGGAAAGACAGGTATTGAGTACTATAATGAATATATGATTGATAAAATAATTTTCTTTCATGTCGATAAACAATTGTAGGCCTAATTAAGGATACATTGTATACTAAGTTTAATTTCACTGATAATTCACTTTTATTATTTGTCTAATTCAATTTATGAGTTTCTATCACAAGATTTTGTATTATTATAATATCTTGTTTTATTAATCAATTTGATATGTAACACTTAACAAATTAGATTTCTTCATGGGAACAATTCCTACTTTCCTATACTACATTTATTTTTGTTGTAAGTATTTAGGATTTAATCTGGGTGCAAACAACAACATCACTAACTTATATCTCTTAACAACCTTTTGGATAGCCAATGAGATATATTATTTGATTTTAGATCAAGTTTAGACCTCTCATCATTGGAAATGTGCATATAAGTTAGATGTCAAATATTTTTAACCCAAAAAATCAACTTTATTTCCGGTTTGCAATTCTTCCACAACTTTCCCATCCAATGAAGTCTAACAATTTGTTAATAAGGTAACACATTATACTCATTACTTCGACCTCAAACACTTAACATTTTTACTTGTCTCTCTTCATCCTCTCTGAAATGTCATTCTACTATGATGTTTTATGAACTATAAAATGGCCTTGGTACAATAATCCTCACAAAATTTTTAAATTGTGAATTTGTGCACTTTATACCACTATCTAATATTTGATATTTGATCTTCTTACCCATCTAATTATCTAGCTCTACTTTCCACCAATTGAACTTAGTAAAGATTTTATATTTATATTTCATGAAACAGATATAGACTTTTTTTTTTATAGAAATCATCAATAAAGATAATGAAAGTTTAAGCTTCACCTATTGACAACTCTCTGGTAAGACATTGTTGGCCCCTGAATATTTTTTTTCAATTAAACATGATTTAAATAAGTATGAGGTTTGGATGGGTGAATTTTTTATAGTTAATTTTTTTTAATGTCTATGTTAGTAGAATTCATTTCATGGGTTAGTTAAATTAAAAGTGGTAAGATTGCATAAAGGGGTATTTTGGGTAGTTTACTTAAGGTTAAAGATATTAAGGCATTAAAGGAAGGGAAAGGTGGATTTTTCTCATTCATTAAGGGTAAAATGGGAAAGGAAAGGTGTTGTTTTGTGCTTGAGAAGAAAAAAATGAAAATAGGTGAAAGAAGAAGTGATATACGAAAATGAAAAGGTGAGAAAGAGGGGTTTTGGGTGAAGAGAGAAAAGAATAGAGTTTTGAGCTAGGGTTTCATCTTTTATAAGCCTTCTAGAGAGATTTTGGGGTTGTGCAAGAAGAGAAAAAGGTAGAGGAAGATAAGAGCTTTCTTTAGAACCAAACATCTCTTCATTTGGTGAAGGTTTAAGGTAAGAACATTTTAATGCTTTGGATTTTGGAAGGGTTTTGGTTCATGAAGCTTAGGAAATGCATGGGTTTAGGTACTCTAGGATCAATTTTAGTAAATGCACTATGTGGATTTTCAATTTTGCACGCCTTTTGAACTTGGGATTTTTGCCTATGAAAAGGGAATCAAGAAAGACAAGAGGAGCAAGAGGAGAGGCACATTTGAGCAAGTTATAAGCAAGGAAATTCAAGGTGGGTTTCACTTTTATAATTAAGTAATAAACCATTAAAGTTCTTTTAAGAAAGGACAATAAATGATTTTCAACTACTTTATTCATGTGCATTTATTGTTTTTTTATGTTGTAAGATTGTGCTACATGGTTGTATATGAATTGTGTTAATTGTTGATGAATTAAATGATGGAAATTATTTTTGAAACAATAACAAGTTTATTAAATCAAGTTTTGGAAATGCATATGAAATATTTCGTGCTCATGAAATACAAGTTTTGCAAAAATGTGCCAAATGGGCAAACTATTTTCAGTTCATGAATTACATGTTACGTGGGTTTGGTGTAGTCCACTCAAGAATGTCACATGCACGTTGACCAAGTTAAAGGCTTCTTCTGTTGGGACCCGATTTTTAGAACCAGACCCTAACCGGAAAAATGAAAAACGAACAAAAAACTAAACGAAAAAACAAAGTGGCGGAAAACTAAAGAACAGATAACAAAGCGGAATGAAACCCTTCAATCTAACTGAAGGACAAATTCTGACATCCGAAACGCGTACATTAGAAAACTAGCGTTGGAAACTCGAGACTAAACCAATCCAAAACCAGTATGGAATTTTTTTTCTTTCTTTATTCAATCTCATACAAAGCAATTCAATTTCCTATTTGGAAATTTATCCTCAAACAAAAAAATCTTAATTCATAAGATTCTTCAAATTCATCATTCCTCATCTTTTAAACAAAACATATATCTTATTTTCTTTTTCCTTAAACATCACACACATACCATGTTAAACCATAAACAATTAGCACTTCTATATATATCAAACCAACCCACATTATCATAATCATAGGACCTCCTGTCCGGAATTCAAACGCAAATCAAACTCATACATAACCAAAGCACTTCGATAATTCTCAAACATCAGTATCATCGGACCTCCTGTCTGAAACCCATATCACATTTAGCCATATCCAAGTCACATTCATATCTCAATTTAATACACAAATCCATAATTCATACATATTATGAAATAAATGCTTACAAAACATTAATGGCATTCCAATCCATATACAAAACCAATAACCAAAATCCAAAATACACAAAACACAAGATAAGCAAAATCGAACAAATGCCTTGACTTTCTTTCATCCGATCCCCTGCTCGATACCTGGAGATGGGGATGAAAGGGGGGTAAGCTTTACAGCTCGTGGATAACATGTTTATAATAGAAAAATAAGCAAAAATTATTTTTCAAAACTTTGTCATTTTATAGAAATTTCACAGTAGAAAATTTGGCAAAATGCTTATTTCTTAAGCTTTTCAACTTTTCAAAATCATTCATAATCAATTTCAAAAATTTCAAGGTTGAAAACCTCAATTGCTCATTTCTCAAAATTCTCAAATTTTTCACAATTCATGAACAATTTCAAAACATGAATGCAGCACATTATAACACACATAAGCATATAACACATCACAAATTTTGGTTTGGGTCCAGAAATATAACGTACTGCACATTTCCGCATAGCAGTCCTGTGCAGCCATGAACAGAACGTACTACACCTTCCCACATAGCGGTCCGGTGTAGCCGTGAACTTATGGGAGTCCTTAACAGAGCTCCAATGCCACTAGCAGGCAGGCGGGCGAAGCCTAGACAAGTGCACTTGACCCTCTTATGGGAACTAACCAAACCCACATAACAGATAGTTCACACTTGAAATCGGATTGCCCGAAGGCATATGTCTAAATCTAATTTTCATGTTATGTCATATTCAAACATAAAGTCATTCATAAAGTCACACTGTCACACAAATTCAAATATCAAAATCTCAACCATTCAAACACAAGGAATGCGAAAATCATAACAATTTATCAAAATCGTAATTCAAACAAATTCCCATTTACATTGCACATTCATCATCCAAAATTCGTATGGCAATTTCTCCTTCATTAAAAAACAATGAAATCATCAATTATTACAATTTCTTAAATTATTTCAAAAGCAATGAATTTAATCATTCGAAACCTTAATTTAAAAAACATTTTTACTTTCTTGATTTTTCAAAAACCCATAATTAGCTTATAATTCAAATTATAAATATGGTACCTACCTCATATCCATGCTTGGAACTTGTTCAAAGCCTCAATTTCTCCATTGCTTCTCTTAAATTCCCTAATTCATGACAAAAATCCCTAATTCATAAACATCCAAAATTGAATAATTCACACCATGCAATCACCAAAATTAACTTTAGAAATCACAAACCCATTCAATCCTCAAGCTATCTAAACCAAAATCTTTTCACAATTTAACAAAGTAAAAATTTCTCTTACCTTAATCTTCTCCAAATTCAAAATTTCTTGGCTCATAATGGAGCTCTCTTCTTCTTCCATCTTTTTCTTTCTTGGATCAACTTAAAAATCTTGCTTAAAGACCCATAAAAATCGAAACCTAGCTTCTTTCTTCTTTCCCCTTTTCTTCTCCACCGAAGCCACTCTTCTCCTTTCTTTCTTTCCTTCTTCTTTATCCCTTTTAATTTCGTTCTTTCCTTGCTTCTTAAATGACAGCCACATGTCTTGCCCTTTAATGAATGCAAAAAGACCCAATTGCCCTTCCTTAAAAGCCTTAAAACTTAACACTTTAAGTGAACTTCTAAATTTGCCCCTAAAATTTATTTTAATTCATGCTTATAATAGGACTTTTTTCTAACCATCAAATTAAAAAAATTTGCTAAAACTTCCCTCTAGATAAATGTTCCTCATAGTCTCAATTTCATAACGTCACCAAAATCATTTAATTTGGTGCACTACTCCAAAAGTTACACCTCAAACATTTCGGACTATGCTTATGGTAAAATATTTTCCAGTAATTTAATTCCATCCAAAAATTGACATTCTTAATGACTAAATTGAAACTCGAGTTCTTCACAAAATTTGTATCCCTATTTCTCTAGTTTAATCCAAATCAAGAATCACCTCATTTGGATGACTAGAGCAAAAGTTATGGCCAAAATACTTTCAGCTCTTACTAATCTGAGACTGAACACTAAACCCGACTTCAATTAAGAAATTGGAAGTCTTGTGGGCTAAATTGAAATTTACTTCCTTCATATAACTTGTATCCCCATATCTATATTTTATTTTACAATAAGAATCAATTTAATCGGATCTCCATAGATCAAGAATTCACCAAAATACTGAACCATGTTCAGAAACTTTTCCAACTCACTTTGATTAAATAAATCTATTTCAATTTAATCTCAAAAGTCCCCAAATTTTTCATAGACAAATAGAGGGATGTCTTAGGAATCCAACGCTTTAAAAATTAAGTCAATCGGATGTCGGACAGAAAAGATATAAACAAAAGAGTGAGAGAGGGTCGGATTAGGTCAGGCAAAACAAAAAGTCGGATCGGTCGGCCAAAACAAAGAGTCGGATCGGTCGGCCAAAACAAGATTGATCGGCCAAAACAAAAGGTCGGATTGGTCGGCCAAAACAAAGGGTCGGATTGGTCGGATAAAACCAAGGGTCGGATCGGTCGGCTAAAACAAGATCGGTCGACCAAAATAAAGGGTCAGATCGGTCGGTCAAAACAAGATCGGTCGGCCAAAACAAAGGGTCAGATCGGTCGGCCAAAATAAATGATCAGATCGATCGGCCAAAACAAAGGGTCGGATCGGTCGACCAAATTAAAGGGTCGTTCCAAAACGCATACTTGACTTTCAAGATTTCATAACTTTTTACAAAAAAGTCCAAAATTCACAAACTTAGTATCAAAAGAAAGCTGAAAGGAAGCTCTACAACTTCCATGCAGAACTGAAAAATCAATTCCGTCTCTAAAGGGGTCAAAATCCCACTCAAACTTTTTGTCTAATTAATGTCTCCCTAAACAATAACTCAACTTAGAAAATTTCTATCTTTCAGCTCCAAGGTCCAAAAATGTCATACTTTATATCAATGGATAGATCAAAACATAATCTAAAACTTTTATGAAGAACTTCAAAGTAATTTCAACCTCTAGCTAAGTCAAGTTTTCAATCAAAGTTTCTGTTCAGAAATTGTCATCCCATACCACATCCTAACTTCATAATTTCATATCTTCCAATTCTCACATCCACAAATAACATATGATACATCATTGAAAAGCTAGGAAAATCTTCTATGATTTCATGTAGACCATTTAACCCAATTCAAAACATATTAGTCCATAATTTTCCTCAAAACACTGCATAAAAAATCCTACACTTATGAGCATTTTCAAAAACAAAGTAACAGACACTTCAATTTGACTGATCATAAATGTCAATTCTGATATCGAAAAATGTCATAATTTAAGGCGATAGAAAGCTCTCAACAGAAGCTACAAGTTTCATGAAGATCATTTGAACAAAATCTGCATAGATCAAGACAGAAAAATTCACAAAGATTTCAGCTCAAAAAGTCAACTCTACTACTATTCATCCCCAAAAAGTCAAACTTTCTTAATTCTCCAAATTTTCACACTTTTTACTATTTATTTCTTGCTTTTCAACTTCCATTTCAATCAACTCATTCACTTTAACTTTCATAACCCATACAAATCTACTCAAATCTCAAAGTCATCAAAACCAATCAATTCTTTTCTCATCAATTTCCTTAAAACACAATAACATCTATAACATAATACATATACAAAAACACTCATTTCATACATTTAATATTTCTAAATTCCACTAAAATATCGGTGTTCTCCAAGGCCCAACATTCAGACCCCGTCTCCGAGGCCCAACATTCGGACCCATATAAGCATACATAAGCATAGCGGACCCAAAACCGAACACATATTGACCACCAATAGAGAAACTTTTAATAGAAAATTTGGGATTGGCTTTTTAAGAAAATTGTTCCTCATGATCTCACGATTCCAACGCCACTGAAAACGCTCAATTTGGATTTAAAATGAAGGAGTTATGGTTAAAAATACTATCTTAAAGAAAACAGTAAAAACTGACCCTCTACCGACTTCATGTCAGAATTTGAAAACTTTAGAGGCTAAATTGCCAATCGGTTCTTTCACAAAACTTGTAGGTTTATGTCTCTAGTTTAATTTAAAACAAGAATCGCTTCAATCGGAGTTCTACAGCTCAAGATATCTCAAAATTAGTAAAGTATGTTCAGACTTGATCAGCTGACCTCCACACTTTGTTTCAAACCACCTTTTTCAATTTAAAAGCAATACTGGTAAATCAGGTGTAGAAAGATAGAAAAATATCTTAGAAATCCAACGCTTCCAAAATGGGGTCAATCGGAGGTCTACACAAATAGTTATAGCCAAAAGAAGGAAGAGGGGTCGGTCGGCCAAAGAGATACCCATTACCTCTTCTATGGAGATACCCACAGTGCTCACATTTGGGAAGAGGTGGCCTCTCCCCATTACCTCTTCTACTGCCGCCCACCGTTGAAGCTTGGTGAGAAACAGTAAAGGTCCTCATAGGTCTAGGCCGACTTCCACCGCTGCTCCTCTCCTCAGACTGCACAGGAAAGACTCTGGCACTTCTCTCAGGCATAGAAGTACCACCTTCCCTCCTGAACTGCTGTCTCCCCTTTCTCTTCCTGCTAACAGCACTCTTGATGTTCTCGATGTTCTCAACTCTCAACGCTGCTTCAACCAGCTATTGAAAGTCGCCAAAGTTCTGCACTACCACCTTCTCTCTGATAGCTAGGTGCAGACCCGATTCAAACCTGCGGCACTTGGCGGCCTTACTGAACATCAGCTCTGAAGCATACCTCGACAACTGAGTAAATCGGCGCTCATATTCAGCAACAGTCATCTCCCTCTGGATGAGACTCAAAAACTCCCTCTGCTTCTGCTGAATGTACACTTCAGATAGATACTTCTTCCTGTAAACAGCCAGAAAGTCTTCCCACGTCAACCCTATCGGCTTCAGCTGACTACCCGGTATCGTCTCCCACCAATGTAAGGCATCACCCTGGAGCAAACTGGCAGCATAGACTACCCTCTCATCATCCTCACACTCCATCTGATCCAAGACCCTCTCGGTCTTCCTCAACCATGTCTCGGCTTCCTCAGGGTCCGTGGCCCCGTAGAAGTCCACCGTTCCGTACTTTCTCAACTTGTCAAACTATCTCCCCTTCTTAGCTGGGGCCGAACCAGAAGCCTGGAGAATTTGACCTATAGCCTGAACAAAGGCTTGGGTAAATGCCTGGAATAGTCTCGAGTCTAGATCAGGCACTTGCTCAGACTGGCCAGGCAACGGCTGAGTCTGAGATCGAAGGGGCTCACTACTCTGTCCTAGAGAAGCCTCAGCTGGGGCCACTCCCGGGGCTACGAACTCATCCGTGCTCTCCTCTTTCGGAGGAGAGTCAGGTACAATTGAACCTTGCAGAACTCCTCGTGTCCTTCTACGAGGTGACATCTTACTCCTTCAATGAAAACATTCATGATTAGCTACAATTCGTTTTAATCTTAGTTTCTATATGTATGCATGATATGCATGTCACTTAATACAAACAATCAACTCATAATGCAAGAATTTAATCATATAGCAAAACAATCCCCTACTTTGCATCCTAAGCCTAGGAGCAAACCTAAGCTCTGATACCAAACAATGTTGGACCCCGTCTCTAAAGCCTAACATTCGGATCCATATAAGCATTTGGGATTGGCTTTTTAAGAAAATTTTTCCTCATGATCTCACGATTCCAATGCCACTGAAAACGATCAATTTGGATTTGAAATGAAGGAGTTATGGTTAAAAATATTATCTTAAAGAAAACAGTGAAAACTGACCCTCTACCGATTTCATGTCAGAATTTGAAAACTTTAGAGGCTAAACTGCCGATCGGTTCCTTCACAAAACTTGTAGGTTTATGTCTCTAGTTTAATTTAAATCAAGAATCGCTTCAATCAGAGTTCTACAGCTCAAGATATCTCAAAATTAGTAAAGTATGTTCAGACTTGATTAGCCGACCTCCACACTTTGTTTCAAACCACCTTTTTCAATTTAAAAGCAATACTGGTAAATCAGGTGTAGAATGATAGAAAAATATCTTAGAAATCTATCGCTTTAAAAATGGGGTCAATCGGAAGTCTACACAAATAGTTATGGCCAAAAGAAGGAAGAGGGGTCGGTCGGCCAAAGACCGACCCCAAACGCGCAAGCTCGCCCAACGCCTCGGCTCACCCACGCGGGACGAGCGCATCGCTCGCCCGCGCGGAGCGATCGCCTCGCAGTCTGACCTATCTGACTTCTAACTCTTATAACTTTTGACTCCAAGCTCCAAATCAGACACGGTCAAAAGCGTTGGAAAGCTAGAAGAAAAATCTACATTTTTTAAGAAGGACTCAAAGACAAGCTCGGCCACTAAGGGAAACAAAAATTTACTCAAAGGCCTATCCATTAGCTCCTCCTAAACAGCACCAGAACTTACAAACACCATAACTTTTGACCCAGGACTCCGAATTGAGCAAACTTGGTGGCTATGGAAAGGTTAAAGAATTATATACAATTTTTATGAAGATCACTGACTAAGACTCCAACTCTATAAGGGTCAAAAGTTGACTCAAAGCTTCAGCCTGAAATCTGCCAGTAAGACAACACCTGCATTTGACTCTAACAACTCACACTTTGCAATCAATACCTCAAAATTAACTCATTACACCTCATGAACAAGCTTTACAGCTCGTCTAACACCTTCAACAAGTTTAAATGATTCTATACAACCTATATCAACCCAAAAATTTCAGTACAACATAACTTAAACAAAAAATGACCACCTGAGTGCATCAACCCAGAATTTCAGCACTACATCCCACTTCAACAACACATAAACCATAACAATTTTCCAGCGGGCTCTCTCAAGGCAAAACTCAACAGCAAATCAGAAATTTAAAAGAACTCACACACATACCCATCCTTTTCAAGGTCGCGTGCAGCTCGCAAATCAACAATAACATATGATAAAGAGAGTACTAGAGCTCTCATTCTCTTTCCAAAACATAATGAGTTCAAGCATGGCTTTAATTACATATTATCATATTCGTCAAAATCAATTACAAAATACAACATGTGTGAGATGCTCCATGTTTGATATGCTTATAAAGCCATCCTAAAAGCTAGTTACTAACTTAATACAAAAGTGCCTAAATCTTGGAGTTATGCCCGATGCCTTGCAAGATTTCGAGTTCAACTTAAATTTGCACCTGAGGAGGGAGAATGGGGTGAGCTAACACGGCTCAGTGGCTAACATGTTTATAGCCATCGAGTAACGAGCCACACACAAAACACACAATTACAAATCCAAAACAATGGCAATTTATCATATAAAACGCCAATAACCCAAAATCATCACATATAAGGCATAGCATGAGAATTTATATCAATCAAACATGTGTTATGTATCATAAACACAATTAAATGCTAAAATGCACACAATTGACTCGAGAGTTCCTTAAACACGACAGAAACCGAAGTTTATCGTAAACACGACGAGTCCATTTTTCAGATCTCGTAAGCCTCAAGCAGGCAGTCGGGAGGAGGCTAAGGGGGTCAACGTGCACGTGACTATAGAAATAGGTTCTCTCTTGCCCAATCACAACCAATTTATGTTCAGACATTAAGGCACAAGCTTAGCATTTTATGCTTCTTTCATTCTATCAAACCATCATAGTTTCTTTCTTTTCTTGCAAACCAAATGAAAACATTTTCAATATACACACAATTTAACAAAGATAGCACACATAGGGCATTTGCCCATTACACAATAACTATAAAAAATGTTACCCACCTATCGTCGGTATCCGAATTCAAGATTGCCCTTCCTCCTTGTCTTGAGTGGGGTTTTCTTGAGTTCCTTCAATTAAATCATACTTCATTCAATAATTACATTTTAAAAGAAAGTCATAATATTCATAAATCAAGCAAAGATGAAAATAAACTTTAAACCTAACCTACCCATAGGACATTTAAGCTAGAATAACCATAACCTTAGCTTAAAAGTCCCTAAAATCCATAGATCTCACCTTTCTCTCTATCTTTCTTCAATCTCTACACAAACCCTAACTTCCATCCTACATTATTCTTAAACCTAGCTTAAGCAAAGATGGAACTCACCTCTCACCAGTAAATTCCTCTTCTTTTTCCTCTTCTTTCTTCCTCCCTTCAAGCCTCCTACGGTTCTTCTTCCTCTTGGCCGAAAGCTCTCCTTGTTTCCTTGCTCACGTTTTTGCTTCTCTTCTTTCCTTTCTTTTCTTTCTCTACGACACTTGCTTCTTCTTCTTTTCCTTTAACTTAATTCATTTAACTCATCTTTAATGCCCTCATCAAAACTACATAGTTTTGATACTCCTTATAACTTACAAGGCTTTGGGCTCTCCTCCTCCTCTCAAGCCCACTACACTTAACCACTTAAATTCTAAAGCTCATACTTTCCAATATTAAATCCAAGCCTTCATTTAATTTCTAACTTCTAATCCCAATCATACTTGCTAATTCCAAGACTCAATAAAATATATATCTATATAAACACATAATTAAAACAATTAAAGCAAGAATAGCAAATAAATCAATAAATAATCAATTAAATAAACAAAAAAAAAATTCGGGGCCCAACAATCGGGGTCCAACATCTTCTGCCTACCCGTTAGCGGCACGAGCTCCTTCATGGACTCCCTCAAGTTTATGGCTACACAGGGCCATTATGTGGAAATGTGTAGTGCATCATATTTATGGATCTACCTAAACCATTTTTGATATGCTTATGTGCTCATGATAAGTTGACAAGAGTGATGCATACATAATTTGCATAAACGTGAATTTATGCATTGGAAATGACTTTATAAATGATTTTTTTGTTACCAATTATAAAATTATTACCCACGGGTTTTATGCTCAACCCCATTCTCCTCCCCATATCCAAGTGATGAGCAAGATATCGAGTAGTCAATGGTCAAGGCATCACTCCGATCTTTGTTTATTTTGTATTTGATGCAAATCTTGTAAAACAAGGCTTTAGTTGCATTTTGAGCAAATCATTGTTCATGTATCTTTTGTATTTTAGGATTTTGAGATATTAATGTATTTGTGGCTTGAAATGCCCACTAAAGCTTTGTAAAACTCTTATCTTTTGATGCAAATATATGATTGCATTTTTGTTCATGACTCTCTCAAGTTTGTACATTGTTCTTTTTTTTAGTTTCCATACGAAAAAAATTTGTGTTCTGAATTCAGAGGAAGACCTGGATTAATCTAGGCTGATTTAGGCACATGTGCCTTCTATAAAAATGTGTACTCAACAAAATGTTGAATGCTGGACTCCAATATGATGATTGTGATAAATGAGTGTACACACCAATTGAAAGTTATTGATAACATATTATGTGAAATGATGCATTTAATCACATGAATATGAATGATCAAATAAAGGAGTTATGACTAGAGTGACCAATGTGAAAAAGAGCTTAAAGCTTAGGAAATGTGCACAAGAGTCACATGTTTAGTTAATAATGAGCCCAATATTCGCAATGAGTACAGGATAGTTATGAAATGAGCCTGATATCCATAATAGATATAGGACAGTTAAATGGGCACTCAATCACAACAAAAATAAAAATGAAAGTGGAGTCATATGTGTATTGCATATATATATATGGTTACATGTATCATGTGAATAATTGCAAAGAATGACTGAATTGATTTGATATAATGATATGCTATGTTTGTGTACATATGGATGATATGAATGATTGAAATGACTTATTGAATTATTCTGAAATGATTATATAAAATGCTTGTTTTCATAACGGACTTGTTGGAATATGATGTATATTGCGATCTAGTATTAAATTATGAATGATGTGATATATGAGATTTGATTCTAAATGATCTGAGATACTGATTGAACTGTGTTATATACTGTGATATTTATGTTTGTTTTAAGTGAGCACATCAATAATAGTTCACTCACTAAGTTCACAAATTCATCAAAATTGCAACATTTTTTTCAGTTTTAGTAGATATCTAGCTAGTCTAGTTGGAGTAACTTCTGCATTTAGATATGGGTCAGTGTCGAGATCAGGTGTACCTGCAAATGTCTTAATTATATTGTATCAAGAATTATATCTTTCAACTATTGTATATTATACTTGTGTGAATAAAAATGGAACATGATTATTGGAATGTTTTATGTTATGTGGGATGGATTAAAATATATAATGAATTGATTTAACAGTTTTAACATGTCATTTTTGTGGAGTATGTTCTCGAATATCCTTCGGTATGTCAGGTATATGCTCTATAGGAGTGGTATGTTACAATTACAATCCCATTAGACCACGTGTTATAATTTTATTGGACCATGTATTAAAATTATATTGGATCATATGTTACAATTCTATTGGACCATGTGTTACAATTCTATTGGACACTCATGCTTTAATCTTATTAATCCATTAGTTGGCTTTAGGAAAATTGCATATTGATCCTTTTTCTTCCTTTAATTACAACATTGGCTATAATCTTATCAATTTATTTCATTCCTCTATGCCAAGTTTCTAATGGAATAAATTTCATGCATTTTGGTTAATTATATTGAGAGTTATACCCAAAAAACTAAAGGCTGTTCAAAAGTAAGAACAATAGCCAGAATTCAACTTCAAAACAAAATTAAAAACTCTTAGAGGCAGAATCAGATTTCGGTTCCTTCATGAAAGTTTTAGACGTATGTCTCTAGTTTAATCTCTAATTGAAATTATCCAATTTAGAGGTCTTTAAGCTAATATATGGCCAAATTATAGAAATCTATTCAATGGAACATATCCATTCAGCGAGGTACACATCCCAAATCAACTAACTTCGGTCTATTTATGCAAAAGCAATATAAAAATACATCCAATTTAACCAAAATCATCTCATTTACTTATGGAATACTTCTTTTATCAATTCCCCTCACATCACATTCATAAATCCAAGCAAACATATTAAAAATTTTCATACATATTTCACATATAAGTATGTATGTCCATGTCGAAGCAAACAAATTATCCATTTACCCTTGTCTTTTACATTTAGTACCATTATACCTCTTACTATACTTAGATGTACTTAATTCATTCATTATGTTCATTTCTTATTACACCCTAGACATGCTATAATACTTCCAAGGTATATGTTGGGACGTTACATAGCTCCTTTTTAGGTTCTCATTTATGACATGCCTTTAGAATATTAGAGCATTAAAGGGATTAGTTATTTGGTAAGTACAGTCAGGACTTCAGTTTTATGAATGAAATTACCACATTCCTAAGATGTATTAGGTATGCAAGGATTTGCATTAGTACAAATTTGAGAAGGGCAAGTTCAAATTTCATAAAAATAGTTAGGTTAGACAAGGATGAGAATATTTAACTAACCACTGTAAATATCATTTTCCAATAGAAACATAAATTGATATCTCCCCTAAAAAGCTAGAAACCAATCGAAAGGTTTTTCTTTAGTGCTTTATAAGAAGATTTAAAAGATGTTGTTTTCCATTGGTCAGTGATAACATTAAGCTTCCTCTTGGGACTTTAGCCTCCCCCAAAGTCTCCTAAGTAGTTTTTAGTAGAAGTTAACTTCTTTGCCTCGCTTTTGTTGCCTTCGAAAGATTCATTTATAGATGTTAACTTCTTATTCATTTAATCACACTAGGAATCCTAATAGTTGAGCAGTTTACTACATCATCCACTTCCCTTTGTCTAAAAGCTTTTTATTCGTACCTCGCGAACTTTTAGCTCCTTACCTAACAAGGTCAAAATTTCAAATAACAAAGGGACGAGACTCCCTTTCTCCTAAGTCTTTCCCCTTTGGGAAAACAAGGGGTCTAAATAATCCTAACAATTAAATTGTTTTCAAAGATTTCCTCTCTAGCCAAAAGTCATTTCCTTTTAGGATAGCCACTAACTCATTCTTAATCTCTAGTCTCTTTTTTATTAGTTCTTCCATATTAAACTTTACAGGTCTCTCTTAGTAGCCATATTTTCATTGCCTTCATTTATAGTTCTAGTAATATATTGTTAAGAAATTTCTTTGGAATTATTTGATGAACCATGGTAGTACCATAAATGAATCTTGATTTTATCACCCATATTTACCATTTTAAAATTTTGGGATGGTATTTAGGTATAAAGGATTATGAGAATTGTCTCAGTAGTCTTTCCTTAACTAAACTAAAACTTTTGGATCCTCTTTTTATGTCATGTAACAAATAATATGTTAAGAACCTCATTTAGAAAAAACTTAATAGGATTTCTTTTGATCCCTCTTATTTACAACTTTTTAAGAATTTTTAGTCTTTTTTGAAGCCTCCTATGGTGTCTAATGATTTCCCGATGATTATCAATATTCTTAAGTCTCATAAAAGGAAAATGATCCCATTCAAATTTTGCAATGATCTAGTTAATTATGATAAATTTAGTGACGTTCTTATCAATGACATATTAGTGTGATTTACTAATTCTAATGCTCCTTAAAGCTTAAGGCTATTAAAAAAGAATTGAAGCTTTCAATAGAGAGGGTGAAGAAAACACTCAAGGTACAGTTATCTTTAATAAAGACTCTTTTACAATTTTTTAGAAATAATTAGAAAAGAAGCCTCGTGACCTAGCTGTGATATCTATAAAAAAAAGAGTAATCTCTTAACTTTCATTAATGTAGTTTATAATACTTTAAAACTCATAATACCAAAAGCTAGACCCTCTTAGCTTAAAGAGGGTGATGCGAATAACAGTTACTTCCATAACATTATGCTAGATAGGAAAATTTTCAATTGGTATTAAATCTATCAAAGATGCCTCAATTGCCATTTTTTACTAAAATCAAAGATTAAAATTATTTGTTAGCTGTCATTTTAAGTCTTCTCTAGGGTATAGAAGGTTATGTAAGGTTCTGATCATGCATCTCATATATAATATATATCAAATATACGTAGTGAAAAATAAAACAGAACCTAAAAAACCATATCTACTTATGCATATAGATATAGAAAACAAAAAATATGAAATGTAAGATGTTTACATACCTTTCTGATAATCTCCTTCGTTCTTTAATATTCTCCATGTTAGGTTGTCGTAAATCACAACGATCAACGTAGATCTTCTCTATCTAAAGTCCACACAAAGATAGAAGGATCAAACCTCACCAGGAGATAGCTAGATTTCTTTCTTTGTGCTAGTAAAGACAATAACTCTTGTGAGAGCTAGAGAGAAAAAGAGTGTGTGTGTGTAAGAAAAAACCTTTCTTTCACTTGTGTCTTACACAAGATGCACGAAAATCATCTTTATTTTTTACACCATTTAGCCTTCCATAACCCCCATCACTAATGGAAAGTTATGGGAAGTTAATGGTCTTGAATAGCATGCATTAATGGAAGTTATGAAAAGTTAGTGACCATAAATGACATGTATTAATGGAAGTTTCGGGAAGTTAATGACCAAATTGGCATCCAATAACACTTGTTTCTAATCCATTCTATGCAACGTTTTCTACCACGATCACATTGTGATACAATCTTGAAACACTCTCTTATATCTTGAATCAACATTCAAGACCATTTTTCTCATCCTTTTGATCTCCTATATGTGTGATCCATTAGGTTTCCGATTATGTTGGCTACTTGAATTAACACTTAATTTAAGTAAGTCAAGAGTGATACCTAGCAACACGTTATGACCTCCAATTGAGTGAAAAGTTAGTGGTTTGAATACAAACCCTTTCATACACAATGTTGCCATGCAATTCATCCTTTCACCATCTATGCCCCACTTGATTCATAGTATGGTCAAAATGATAACTCCCACTAGACTAACTACGTCATATCTATTCCAAGTGATATTAGATCTTGTCTTGAGGATCTCATTACTCTATGTATCATTGAAGATTCTCTTCATGGAACATATCTGCTCTCGCCAGAGACTGCTGAGTAATGATCTCAATAAGAGGCCATGGGTATCATCTCCTTCTATCAGGAGTGGTGAATCCTTTATTGGATACTTAATTACCTCCGAATACCTCAAGTTGTACCAATCACCATGCTATAAGTAACCACTAAAAGGCACCAATGAATGGAGTCAAAGCACATGATCAGTATCCAAGATATCCTTGAGCACCTCAAGTCAAATGATAGTTGCACCATTACTATGATGAGAGTATCATTGACACTGGAATAGAATATCCATATGATTGTCTCATAGTAGGTCAATCTAATGTACTTACTACTCTTAGTAAGCATCCACATTTTAACTCTAAACAACCTATGTCTACAGCTTATGAGATCTACTGCTTGATCCAATCAAGGAGTATAACATGTGTTATTCTATCCAGATTAACAATATCCCATCCCATTAATCCTATGACTAGGAAAAGTTTAGATACTAACATAATTACACATGATAGGAATCTCATTATCATGATCTCATTATGATTTTCTCCATGCTATGTTTTATATCAAAAACTTCATTAAATCAATTTAAGATCAACATCAAATCCATAAATGTATGAACATCGAAATAATGAAAAATGCCTTTATTAATCATAAAATGATTTATACAATAAGTGCAAAAGGTGATTGCCTTTAGATCACTTCTCTAACAGGTTGATTAATCCTTATTTTTAAGCTTAATCTTGGCATTCTTAATCCCCATAGATTAGTGATGATCTTAAAAGTTTCCTTACCTATCCAATAACTTTCAACCATATTAAATAATCTCTTATTAACTTAAACCCAGATAAAGTTCCAAATCTATATGGATTTAATGGAGTCTCCTTTTTCTGTTAAAAATTGTGGTATATGATTAGACTTGATATTTCTAATTTTGTTCTCGACTTCTTTGAGAGTGAAAAAATTTATTAGTCTTCAGTAACACCAACTTCACCTTAGTTTCCAAGTTTTCTAACTCGTCTATCTTTGATAAATATCTCCTTATTTCTTATTGCAATACCTTCTACAAAATTATTCCTAAACTTCTAGAGAATACAAAGCGTAGGCTCGATTCCATGTTCAATGCTTCCCATAATGGCTTTATCCCACGTAGACATATTAGTGAAAATTAGTTGGAAAGAAATGAACATTTATAAAAAGAGACGTGAGGATCACTTCAATTCACCTCACTAATCAAATGCTCTTTTTTAAGCTCATATGGAGACTTGTTATTAACAAATAATCCTTGGGTTAAATATGTTCACACATAACATGCACCTTCATAATAAAAACTTATGTAAGGCAAGGTTGTTGTAGGTTAAATATTTGATCACAGAAAAGATAAAATATGTCAATCGAGATGAATAACTTCTTTTATTTTTACTACGACAATTGACAGTTTGAATCTTCTTAATAGTCTCCAGTTGATAAGATCCTCTATGGAGGAACTTCCTTGAATGCCGAAGTTAGTATAATTGTTAAAAATAACTCATAACGTTGGCCAACCTATTCTTTCGGACTCTTTTAAATGATCAGAGATAATTTACTTAATTATAACTCTAACTATTTGGAAGATGAAATGACCTTGATCCTTCTTACCAACAAAAGCATTATAAATTCTCGTATCACCTGCCTCTTTCATTCTTTGGTGCCCTTGTTTTGTTCCTAAAATATGTCTTTAAATAAAGCTATATTCTTTGACGTACCTGACATAGTAATAAACGGGAAAAAAAACTAACAAACACACTTAATTTGAAGAAATATGAGAATCCACTCGTAGAGAAAGCGTAAAGCTAACTAATAGGTTAATATTAATGATTGAATGTCTAATACAAGGTTTAGGAGACCTATTTATAGACTTGACAAAGCAATCCTAATTCAAAGTAAAATAGGAAACTAAGATCAAGTAGGAAACTTATAGAAATAAAAAAAAATTAAAACAAGTAGAAAGTCTATGGAAATAGAAAACTAAAACAAGTAGAAATAGCCTATAAAAATAGGAAATCAATGCAATTAAGAAACTTATGGAAATAGGAAACATATTTTAATAGACATTCCACGTCGGTCCGCTCTATTTGGTAAACTTGTCCTTTAATAAGTACTCTAGCAAATCAGGATACAACGAATCAGAAGGAAAGTCCACTATCAATATTTCACGTTTTGATTCAGTGACAATAAAGAAAGTATGTTCCTCTGCTTTGGAGGCTTTGGGTCGAGAATTCTTCCATTGCTGGTGAAATACAAATTTTTTCCACCTTTCTCCAACTTGTACACATTCTCCCATCCATCATACTGAATGTCAAGCATTTAGATACACATCATCAAAGTAAATCTCTCCCCAATATTGATCAGTAGAAAAGGACACCTTATAAGGTTTAGACCCCCAAATCCTTTATGCTGAGTTAATCCACTCGATTGTGTAAGGATCTGGTGCATCTTAAGCTGCAATCCAAGTCATTTTACAACATCTTTACTAATGATGTTCTCACAACTCCCACTGTCAACAATCACTTCAAACAGTTGATCTATAATGGTATAGCATGTTTGAAATTATTGATATTGTTAGGTTTTATCTTCTTATTTTAGAGCTAGTAGTAACTTCTGAATTACATCATTCTCTTGCACCTCATTTTCTTCATAGTAGCTCTTGTACTCGTCACCATCACCTTCACGTCCAAAAATAATGGCATCATTATCTTTCTCATGCTCTATAATATCTACTTTTCGCTAGGGACGTCAGTTTGAAAAATGTCCCCGTTCCCACACCAATCACAGACTCCACGTCCAGGTTTGAAATAGGAATCGTTCTTTTTAGGACCTTCCTTTTTTTCGCCCACCCTTTGTTTACGTGTAACCTTCTCTTTTCGAAAATGATTCTCATATAGAGGAGGTTCTACTAGGATTGATACAGATAACGTTCAAGGTGCTATAAGAAACAATTTAAGTGATTTAGACCGGATTTTAAATATAACAAATTTTCGAGTTGTGCAAAACCATGTTGAAAGTGGGCTATCCAGATATGAAAAGTCCATATATGAAAATGTTTTGGAGCCTAAGTATGTTTACATAATTGGGCTAACAAGGATCTTCATCCTTTTTATGAAAACTCAAGAAGCTTCTCCCGTCGTAGAACTTCTACGAGAAGGCTCAATTATGGCTCTCTCTTGACCTGACAATTTTGCCTTCAATGCAAAAGTTTGAGCCTCTGCTAAAGTTTATATCAGTAATATTCCAATCTTATCTCATAAAGCAGGACTCAAATCATCTGGGAATTTTGAAATCGTCTTCCCCTCTATCTCTTCCAGATTATTACGTTGAGATAGCCTCATAAATTTGGTAACGTAGTTTTACCTTCCTCTCTTCTAAGATGTCATGATAATCAAAGAATCGTTCAACATTTGTGATCCAATCAAGACCTCCTTCTATACTAAAATCATTAAATTTTATTTAATTTTATTTTATTCAAATCTATGTGAATTATACTTAAAAATAATTTATTTATATTATATATATATATAAATATATACAAAAAATTAAAGAATAATTTTTATATATGTCTATTTTCATTAATTAAAATTCATTAAAAATTTTAATTTATTATTAATTATATAAAATGTTATTATTACTTATTTAATAAATTTTATTTTATTCTATTCTATGTGATTTATATTTAAAATAATTTATTTTTATTTATATTTATATAGAAATATGTACAAACAATTAAAGAATGATTTTTATATATTTTTATTTTCATTAATAAAAATTTTATTAAAAGTTTTATTTTATTATTAATTATGTACAATTTATTATTAATAATATAAAATATTATTAATAATTATTTAATAAATTTTATTATATTAAATGTTATTTTATTCTATTTAATATATTAATTTTATTTAATATAATATTATGACTTGGTCACATTTGGTATTATGAAAAATTATTGAGGGCATGTTAGGTAATAAATATTTATTAATTTATGTTATATCCTAAACTTCCTGAATCAGTGGTTTCTTATTTTTACTGTTTAGAATGGAATGGAACGTAACATGAAACTCTCCGCTTCTATCTCATTCCATTATATTCTATTATAGAACTTCCTTCTAAACGATAAAAGTGTGTTACATTCCATCCCGTTTTATTATGAAATCCTCAACCAAGCAGGCCCTTAGTGCTCGTTCTTCTCTAACATGATCTCCATCATCATCCCTATCCTTATTGGAAAGAGAGTTAAGCAGACCAAACCGCTCCAAATCTCCCCAAAATGCACCTCTGAATCCCCCTTAATGCCTCCACTTACTACTTCAACATAGGGTTATTTGTAGTGCGATTTATGTTTCTATTTTCATCACTAGCCATGAAATGGGTGATGCAACCAACTCTGGCATCACTTAACGCAATGAGAAACTTAAACAAACTAAGTAAGACATTTAATTTAAAGTGATAGGAGAATCTACTTATAGAAAAAGCTAACTAAATATGAGAACATTATTGATTGAATGTTTAATACAAAGTTTAGGAGACCTATTGTAGACTTGACAAAGCAACCGTAATTCAAAGTAAGATAGAAAATTAAGAGCAAGTAGGAAACTTTTAAAAATACAAAACCTAAAGGGCTGTTTGTTTTCATTTTTTACGATTTTTGTCGTGATTTTTGTAAATTAAAAAACGACCCTTAAAATCATGTATGGTTAAACACGTTTGTATATTTCATTTTTAAAAATAAAAAACGGCAACTATTTTACGAAAACATAAAAATATCGTTTTCGTTATTTTTACAAACAGGTTTTCATAAACGTTGTTTTCATAAAAACATAAGGTTTTTCTCTCCTCTATGTTGACGCCTTCTGCGTCTTCATTAGTGTTGCAATATGTAACATCCCATTCCTTGTAGGAGGGTTAGAATAGTAAATGTGAGTGATTAATGAGACTTATAGATGCATTTCTATGTTCATGCATAAAAATGTCATGCACTTATACATGAATAGTGAATGTATTTTCACATGAAAATAATTGTACATGCATTCATGAATTCCGGGTATAATTGGATTGATCTATGAATTTTTAAAGTTATGGATGTTTTTACATTGGAAATATTAGTGATTGGTGGAAATATAGTATTTTCATATGTTGGTAAATTTAGGAGTTACCTTTGAAATTAATGGAGTATTGAGAAAGATATATATATCTATATAATAGGGAACAAGAAATTAAAAGAAGATTTGGAGATAGTTAGATTGTAAAGATGACAGTCAAGGGAGTTAGTTCAAAAGAAACTAAGTTAGAACTTGGGTATTGGGTAAGTGACAAGTGTCACTTAGGCTTTTGTACTCTTGCTAGAAGTAGGTTACTATTCTTTGAGAGTTGACAGGTTAAGTCTTGTCTAAGTCCCTTCTTTATTATCATCTTTTTCAAACTTCCTTTTGAAACACAGAGTTTTCCATCAAATACTTTCTAAGAGACTTCTGTGTTTTTCCTTTCCCTCACCAATCCTACTTTGCCGTTTGTCTCCTCTGTCTCGAGAAAAACTAGAAATCGGTCATTGTACTCAGTGAAGTACGTGAAACGTGTGGAGTTAGGGCTTGAAGATTTTGGAGTTTTCAACAGGTAAGTGGTGAAGAAATCCCTTAGAGTTGGGGATTTGTTAAATAAAGTTGATAAATTACTGTCATCTACATAGAAAATGATATTTACATGTTTGTTCATAAATATCGGGTGGTTGGGAGGAAATAAATTCAGTTATAGTGTTAAATTAGTTTTTGAAAAAAAAATTGATGTTTTGGTGATGTAAAATATTGAAAGTTTGAAAATATGAAAAATGTTCACTGAATACACTTCAGTCTTTTAGCCATAACGTTTTCTCTAATTGTCTAAATGCGATGATTCTTGATTTAAATTAAACTAGAGACATATGGCTATATTTTGTATGAAGACATCAAATTTCAATTATGCCTCTAAAAATCTCAAAATTTCATGAAGTTATGAAGTTGGTCTAGTTCGTTGGTTTATGTATGGAAAATTCATCTTCAGACTTTAGGGTAAATTTGGGATTGATATAAAGATATTTTATCCAAGATGCTTTCTGAAAAGTTGTATATCTTTCTTTTATCTTTCCAACGGCATATAGCATGAAAATTTTAGACATCAGAGTCAAAAGTTATGATCCTTATAAGTGGAGACATTCTAGGGAAGAAAATGAGACGGAAGAAATGAGACGGAAGAAAATGAGATGGAAGGAAATGAGACGGAAAAAAATGAGACGAAAGGAAATGAGACGGAAGAAATGAGATGGGAGAAAATGATACGGAAGAAATGAGATAGAAGAAAATGAGACGGAAGAAATGAGACGGAAGGAAATGAGACAGAAGGAAATGTGATGGAAGAAAATGAGACAGAAGAAATGAGACAGAAGAAAATGAGACAGAAGGAAATGAGACGGAAGAAATGAGACAGAAGGAATGAGATGGAATAAATGAGACGGAAGAAAATGAGACGATAGAAATGAGACGATGGAAATGAGATGATGGAACTAAGACGAAAGGAAAGTGAGACGATGCAAAAGTGAGACGATACAGAAGCCAGATGATAGAATTGGCCTTCATAGTCTCCATGAAAGTTGTAGATTTGGAAGTTTTCTTTCCAATAGTTCAAAAAAAAATTCAATCCGACATCTGTAGTGAGAGTTATAGCAATTGCGCCAAGACATGTACAATACGAGTAAAGATATGAACATGTTGGATTCTTTTGGCTATAACTTCTTCTGTAGACTTCCAAATGACTTGATTCTTGAACCATTGGATTCTTAAGACATTGGTCTACATCTTTACCAAGAATAATAGCTATCTGAAATGAATGGAGAAAGATTGAGTGTAAAGAGTGGGATGAGTGCAGTGAGTGTGCTCTTAAGCAATATGAATTGTTGTTATTCCACTGAACATACTTCGGTATTTTGATGATTTCTGGAGCCCTACTGATCCAAATGAGATTATTTTTGTTTTGTGGTGAACTGGAGACATGGGGCTACAAATGGGATGAAGAAATTGTTGGCTAAATACCTAGGATTTATCATGAACATGCATTGTACATAATTCATGTCATACATGTGCATTATTGAATACTTATAATTATGTAAGTTGTGATATTGTGTATATTATTCGTTATAGAGGGGCAACTGGAACATTAACCTCCAAACATTGTTGGATCTTTTAGGCATTAGCTTCATAAACAACTTGTGAGTAACCTAGACGGTCTCACTCAATTAACTGTTTGCTTTAGAATATGTTTTGAATAATGACATTGATGTGGTTTGAATGTGTTGATTACGGACAAGGAAGGTTCGGTGATTCTGGTGTATGAATGAATTATTAGAGTGCTCCTTGTATGTTAACCTGACGAAATAAGTTCTTCAAATGTACAAATTTGTGAATATGCATATGAATGTAAAAGTGTGCTCAGCACTTCTGCTGAATGCCGGACTACGGTCCGATGATGAATGTGGTCTAAAATGTGAATGTGCATCCATGTGATTGAACGAGGTTATGTTATGAGAAACATTCATTACATAAATGCATGTAAGATAAAGGTAGCTATGACCGGAGTCGCCAGGATAAAGAGCTTAAAGCTCGAAATGTGATTAGAGCCTCGAGCTCGGGTGTGACTGTACCTGGTATCCACTAAGGGATATGGGACGTTATATGACACAACTCGGTATCCACCAAGGGATATGAGTTAGTAAAAAGGCACTCAGTCATAACGACAATAATAAATAAAAGTGAGTCTCACGTGCATTGCAATTATAATTGATATGTGTGTTTTGTATGAACGACATGACTATTCTAAACGTGGGATGTGATATATTATGAATATGCAATGAGGTGAATATTATGTTACGTGTGATGATGTGATGTATGAATTGAGTGAACCATCGATGATGGTTATCTCATTGAGTTCACAAAACTCACCAAAATTGCAACGTTGTCTTTTAAGGACCGAGAGACGACTCAAGCTACTAAGAAGCTCTACTAGCCATGTAGATTGTGTTTTGGCAAAAAAAGTCATGGCTAAAAGGTCGGTCAGCTGGAATCTGTGGACAGTTTAGATAGACTGCTTATACCTTCCTCTCTCATGTAGTCCTTTTGTATTAAGTTTGATGTTGTACCTATGGAAAACGTTGAAAGACAATATAGACTTCGATTTTTGTGAAATAAAATGAGGAAAAAGTTAGGTTTTTAAAATATTATGATGTTCTTATGATGTTTTTTAAGTAAATTGTGATACCATGCCATTTGAAGTGAATGTAGTGATCGAACGTAGCTTGCCCTTATCGTAGGATATGTACCAAAATGACCTTCGGGCGTCCCGGTATATACCCTGCGGTAAGGGAGCGCTACACAGTATCTCCATGTTTGTTCCATATCTATCTATTGTTTTTGTGATTTCTCTTATCTCTCTTATCCATAACATCAGACCCATAACAAAATAGAGAAACTAGGGGTGATACAGGAAAGATATGAAAACCATGAAAAGAAAAAAGAGATGTAGCCATTCTTACTAAAAGCAACATGTAGAACTTCTACTTGAAAATAAACTTCTGCAATTTTTTGTGATGATAAAGAACATAATGGACTCTCATTCTTCCTCTGAACATCAATTTTTCAGCTCTTTAGTTTTCGCTTCACCTCCTCTACTAAACATAACAACGACGTATCTGATTCTTTATAAAGAACCAACAAAATCGTGAAAAGCTATAACATTACTAAATCAAAGGTAGCTTTTTTCTTGATCCTCGCGTCATTTTAAATTCAAGACAGCTATCTTCTTCCTCACGTCTTTACAGCTTATTTATTCTTGAACTTCACGTTATTGTTTCTCCTTGTCCTCACATCTTTGTAGCTTTTCCTTCTCATCCTCCCGTGGAGCACGCATAGAATGGAGCACTTGTCTTCACATCATTTAATGTAGCAAATCCTTTATCCTTTACAAAAGGCAAGCATACTCTTCACATAATTTAATGTGGCAGTCTAATCATAGCCTAGTCTTCACATTATTTGTCCTATTATTACAAAAGTGAAACATCATTTAATATGTGGTAGAGGCTTCTATTACAAAAATGAAGCATCATTTAATATATGGTAGAGGCTTTATCAAAATGAAGCCTAGTCTTTATGTCATAGTGAAGACAAGTGAAGCCTAGTTGTCACATTATTTGTCTTCAAGTAATACTAGGTTTGATATCTTCCATCTCCCTTTCCTCACAATATTGGTCCTCAATTCCTGTGAAAACCTTTCCTTTGTCTTAACATCAAAATCTCTTCACACCCATATGTCATAACTTAACAATTTGTGTTGGGTAAGCTAGGAATGTGAATACTAGTTGCGAGTGTACAGTACAACTAAAATCCTAACTCATGACTAAACTAAAGGAGTAACTGTTTAAGTTTAACCACCTAAAGCAGGAAATAAATTAATATATTATGATAGGAATCCTATCAATGGAACAGAAAATAGGTAAAAGGGCCATTTATTAGGAGAGAGGTTTGTCGAGATCATGTAAAGCTCCCTGTTGTATTTGTCACGGACTTGTATTTGGTACAACAACAGTTTTGCACGATCCAAAAGTTGCTCCAGCCTGGAACATGCATAAAACAATGACTTAAAGAAACTAAAATTAATATCTCAAATATTGAGAGGGGGAAAACGAAAAAGGAGCCCTTCATATATAAATCACATTGAACCAAAGGCAACATTTTGCAATTACAAGCCATCAACTTACAAAAATATAGATCACATTGGTATTATCTAACTCAAATTTGTTAGAAATATGGAAATGATTTATTGTAGTAGTTTTGCTACCAGGTTTTCACATATAGTGAAATTTTAATTTGTGTACAAGTTTAGACACCAAATATTTTTTAGAAATTATTATGATTGTCACATGTTTATTTCAAACTATATTTAGCATTTAATACTTTATAAAAATTATTCTGATTGATGTCACTTATATGTTATTACATTTAGTGATGGAAGGCTTGGACAATATGAATAATTACAATGATTGTACGGAAGTAAAAAAAAAAGATGGGGTATGGAATGATACTATAAAGATGTATTTAATATCCTTGATGGTTGAAGAAGTGAAGAAGGGAAATCGAACGACTACTATCTTCTCTAAATCTAGTTGGAAGAATATTAAAGCATCAAACAAAATTCAATAAGGGACTGATATTTAATTGAAGAATAAGTATAAAGGATTAAGGGCCAAATTGAAGAATTTCAAGAACTTACTCAAAGAAACAGGAATCGGTTACAACTCTTTTACTGGTGAAGTTAATGCTACAAATGAATGTTGGGAAATCTATTTAAGGTAAAAATATGTCTTTTGTTTTATTAATATATCATATTATATAATATTCATTCTCATTTATCTTTTTCATCATTATAGGTGCATAAAATGACTCACAGATTCAAGAAAAAAGGATGTAAGGAATTTTTAGACTTATGTCATATTTTTGGAGATACTACTGCAACTAGTGTGCATGCATATCTATCAATTAAATCTCCATCGAATAGTATAAAAGAGGAACATAGAAATGATATTGATGAAGATTACTCGTATAATGGAAAAGAAGATCAAGATAAAAGTTCTCCATCTAAGATAAAGAAGTCTCTTAAGAATAAGAAGACAAAGAAGACACACTATAATATTGTAGAAGAAACCTTACTTATACTTAGTGAATAATCAAAAAGGAAGAATGATTTACTTAAGAAAAAAATTGAGTAAAACATCATCCACTATAGAGAATAGATCTTAAGAGCCTAACATAATGATGAAATGTCTGAATTCTTTAGATGAATTGGGTGTTGACAGTGTGCAATATGGAAAAACTATGAAGGCTTTACATGATTATCCACTTTATAAGGATACTTTTTTGAAGATAACACAAACAAGAAAGGTGGATTGGATTATGTCGCTTTAGTCATATTTTCATATTATTGCATATCGAATTCTTATTGATTTGACACTTTTATATTAAGCACTATTTCATATTTTGAACATTTTAAGTTTATCATTTGTATGAATACTTGAATTAATTTTAAGTTTATATTTTGTACGAATATTTTTCTGTATTTGATTAAATATACTTGATTGAATATTTTATTAATTATTTACTGTTGACATCATAGATACATGGATTTCTTATCAGATTTTGAATCAAATTCTGATGATGAATTGAAGAAGGTAATCATTATTTTTGTAGCTGGGGGAGAGAGCAAATATTTTCATTTACAAAAGCAACCATGTAGAACTTCTACTCTACCAAGTCATGATTGGATATTAGAACTTTTGAATAGGAATCCTACAAGGATTTATGAAAACTTAAAAATGAGAAAGATAAGCTTCTTGAGCTTATATGATGAGTTGAAAAGTTTAGGAGGCTTAAAGGCAACAAATCATTTGACTGTGGAAGAACAAGTAGCAATTTTCTTGATGACTATAGGGCCTAGTGAGACAACTAGAGTCAATGCAGAACGCTTTCAACATTCAACCTGGACAATTTCGATGTATTTTCAAAAAGTCTTATATACAGTTAATCGTCTTGCAAAAAGAGTCATTACTCCACCATCTTTTACTAATACAGCTCCTGAGATTCAACATAATTCAAAATTCTTTCCATATTTTCAGGTACATTCATATATTTAATTACTATTTTAATTATGTCTTTATGATTAAAAATTATTTTAATATATTTTTTAATTTTTAGGATTGTATAACAGCAACAGATGGTATAAATATTGATGCACATGTTCCGACCGATGAACAAATACCATACAGGGGTAAAAGAATTAATTCAACCCAAAATACTTTGTGTTGTTGCTTATTTGACATGCGTTTTACATATGAAATGGCTAGATGGGAAGGTACTGCAAATGACTCTCGAGTTCTTTTGGAAATAGTGACAAATCTAGCGAATCAATTTCCTATGCCTCCACAAGGTATTATATTATTTTAAATA
This sequence comes from Erythroxylum novogranatense, assembly GCA_029891385.1. NCBI lineage: Eukaryota > Viridiplantae > Streptophyta > Magnoliopsida > Malpighiales > Erythroxylaceae > Erythroxylum > Erythroxylum novogranatense. The sequence goes on from CM057226.1 coordinate 86,623,882, forward strand.
AACATAGTAATTATAATTCATTTTAATATGTTTTTGTTAATATTATGTTCTTTCTATGCTAGGTAAGTACTATTTGGTTTACTCGGCCTACACTAATATATTTGGATTTCTTTCACCATGTAGAGGTGAAAGATATCATTTGCGAGATTATAGAGGTAGAGGAAGACCTCAAGGTCTACAAGAATTGTTTAACTACAGGCATTCTTCATTAAGAAATGTTATTGAAAGATGTTTTGGCGTTCTAAAAGTAAGACTCCCTATACTTAAAAAAATGTTGAATTATGATATGAAGAAACAAAAATACATCGATATTACTTGTTGTGTTATACACAACTATATTAGAATGTATGGACAAAGCGATAAATTATTTGAAAACTGTGCTAAAAATGAAGAACAAATTAGGGAGAGTTAAAATGAAGATGCAAGTTCTCAATTGGAGTATAATATCACTCTAGTACAACTTCGAGGTATGTCTTAAAAGTAAGATGAAATTCTTAGACAAATGTGGAGTGATTATATTATTTCTAATTAATTTAAATTTCTTTTTGTAAATGATAGTACTATTTGTTTTCAAGAATTATAGTATGATGGACATATTTTATTGATTAGAACGACTTAATATGATTTCTAATTTATATAATTTTATTATGTACAATTAATGTGAAATTTTAATAATATTTGATTTGCATATATTTAATTTTAACTATAATGATAATTAATTAATTTAAAATATAATGTATTATATTATAATTATTACACATAAGAGTATAATTACAAAAATAGAAACACGATAATAAAAACATGTTTTGTTTTCAATTTTTATTAGAAATCTCAACTAAAAGGTTTTGTTTTCAGTTTTATATTACAAATCTCATCCAAACAAGTTTTTGTTTTTTAGAAAAATAAAACCAAAAATAGGAAATAGAAACAAAAAACAACAACATAAAAAACAAAAGTAGAACCAAACTGCCTTAAACAAGTAGAAAACTTATAGTACTAGAAAACTAAAACAACCTAAACAAGTAAAAATCTTATAGTACCAGAAAACTAAAACAAGTCGAAAAAAACTATAGAAGTAGAAAAACAACTCAAATAAGAAACTTATGAAAATAGGAAAATATTTTAATTGGCATTTCACTTTACTTGCCATCAAACAAACTAATTGTTTGTTTTTTTTCTTGAGGAAGAGTTGTTTCTCAATTGCAACATCCAAAAACTCCCTTCCTGATAGTTTCTGATGCAATAATTTGACTTGGTTTCTCATAAAATCCAAAACCAACTAACGTGATCGTAAGGGTAATTTAGATCAATATTAGAGAACTTTGTGTGGCTAAGAACATACACATTATGGTAACTACCTCTCTTAGGACCTCCTGAAATTTTTAATATTGAAGTTCGGAGTTTTTATGCTTTCCAGTATTAATAGAGTTGTTTATTTTTGGTAATACTGAAGTTTGATAACTCTATTGTTTCCTAACCCCCCTCCTTATCGAGGGAGTTTTGTAATGTTTTCTTACTGTAACCTTTTTCCTTTTGGCATTAATGAAATCTTCTGAACTACTGAAAAGAGAATATGCTAAGCTTACTGCTTATAGTGACATATATACATCATCCAGCTCAATTTCTACTCATATCCCTGTTGGGTTAATGACGAAGTTAAAGGCAAAACTATTGTCAACTTGCATAACCAAACAAGGCAAAAGCAATGAAAAGGATACGATCCAAAGATTCTATGCAAGAAGCTAGAAAGATAATTGGAGTTCATTAATGATTCTGTAAAATGTCTGTCCTTAATTTTATACAAAGTACAACTATTATATATTGTCAACAATTGTGGCTACAATTGTTGACTGTCAACAATTGTTGGCTGGTAGGCATAGAATTCGATGCCTACCATGCCTAACATAGCTAAAGCACTCCTGTCTATAAAAAGGTAGGAGTAGCATAAAAAGCAAGCAACAAGCAAGACCAGAGAAAAAGAGAGAGTGAGGCGAGAGAGAAAAAAGAGACCAAAAACATATTTTCTGTATTTTTTTAGCCTGGTTTTTTCTTGTAATTCTCCAATTTTATCAGTAGTAAAAGTCTTCTATCCTTGCCTGTAGTTTTTACCCCAATTTGGGGGTTTTCACGTAAAATCTGTGTATTCATTACTATTCCCTTAGTCCTATTTAGCTGCGAACCTGCTCTAATCCAGTCGATTTTCACACCAAGTGATATCAGAGCAAGGTCAGAAAATTATGATGAATTTTTTGGTGTAATCCGTTCGGAGTTCCGTCAGCATAATGAGAGTTAGTGAATAGTAACCTTAAAGATGACAACTGTTCATGCTTTTATTTTTGCATTATACTGTGTAGTTACTATAATTCAAGTATATAGTACTATTCACATATATGGTACTATTCATACATACAAAACTATTCATATGTATGGTATTATTCACGTATATGATACTATTCACATGTACGGTACTATTTATACATACGGGTACTATTCACGTGAAATAGTGGGAGCTAAATTCTATTCGTGATAGAAGCAATGGCAGCAAAATTTGAGATTGAGAAGTTCAATGGGAGTAATTTCTCATTGTAGAAGTTGAAGATAAAGGCAATTTTGAGGAAAGATAATTGTCTGGTGACCATTAGTGAACGGCCAGCTGAAGTCACAGATGAAAAATGGAATGAGATGGACAGGAATGCTATAGCTAATCTTCACCTAGTTTTAGCTGATGGAGTATTATCCAGCATAGAGGAAAAGAAAACTGCGAAGGAAATATGGGATCACCTCACAAAATTGTATAAGGTCAAATCACTCCACAATAAAATTTTTCTAAAGAGGAAACTATACACTTTACACATGGCAGAATCCATTTCGATGACAGAGAACTTAAATACTTTAAATACTTTATTTTCCCAACTCACTTCATTAGGGCACACAATAGAGATAAAAGAACGTGTGGAACTTCTACTCCAAAGTCTACCAGATTCGTATGATCAACTCGTCATCAATCTAACAAATAACACAAACACTCTAGTCTTCGACAATATAGCAACTGCTATTCTGGAAGAAGAGCGTCAGCGCAAAAGTAAGGAAGACAAGATGGCAAATTTGCAACAAGCGGAGGCCTTGGAAGTGACGAGAGGAATGTCAGACCCCGATCCCGGGAGCCCGACTGTCCCGAGATGTGAGCCCGAGTGTAGCCCATCCCCGAGACACTTGCCTTGCTGAGACCTTAAACTTGACACTCTTACTCTTACTATAGTACCATAGACGTCGGAAACCGTTTTCGGAGCCCAACTTTCGATGTCCTGAAACCTTGCGCTTATAATCTTGCAGGATTCTTAATTTTAACTCCACCTTCGTGGCAAGCACACACCATGTATACACTAAAATCATGGGTTGACTTATTCATATAATTTGTAGCTTTATGTCTCAAGTTCTCCCTGAAACAAGAATCACCTTAATCGGAGTCATATAACTCAAGATACACTCCAAAAATCTAAGAGAGTTCATACCTGAAACATGCCCTCTTAACTGACCTTTCACTTGTTTTAGAACAAACTTTCTCAATTTAACTCCAATTGATACCGGATTTTATGGAGTGAAAGATATGTGTCTTATAAATCCAATGGTTCAAGCCTCACCTCATTTGGAGATCGTATGAGGGAAATATGCCCAAAACAACGGACCATGCTCACTTCCGAAATCGAATCGAAACTCTTTTGGCGCGATTGCTATAACTTTTAATCTATAGCTCCAAGTGTTTTCGTTCTTTCAACATATGAAAGTAGACATCTAGATCTACAACTCTTATGAAGACTACAAAGGCTGATTCTATCTCCTACATTCTGCAGCGTCCTATTTTTTCCATCGTCTGATTTCTATCATCTGGTTTTCTATCGTCTGATTTCTATCATCTGGTTTTCTATCGTCTGATTTCTATCATCTGGTTTTCTATCGTCTGATTTCTATCATCTGGTTTTCTATCGCATTTCTATCATCTGGTTTTCTATCGTCAGATTTCTATCATCTGGTTTTCTATCGTCTGATTTCTATCTTCTGGTTTCTATCTTCTGCTTTCCTTCCTTCTGCTTTTCTATCTTCTGATTTCTATCTTCTGCTTTCCTTCCTTCTTCTTTTTATCTTCTGATTTCTATCTTCTGCTTTCCTTCCTTCTGCTTTTCTATCTTCTGATTTCTATCTTTTGCTTTCCTTCCTTCTGCTTTTCTATCTTCTGATTTCCTTCCTTCTGATTTCTATCTTCTGATTTCTATCTTCTGCTTTCCTTCCTTCTACTTTTTATCTTCTGATTTCTATCTTCTGCTTTCCTTCCTTCTGCTTTTCTATCTTCTGATTTCTATCTTCTGTTTTCCTTCCTTCTGCTTTTCTATCTTCTGATTTCCTTCCTTCGATTTCTATCTTCCGCTTTCCTTCCATTCGCTTTTCTATCTTCGATTTCTATCTTCCGCTTTCCTTCCTTCGCTTTTCTATCTTCTCGATTTCTATCTTCGCTTTTCTATCTTCCGATTTCCTTCCTTCGCTTTTTATCTTCCGATTTCCTTCCGTCGATTTCTATCTTCGATTTCCTTCCTTCGCTTTTATCTTGATTTCCTTCCTTCGATTTCTATCTTCCGATTTCCTTCCTTCGCTTTTATCTTCCGATTTCCTTCCTTCGATTTCTATCTTCCGATTTCCTTCCGTCGATTTCTATCTTCCGATTTCCTTCCTTCGCTTTTATCTTCGATTTCCTTCCTTCGATTTCTATCTTGATTTCCTTCCTTCGCTTTTATCTTCGATTTCCTTCCTTCGATTTCTATCTTCCGATTTCCTTCCTTCGCTTTTTATCTTATGATTTCTATCTTCGCTTCCTTCCTACGCTTTTCTAGTAAGGATCATATCTTTTGACTCCGAACTCCAAATTTAGCAAACGATATACCCTTGGAAAACTCTAAACTCCTACTACAATCTTCATGAAGACTCATTGATCTAATTCATACCCAAAGAGGGTCTAATATTGAGTAATCTTGTCAAATTTTAGGAAAATTTGACAAGACATCCCCTTAAAATGCAACTACCCAATTTTCAATTCTAAGACTTCCACTGCATAAAACTCATCATACAACCTCATATAACATGATTAAACCCTAAGGTATCTTCAAACACCATTCGAAGCAACAGCCACACGCTTAATCATCTATCATATCCCAACTATAACAATGATTCAATTGTCTTAAACATACATGGATTTCTCAAAATACATTAAACCGAACATTTTGCTTTCATAATTCATTCATTCCATCTTCATCAAATCATGTCATATTCATACAATGCTTTAGTGGGCATTTCAAGCCCAATTACAATGAAGTTTCAAAATATAATATCTTCTCAAATGCAACTAAAGCATTGTTTTACAAAAATCATTTCAAATACAAAATCAAAAGAAAATCTTGGAGTAAATGCCTTTAAGCTTGCTCCCGGGATCCCGCTCATTTCGAAAAAAATTTTTTTAGGGGTGAGCTTTCGCTCCGTGGGTAACACATTTATATTTATATATCAAGCAGCCCTATTAGTTATTTATACTTTTAGCAGTCTTTCAATACAATCATAATACATGCATCATGCAATGTTCATCAATACTCAAACATAATTTCTCACAATTCAAACATTCATCATTCTTGCATTTTCATGTAATCACATATGAAACACATCAAATGGCTCGGTAAGTCCTTATTCTTGGCAACCATATAGTCTCATTTCATGAGTCTATATGGGCAAATCTTTAGGAGTCCAAAACGTTGGATCATCCTATGCCACAATCGGGCAACCGGGCGAAGGCTTCATGGTCAACGTGCACGTGACAGTTCTTAGGACAATACCTTACCCATATAACATAGCAATCATGAATCATACAAGGAAATTGGACTGTTCTTATCCAATTCATTGTTTCTTTGAAATCATCTTTTCATACATCGTTCATGCCTTTCATTATATTCATTCAACAAGTTTCTTCATGACAGTTTCAATCATCATCAAGCATTTAATACACTCACATGCATCATTCCATCACACACATTTAATACAACAACCAAGTGATCAAAGCTCATTAATGTCATGCATTTATTTACATTTGTAGCTTATATACATAAAGATAAATATGAAACCCACCTTTTATCCTTGCTTAAACTTGCCTAAGGAAGTTCCTCTCCTTGTTCTTCTCCTCTTTCTTGTCCTCCTTTAAGCATAACAAGAAAATAACCCCATATCAACATAGGGTTTAGAAATTGAAATACCTAAAAATCTAAATCATGAAATTCATAAGAGAATCACTAGATCCATCTTATTCTTCATCTTTCTAACCAAAAACCCAAACAAAAACTTAACCTTAAACCAAGAACTTATCTTAAATCCTTAACCAACCAAGTGGTTTCTTGGTTCAAAGTGAAGCTTAGACTCTCCTCCACACTTTTCTTCTTGGACTTTCTTCAAAACCCACTCACTTTCATGGAAATGCCAAACCCTAACAAGCCTCTTCTTTCTCCTTTTCCTCCCTCCTTTCACGACACTCTTCTTTCCTCTCCTCCAAATTTCGTTTCTATCTTCTTTTCCTACAAAATCACTTATCTCCTTCCTTATATACTCCTTTCTAAATTACTTAAGCCCAATAAGCCTAAGCCCAACTTACTTCCTTCTTCTTTCTTCTTCTTCTTTTTCATTTCTCCTCCTTACTTACTCAAGCCCACTAACTCTTTTCTTTCAAGCCCATTGCATTAAATTCCTCTCTTCTTTCTTACTTCATTTGGACCCAAAGCCCAATTAATACATTAATTACACCTAACTCACCTAAGTCCAACTAACATATTTAACTTCATAAATTCTTCACCTAACTCATTAATGCTATCATATATTAATTTATGACACCTTAATTAATGCTAATCTAACTTAATCAATTTAATCTAATCATGATTAATCCAAAAAAAAATTTTGGGGCTAACAAGGAAGATCAATGGAATGTATCCCAAGTGGGAGTCATAGTCAAGGTAGATCAAAATCTAGGAGTAAGAAAAATTTCAAGTGCTACAATTGTGGTAAGAAAGGGCACCTAAAGAAGGATTGTTAGATTCTGAATAAGAAAGATTCTATTCCTTAAGAAAATGTGGCAAATACTCTAGATGATGGAGATGCAATGGTCTGTGAAGCAGCAACGACTATTAGCCGTAAGAGAAGATTTGTTGATGTATGGTTTCTCGATTCAGCAATTACTTATCATATGACCTCTCGAAGAGAATGGCTCCATTAGTATGAATATGTCTCTGAGGGATTTCTGTTCAACTATAATGATCAAGATCTAAAGATCATTGGTATCGACACCATCAAATTAAAAATGTATGATGGGACAACTCAGACTATTAAAAAAGTGCGACATGTGGAAGGCCTAAAAAAGAATTTGTTGTCTATAGGACAACTGGATGATCTCGATTTCAGATTTGAGATTCAAAACAAGATCATGAAAGTGATTAAAAGAGAGCTAGTATTTATGAAAGCAGAGAAGATTGTTGTAAATCTATACATGCTGAAGGGAGTAACTTTGCAAAAAGGAGAAGCATCTGTTGCGGAGGCTAATGTAGACCATAAAACTTCAGTAACGTGGCATAAAAAGCTTGGACATATGTCAAAACAAGGAATGAAAATACTTGTAGAGAAAAATCTACTTCCAAGTCTCACAAAGGTATCACTACCCTTCTGTGAGCATTGCATTATGAGTAAGCAACATCGATTAAAGTTCAACACGTCAAATTTCAGAAGCAAAGAAATTTTAGAATTGGTTCACTTTGATGTATAGCAAGCACCACTTATGTCCCTAGGAGGAGCAAATTTCTTTGTATCATTCATTGATGATTATTCGAGGAGATGTTGGGTGTTTCCTATCAAAAGGAAGGCAGATGTGTTTCCAACTTTCAAATTTTACAAAGCGTGAGTGAAACTCGAATTTGGTAAGAAGATCAAGTGTTTGTGCTCAGATAATAGAGGCGAATATTCTAGGAAAGAATTTGATAAATTCTTCAAGCAAGTAGGCATCAAAGCACAGTTCACGACGGCATATACTCCTCAACAAAATGGAGTAGCAAAGCAAATGAATAGAACTCTATTGGAAAGAACAAGAGTGATGTTAAGAACTGCAAGCTTAGATAAGAAATTCTGGGCAGAAGTAGTTAATAATGCCTGTTATATGGTGAATCAAGTTCCATCAACTGCAATTGAGTTGAAGACACCGATGGAGATGTGGACTGGTAAACTAGTGGATTATTCTAACCTCTATATATTTGGAAATCCAGCCTATGTGATGTTCAATGCCCAAGAAACTACAAAGTTGAATCCAAAATCTAGAAGATGCATTTTCTTAGGGTATGTTGAAGGTGTGAAGGGGTATCGTCTATGGGATCTCACTACCCACAAGATTGTTATCAGCAAGGATGTTATCTTTATAGAAGATAAGGATCAAAAGCAAGCAGAAAATATTGGTACTATACAAGAGAATCCAAAAACTACAACAATACAAGTGGATAGGGAAGTTGATGAAAATGATTCTTCTGAAGCTTTACCAGAGCACGAAGAGCAAGAACCAGTTGAATATAATGTTCTAGATACTCAGAAACCAACTCGTATAAGAAGAGCACTGAGCTGGAACTTAGATTATATTATGGAGAGCAATATTGCATACTGTCTTTTAACTTAGGATGGAGAGCCATCAACTCTTCAAGAAGCAATAAATAGTTCAGATGCATCTCAGTAAATGGTAGCAATGCAGGGAGAAAATAAAGCTCTACATAAGAATAAGACATGGGAGTTAGTATCACTACCACAAGGAAGAAAGCCTATTAGCAATAAATGGGTTTACAAGATTAAACGGAGTGGTGACGATCAAGTAGAGTGATATCGTGATAGATTGGTGGTAAAAGGATATGCTCATTAAAAAAAAGGTATTGATTTTAATGAAATATTTTCTCCTGTGGTTCGATTTACTATAGTTGGAGTAGTTCTGGCAATGTGTGCTATATTTGACTTGCATCTAGAGCAGTTAGATGTGAAAACTGCATTTCTTTGTAGAGATCTTCAAGAAAAAATTTAAATGATCCAACCAGAAGGTTTTAAAGAAAAAGGGAAAGAGAACTTGGTTTGCAGATTGAACAAATCTATATATGGTTTAAAGCAGGCACCGAGGTATTGGTATAAGAGATTTAATTCCTTCATTATGAGCCTTAGATATAGCAGACTGAATGTAGACCCTTGTGCATATTTCAAGCAATTTAAGAAAGAAGATTTTATAGTCTTACTGTTGTATGTAGACAACATGTTGGTAACAGGCCCTAATAATGATCATATCAAAGAATTGAAGACACAGTTGGCTAGAGAATTTGAAATAAAGGACTTGGGACCAGCAAACAAGATTCTAGGGATGCAAATTCACCAAGACAGAAATAATAGGAAGATTTGGTTTTCTCAGAAGAATTATTTGAAGAAGATCGTGTGGCGATTCAACATGCAAGATTGTAAGTCAATTTATACCCCTCTTCTTGTTAATTTCAAGTTATCCTTAAGTATGAGTCCTAGCAATGAAGAAGAGAGGATGGAGATGACTCAAGTATCGTATGCATCAGTAGTGGGAAGCCTAATGTTCGCTATGATTTGTACAAGACCAGACATTGCACATGCAGTGGGAGTAGTTAGTAGATACATGACGAATCCTGGTCAAGAGCATTGGAATACTGTTAAGAGGATTCTCAGATATATTAAAGGAACCTCAGATGTCGCATTATGATATGGAAGATCAGATTTTATTGTGAAAGGATACGTTGATGCTGATTATAAAGGTGATCTTGATAAAAGTAAATCAACTACATGATATGTGTTTACACTAGCTAAAGGAGTTGTCAGTTAGGTCTCAAAACTATAGTCAGTTGTGGCTAAGTCAACAAAAGAATTAGAATATGTAGCAGCTACACAAGTTAGTAAAGAAGTTGTGTGGTTGAAAATGTTATTAGAAGAACTTGGGAATAAACAAGAGAATATTACTCTGTATTGTGATAGTCAAAGTGCTTTGCATCTTGCCAAGAATCCAACATTTTCTTCAAAGACAAAACCCATTCGAGTTTAATATCAGTTCGTTTGTGAGAAATTGGAAGACAGAACGGTGGATATACAAAAAATTCATACAATGGATAACTTGGCAGATTTTATGAAAAAAGCAATCAATGGTGACAAGTTTATGTGGTGTCGATCCTCGTATGGCCTGACAGACACATAAGCAACATGAAGCGACAAGGTAGAAAGAATAGTGTGAAGATCTGATTAACAATCAATCAAATCTTCAAGTGGGACAATTATGGCTGCAATTGTTAACAATCAACAATTGTTGGCTGTCAAAATTTTGGTGCCTACCATGCCTAACACAACAAAGGCACCCCTGCCTATAAAAAGGTAGGATTAGCATAAAGAGCGAGCAGCAAGCAAGAGCAAAGAAAAAGAGAGAGTGAGGTGAGAGATGAAAAGAGAGACCAAAAAAATATTTTGTTTATTTTTTTAGTATGATTTTTCCTTGTAATTCTCCAATTTTCTCAGTTGTAAAAGTCTTCTATCCTTGCCCGTGGTTTTTACCATAATTTTGGGTTTTTCTACGTAAAATCTGTGTGTTCATTACTAATCCCTCAATCTTATTTAGCTGCGAACCTGCTCTAATCCAGTAAATTTTCACAACATATATTACTTATCAGGCCAAATTATCCTTATTCTATAATTGTTCACATTGTCGATCAAACCTTTCATCATCATTACATCCAGTCTGAAATCTCACAGTAATTTGTAAATGGAAATTTTGGATCCAATGTATCATATCCATCGTCTAGGAGGCCTTAACAAGAGCACATGAATAGCTAGACTTTGAAACCCCTAAAATATAATAGAATCATCCTCCTACTGTGCCATTCAAGTTTCACCAGCTGTCTCTTCAATGTCATTGAACATGCATTATTGAGTTAGTAAAACCTTGTGCGTTGGAACCTACTGATGTTGTAGGTTGGGCCGTACATAGAAAAGAAAGGACAAGAACTCAACATGACATGCAGGGTTACGTATAACCATGTACTTACTACTTAGAATTAGAATTATTTGTAATTAACAACTAATTATGTATATTTCTTTTGCATAATTGAGTCCATGTCTGAAGAAAACAAGACAAAAATTGTGGTTCAATTTTATGAAGAATAAATTAGACTAATCCTATGATTGCAACGTACTAAATTCACGAATTGGATGGACAAATATTTGAAAATTAAGGAACAATTGAGTCCATTGTTGTTTTCTATGAATCGGAGTGATAGAGATGCAGAGGATTGACTGCTGCTATTCCAAACCCTGAAAAACACATACAGTTCTCAACGGGGTGACTGTATTTAAGGTTGGCTAGCAGTAGGGCCTCCTATGCACTGCAAACATGGGTCAAGTCTACCCATCATAGCAAGCCTATGAACACAGATCCAATGACACGTATGAGAAAAGTACTAAGCCTAATTATGTTAACATCTAATTAATCGGAGTTTGTATAAAATTATATTTATTGTTTATTATGTTAGTCCACAAAATTAATGATAAAATTCTATCATTCTACCACTTGGATAGCATAACCAATATCAATGAACAACATAAATAAATCCCTAGATTAATATAACAATATGTGGCCACAATAGGATGTCAAAGGAAAGCCAACAATCTCTCAATCATAAGTCAAAAATGAGGTTACAAGTATCTCAATAGTATAGAAATCAGACCCGATAGGAGTACTGATAACATATATGCAAGATACCCATTCCTCGATGACCTAAACATAATGTATCATAAGGAAATGCACATAAAATAGTGATTCGTTTATGCAAATCCAAACAAAATGGCCCAAGCATCCACCTAAGATGCCAACTAAGATTTAACAAAATATCTCAGAACAACAAAATGAGATTGTCTACAAAATGTCTCCAACAAAAGGTCATATATAAAAACATTTAAACATATTTGCACAGTATATCAAGAAAGTATATGGTAATAACAATAATAGCAACAATTATAAGCAAAAGTCTCTAAACTGAATTACAAAATAGTCAAATATAATGTTGTTATAAAAATTAACATAAAAGATAGACTCCCACTAATCCAAGGCATCCAAAGATCTAAATAGACCCATACGAGTTACATGATTCACAAAAATCTTAATAGTCAAGCCTTTGGTTAGAGGGTCTGCCACCATAATATCGGTGGATATATGCTCTATACGAGCCTAAAAATCCTTAACCTTCTCTTTAATAAACATATACTTTGTATCAAAATGCTTCAAACGCTTGGAGTTCTTGCATATTTAAGAGAAGCTCACTACAGCAAAGTTATCACAGTATATGGTTAGAGATCTTGAAACACTCTCCACAAGATGAAGCTCAGAAATAAAATTCCTCAACTATATTGCCTGTCGAGTAGCTTTGTAACAAGCCACTTACTCTGCCTCTATAGTTGCAGTTGTTGTAAGTATTTATTTAACACTTTTGATATATTTTGATGTAGATTTATGATCATCAGGGCAGTCATCATAATCGGAATCATAATAATCTATCACCTCTAGGGGATCAGACATCCTGTAAGTGAGCATATAATCTTCAATACCTTGTAGATACCTCAGAACTCATTTCACAGCTTACCAATGACCCACACCAGGTTTGCTCAAGTATCTCCCAAGTACACCAACAACAAAAACAATATCAGGACATGTACAAACTTGAACATATATAAAACTGCCAACAACATAAGCATATAGGACCTTTTCCATCTCTGACTTATCTTTATCATTTTGAGGACACTGGCTATTTGAGAGTTTGTCAATAAGTATGGCTTTGTACCTTTCTACTTATAAATTAGAACTGGGCAAATTGAAACAGGCAAAATTTGGGACAAAAGGGCCAAGGGAGCAGACTACATGCGCCTCCACGTGCCACCCCACTCATGGGGAAAGGGTAGCCTGGTTAGGTTGTGTCTTCTTCACCCGAAACCCTAAAATTCGGGTTGTTTGACCTAATTCACGACTCGATTCAGAAAAATGGCCATAACTCTTTCAATTTTGATCTAAAAATTTTTGTACTTATTTTATACTTTTTTTGGGATTGTGTGGTCTTGTGTACTCTCAGTGGTAATATATTTATGCACCAAAATTAATTTTGGATGTAGTTTATGCATATAATGTTATATTATATGATTAATATGGTTAATTTTGTAATTGTTGTGCTAAATGGATATGGACTCTTGATCTTCATTGTGTATAATTATGAGCTTGCCTATCGTGAGACCAATTATTACAAAATGCTATTGTGATGTTGTTATTAGGCATACATTACTATGTTAATGATGCACTTACCCTATCAGTTTGTCTTTACCAATGTAGTTTCTAATGCTTTGTTTAATTCATTAAAATATGTCTTTAAGTTTTTAACATCCTATTGATATTAGCTTTAGTGCATAATTTAATGTTTTGGCTAATCTGTGTTGTAATTCAAGACCCTTAGGTAGGATTGCAATTGCATGAGAACCCAGTTGTGTTGTTTGCCCAATTTTACTATATATTGATACATTTGATAAATCTCCCTACATTGTATCAATTTCTAGCTTTGAACTCTTCGGTTAAGCAAAATGGGACCAATTATGAAATTTTGTTTAGGTCATCGAGATATGGGTATCTTGCATATATGTTATCAATACTCTTATTACCGATTTCTATACTGTTGAGGTATTTGTAACCTCATTTTTGACTTATGATTGAGAGATTGTTGGCTCTATTTTGACATCCTATTATGGCCACATATTGTTATATTAATCTGGGGATTTGTTTATGTTGTTCATTGATATTGGTTATGTTGTCTAAGTGGGAGAATGGTAGAATTTTATCATTAATTTTGTGGACTAGCATAATAAACAATAAATATAATTTTATACAAACCCCGATTAATTAGATGTCAACATAATTGGGATTAGTAATTCTTTCATACGTGTTATTGGACCTGTATTCATAGGCTTGCTATGATGGGTAGGTTTCACCCATGTTTGCAGCTCACAGGAGGCCCTACTACTTGCCAACCTTAAATACAGTCGCCTTATTGAGAACTATATGTGTTTTTCAAGGTTTAGAATAGCAGTAGTCAATCCTCTGCATTTCTGTCACTCCGCTTCATAGAAAACAACAATGGACTCAATTATTCCTCAATTTCTAGGTATTTGTCCGTTCAATTCTTGAAGAGAGTTAAGCTAGGGTTTCATCATTTCTTAGTCTTAAGAGACATCAAGAAGAGAAAAAGGTATAGGAAGAGAAGAGCTTCCATATAAACCAAAGATCTCTTCATTTGTTGAAGAATCAAGGTAAGATTATTTTGAATCTTTTGGATTTTTGGAAGAGTTTTAGTTCATGGAGTTTAGAAAATGCATGGGTTTAAGTATTCTATAATCAATTTTAGTAATTTTGTGTTGTGAGATTTTCAATTGGATTCCTATTGAATGGGATTGGCCATTGATGAAGGAAATCAAGAAAGGCAAGAGAAGCAAGAGTAGAGGCATTTTCAACAAGTCTTTAAGCAAGGAAATCAAAGTGGGTTACATGTCTATAATTCAATAATGAGCCCTTAATGCTTTTCCAAATCAAGAAAATAAAATGATTTCAATTACTTCATAAATTTTGCTTTTAATGCTTTTGAGTAATTTGAGAAATTGCTATATGTTGGTGTATAAATTTTGATGGTGAAATGGAAAATGGTTTTGAAACATTTATGTTATGCCTTGAAATATGTCATGGCATTTTCTATAAATGAAAAGAATAGGAAAGTGTGAGCATATGAAAAAAGGACTATGTGCTTTTATTTGGGCAAAAGTGGAATCATTTTGTTCATCACGTGCACGTTGACAAGAGCCTTCTCCCAGCTGCCCGCTTATGGCATATAAGCTCTGAAATTGGATTCATTATGTTCATGAGGTAAACTTCGGTTTCTTCATTCTATTTTCATGGAACCCTCGAGTCATTTGTTTGTGCATTGCATCTTTGAATTGTCAAGAATGGTGCATAATTAAGTGTTATGCTTTGATGGTGAAATGTACATGTTATGCTTATGTGATGATGTGTAATTATGAGTTTTGAGCTAGACTTGAGAATTTGAAAACTATGTGTTTTATGAATTCAACATGAATTTTATATAAAAAAATGAATTTTTCAATAATTTTGCTTATTCTCTATTATAAACTTGTTACCCGCGAGCTTTCAAGCTCACCTCCCTTTTTATCCCATCTTTAAGTGATAGCTAAAAGATCATGTGATCAAGAGCCTAAAGGAATTTCTCCAAAATTTGTTTATTTTATATTTTGAGTTAGTTTTGGGAGAGTAAAATGTTTTAATTGCATTCAAAGTTTGTTTGTTGAAGAGTCTTTTAAAATTTGAGATTTTGAGACGATGATGTATTATGGCTTGAAATGCCATTAAAGATTTGTAAAACTTTTTTCTTTTGTTTTTAATGAAATATGAATTGTGCGTGGATGATATTTAGTTGAAATCAGATATACTTGAGAAGATTATCAACTTGAGCAGATGGTTTTTGAACATGAATTGATATATATATATATATATATATAATTATGACTAATCAGATGTATTTGAATGTGACGAGTCAAATGAGTTGAGATTTAAGAGTTTAATGAAGTCAATTTGGTAGTTAAATGATTATGCTCAGGACATTCCAAGTTTGCATAGTGCAAATTTCAAGTCTCCTATAAAGGTAAATTTTTGTATTCTAAATTCAGGAGAAAAATTGTATTGATCTAGGTTAAATTAGAGAAATTTGTCGTTTATAAAGTTGTAGCTTATCTTTCTAACTTTCCAACGGTATATAGTATGAAATTTTTGGACATCTGAGTCAAAAGTTATAATCTTTATAAGTGGAGATGCTCTGGAGTGCGTAGTTAGTGATTCAGAACTTTTGGTGATGTGAGGAAGACCCTGTAGACTGAAACATCTTCTAGTGCACTGTAGATTAAAACATCTTCTAGTGAACTGTATACTGAAACATCTTCTAGTACATTGCAGATTGAAACATCTTCTGTAGATTGAAACATCTTCTATGCACTGTGAACTAAAATATCTTCTATGTATTGTTCATCTTACATCGTTTGGTCCAATTCTGACCCTTTATATGATAGAATATTGCTTTGATGTCTTTATAAAATTTGTAGATCTTGAAGTCCTCTTTCAAACCATCTAAGAATGACCTTGATCCGATATCTTTAGAGAAAGTTATGCTAATTTCCCAAAATAGGTATTACACTAAAACATCTTCTATGTACTATTCATCTTACATCATCTGGTCCAATTTTTATCCTTTAGATGACAGAATCTTGTTTCAATGTCTTCATAAAAGTTGTAGATCTTGAAGTCTATTTCAAACCATCTAAAAATGACCTTGATTAGATATCACTAGAGAAAGTTATGCCAATTGTCCCAAAATAGGTCTTAGACTGAAACATCTTCTATGTACTGTTCATCTTACATCGTCTAGTCCAATTTTGAACTCCTAGATGATAGAATCTTCCTCAATGTCTTCATAAAATTTGTAGATCCTAAAGTCCTCTTTCAAACCATCTAAGAATGACCTTGATCTGATATCTCTAGAGAAAGTTATGCTAATTGTCCCAAAATAGGTCTTAGACTGAAATATCTCTTATGTACTGTTCATCTTACATTGTCTGGTCCAATTTTGACCCTCTAGATGACAAAATCTCGCTTTGATGTCTTCATGAAATTTGTATATATTGAAGTCCTCTTCGAAAGCGTCCTAATATAACCATAATCCAACATCTATAGAGAAAGTTATATTAATTTGTCCCGAAATAGGTTTAATATGATTGAGGACAAAACTTTGTTCGATTTTTTCGACCATAACTGCATCATCTGACCTTCAAATGAGATGATTCTTGTTTCTAAATAAATTAGAGAGATAGAGATACCAATGAACTAAAGGAATAGAATTTTAATTTATTCTCTAAGATTTTAAATTTCTGGATGGAGGTTGACACTTATGGTATCAGAGAATGAAGATGAACCGAGGATAACTAATAAGGGTTAATTGGAATAACCATGAATGGTAACAAGCACAACCACACGTTTTTATGAAATCAAAGTTGGGCTCCAAAAGCGGGATCCAACATTATACCCAAGAAATATTTTTTATATTTTATCTAAAACAATTTAAGTTAAAATATCTAAGATATTTAAAAGAAATAACTTAAGTAATTGTATGCTAACTTAAACAAAATTCTAATTACATATATGCTTCTAACTAGTGATGAATTGTTTAGAAGTAGATGACTATATTTTTAAGGTTTATCAAAGTTAAAATTGAAATATGTGTAAAATATTTTATAATTTCATTTTATAATTTTAAAAATGAATATTTATAAGATAACAACGTTCAAATCTAATAACTTTAACTGTTGGACCCCGATCTTTGAGTGGAATTTAGAATTATTAATGAAATTAAATGTGGAATTGGTGGTGTTTAATTTTTGAATTGGGTAATGTTAATGTTAATTGGAGCAATTACAATGATATTTTGAGGTTAATACATGAAATGGGTGTTTTTGTGTATGATTGTGTATGACTTTTATGAAAGAGAGATGTGTATGCGCATATTCTTTATTGTTGAGTTTGATGTTGGGAAATGGATTTGGAACAGTTTATTGGAGCTTTGAATTGTGTTTGAGAGGAATTAGTTGAAGAGTTTGTGGTAGTGTATTGATATGTGAAGTTGATGTGTTGGAATGGTGTTCAGAAACTTCAATGGCAAATCTGTACTGATCTAGATAGATTTGGCCAAAGTGGTCTTAATAAAAGTTGTAACTTGTGTTCCCAGCTTTCTAACGCCATAAAGTATGCAATTTTTTGATATCGGGGTTAGAAGTTATGATCGATCGAAGTCTTGATGTTGTTTAGGTTTGATTTCCAGGGCAGAAACTTTGTTGTAACTTTTGATCATTATAGAGACTGATTTTGGCTTTAAGTTCTCTTGAAAGTGGTAGTTTATGTTGTTATCTTTCCATTGATATAAAGTATGGAATTTTTAGACAAAGGAGTGAAAAGTTAAGATGTTTGCAAATTCTGATGCTGTTTAGAA
This sequence comes from Erythroxylum novogranatense, assembly GCA_029891385.1. NCBI lineage: Eukaryota > Viridiplantae > Streptophyta > Magnoliopsida > Malpighiales > Erythroxylaceae > Erythroxylum > Erythroxylum novogranatense. The sequence goes on from CM057226.1 coordinate 86,642,109, forward strand.
TGAAGCTGACGAACAGTCACTTTGTGTGGAGTTTTTGACCCATTTAGAAACTGAATTTGGGTTTAAGTTCTGCATCAAAATTTGTAGAGCTTCTTTTTTATCTTTCCATCGGTACCAAGTTTGTAAAATTTGGAGTTCTGAGTCAAAAGTTATAAGTGTTAGACGTTTGAAGGTCAGATTGGGTGTTGACCGACCGATCGACCTCTATTGACCGACCGACCTCTGAGGGTGGACCGACCTCTATTGGCTGACCGACCTCTAATGGCCGACCGACCTCTGTTGGCCGACCGATCTCTGAAGGTCGACCGACCGACCTCTAATAGTCGACCGACCGACCTCTAATGCTCGACCGACCTATGTTGGTCGACTGACTTCTGATGGCCGACCGACCTCTGTTGGTCGACCGATCTTCTTGAGACTGATCGATCTTTGCGGATGACCGATCTTCGTGGCCAACCGATCTTCTTTCTGGCCGACCTCTGATTTGCCGACCAAGCTCTGATTTTCTGGCCGAGCTCTGACCTCCCTTCATTCTTTTAGTCATACCTTTTTCGTCCAACATCCAATTGATCTGATTTTTAAAGCGTTGGATTCCTAAGACATCCCTCTATCTTTCCATGAAATTTTATGATTTTTTAGTTTTAACTGAGAAAGACCGATCGAATCTGTAACATCCCATTACTGTTAGCAAGGGCATTTTGGTAAATTGGGACAGTCTGATAGGTTGCATTGCATTCATTGACTGAGCATGCTACTGGCCTCTAATCATAGAGGAGCAGGTTTACTGCATATGCATTTATTCATAAGTACATGCGTTCATGGTTTCCGGTATTGAATTGCGAACTGGAACTGACTGGACTGACTGGATCATGTTTAAATGAGAAAGTAGAGTAATTGGGCTCAAATGACTGATTTAGAATTGTTTATGAGTGACTGGTAATTGATAGCGACTTATAGGAAGTTTTCTGGAAATTCGGGACAAAATACCCGGACCGAAAATATTTGAATGACAGACCGACTGACTGCATAGTACTGAGAGAATTGAATTATGGAAGTTGAAAATTGAAATTAGAGCATAGAGTCATGTGTGATATAATTTAGCAGTTTTATAGGAATTTTACTAGAATTTTTAAAGTTACGGGTTCGGACCGGGAAAATAATTTATAGACTGATGGATTTGATTCCGGTTCCGAAATTGACTGGCAAATGGCATGGGAAGAACTGATTTGTGATTTTGAGAATATAATCGTTGAACTATTGAAATTTAGAGACTGAAATCTGGACTGATTTGGAGACCTATGCCTATAAATAGCTAGGTTTGGAAAAGTGGAATTTATCCCTAAGGCATAGCAAAAACGTTTCTTCTTCTCTCCTTCGATGGTGTCTTTGGTTTCCTCCTTAGGTGAGGATTCTTTGATCTTTCCATATGGGTTTTCATCTCAATGTGCTAAGCTAACTGATTCATTGTGATTGATGAAGGATTGAGAGGCTTAGAGAGGAGAAATCGGTGATTTGAGAAAGTTAGGGTTACGGTAATTTTGAGATTTGGGAGAAATCGTTGATTGGTAAGTATTTTTGTGTTTAATGTTGTTATTACTGGTTATTTGAGTATTTATGGCATTTACTGGGTTTGTTTGAGGAAGTTGAGGGTGTTAATGGAGGTTTTATAGAGCTTTAATGGTGGTAGGTTGCGCGGAGAAGACGAACCAGGATCGCACGTCGCGACGAATAAATGATTTATTATTTATTCGCCATGACAATGAAAAAGTTAACGCGTCGCGACGAGCCTTTGGCTTCGTCGCGGCGAACGTCCACAGTCGTCCTTGTAATAACGTCTGCGTCTTGTCATGACGAAGCGACCATAGGTCGCGCGAGGAGACTTCCTTTCGTACCGAATTTGATTTATCAGGCATAACTTTTGATGTAGACCTCCGATTAAGGTGATTCCAGATTAAATCTTGAACTAGGAAAGAGGTCTACAATTAAGAATAATTATGGGAGTTAGAATTGATTTAGTTAGTATTGAATTATAGAGAATTGGGTCAATTATGGTACTTAGTGTGACCTAAGTGGCAAATCGAGGCAATCGAGTATTAATTAGAAATTGCAATTGAGGTTTTGATTCGATAAGCAGGAAATTGTTATAGGGATTTCAAATTAAGGAAATTGACTGAATTCTAGAAATGGATTAAATAGTTACCGATCAATTGAATGAAGAGATAGAATTGGTCATAGGATGTCAAATTGGGTTTTAGAGTCGAAAATCGTGAACATGCATGGTACATTATTTCACTGAGATATATGCATTACTGAATTGATTAATTGAGCACATAGTAATGGATTGAACTTTACTGTTATAGAGGCACCGTTGGACCGTCGTTCCACGGACATTGCTGAGACTTCCAGGAAGTAGCTCGGAAGTTACAGGTGAGTAACCTAGTTGGTTCCTCAATCCTTGTGTGATAAAATGTGCTGTGATATGTGTGATTAAATTGATAATGTGAGTGATACATGTGTGAAATAAATGTGCTGCAATTATGAATAAGTGTTCTGATTGTGAATGAATGTGAGCATTAGTAAATGTGAATCAGTGTAAAGAGTTATAAGTCAGTGTTCTGATTAAGATAGCGAGTGAAGTGATATACATGTCTTAGTATTTGTCTGCAAGTGTGCTCAATGTGAATTACATGACTGCTGAAATATATGTGATCGAATTGCACTGCATGACCACTGAAATGTATAAGAGTGAACTGTATTGTTACTTAAATGTATGTGACTGAATTACGTGCTTTTACTGTATAGGATTGAACAATGTGAATTGTACCGTATGACTGCATGACTACTGAAAAGTGTACGATTGGATTGCACTTTTCTCGAATCGGCTGTCATGTTATGTGACTTTGGGATGAATCTTGAGCTTTTATAGCCATATCAGAGCGATTATCGAACACTGTAATAATGGGCTTTTATAGCCGTACACTGAATCACTGAAAACACTGCATTGCACGCATAACTGCATGATCAGATAATGGAATGTGACCTAAGTCGCGATTATTACTGACCGGGCCTCGAGCCCGAGGGGAGTTATCCCTGAACACTGTACTGACCGGGCCTAGCCCGAGGGGAGAAATCCCTGACGCGTCCCACTGATCACTGACTGAGCGCTTGGGCACAACACTGAATAACTGGAAAAGAGTCTCATATGCATTGCATTAACATAAATGACTGTTACGTGCCAACCACTGCTTGCGTGATGACATGATTTACTGAAAATCTGTTACTGCTAATTATTGATATTGCTGTAAAACTGTTATGTGTTATTGTAAATTGTCATCAATTACTGTAAACTGTTATATGATACTGAAAATTGCATGATTATTGAAATGTACATGATCAAATTGTATGACCACTAAAATGTATGAGAGGGACTACTGTAAATTGTATATGATACTGTTAATTGACTATTACTGTAGTGTGTAATGCATGATTTGAGTGAACCATCGATGATGGTTTCTCGCTGAGTTCGCAAACTCACCCAACATTGCAACTATTTTTCAGGGATTGAAGAGTACCCCGTTAGACGAACGGGAGTATGTCTACTGCACTGGAGTCGGAGACTAGGGTCGGGATCAGTCACGTCTGCATTAGTGTCTTTTTTAGTCATGTGTAAATTAGTATTTTCCGTGATTTCTACTGATTTGAACTGATATTGTATAGGGCCCCACATTGATAAATGTATGATTGAAATGAGATTACTGAAATTGTGTTTTGAGCGAATGTATTCGTGTTAAGTGACCCAACTGTTTATTGAATTGTGCGTTTGTGATTGGTTCTAAATGTTTTAAAAATTGCATACTGAATTTTGTACCGAAATCGAGTGCCGTAGCCTACCAATCTCGTGTGTCGCGGACTCGGATATCACCCACGATATCGGGTTCGGGTCCTGCGGGGTTGGGGTGTTACAGAATCAAAGTGGGATGACCGACTAAAAGAGTATGAGCTGGATATTTTTCTGAACATGATTCAGTATTTTGGTGATATCTTGAGCTATAGAGCTCCGATTGAGTTGATTCTTGTTGAAAATTAAACTAGAGACATGGATCTACAAGTTATATGAGGAGCTGAATGGCAATTTAGCCTCTAAGACCTTAAATTTCTGGATTTAAGTTAGGTGTAGTTTCAGCCTCAGTTTTGTAATGATCTGAAAGTATTTTGGTCATAACTTATTTATTTCTGAACTGAATTGAGCGTTTTTGGTATCGATAGAAACGTAAGACATAGAGGAACATCTCTCTAGAAGAAAGTTTTGTCAAATTGTTTTATTTACCTGATCAAAATAAGGGGCCAAGATGTCAGTTTTAAGGCAAAAAGGAAGGGTATTTTTGGAACATCACTTAAAGTGTTAGGTTATAAGGTATTAATGTAAGGGAATATGGGTCTTTTGACACTCATTAAATGACATGGCATGTACAAATCAAGTGGCTGTCGTGGTTGCCCAAAGAGGATGCACGATTAAGAGAGAAAAGAAGGGAAATAAAAGAGAGAAGGAATGAGAGAAGAGAGATAGCGATGGAGAAGAAGAGAGAAGCTTGGAGTTTCGAATTTTGGGGGCTTCCACCATGATATTTCATGGATTCTAGAGGAAAAAGGAGGGAAGATGATGAAAGCTTGCTATAGAAGCCAAGAAAATCTAAAATCTGTGAAGGTTGAAGGTAAGAGAAATTTCCGATCTTCAAGTTTTTAGTGAATTATTGGTTTAGAAACATAGATAATAGTGTGGGTTTGTCAATTCTAAGATCAATTTTGGGAATTTCTTGAGTTAACTGGATTAATTTTGGATGATATTAATTAGGGTTTATGCCAAATTTTGGGATTTGGGGATTTTGTAAATTCATGATTTAGATAGCTTGATTATATGTGGAATTAGTGTTTTCTAAATTTAATTTGAGGATTATGTCAATTATGAAGTTAAATTTGGGTTAATTTGATTTAGGGAAACTTCAATTGGAAGAAGGAAAGAAGCAATGGTCAAATTGAAGCTAAGGACGAGCTTCTAACGTAGATTCGAGGTGGGTAGTATGTTTATTTATTGAATTTTAAGCATAAGCATGTGACTTTGAAAAATTATTGTTTATGTAAATGTTTGAAAACTTATGATTTCGAATGATTAAATTCCTTATTTTAGAAATGATTTCAAGAAATTACAAGATTTAAGAAATCTATGATTTTTGAATTGTTTAACAAATTTGAAAAATGTGCATTATGAATATGTGTAACATCCCATTACTAGAGGGAAGGGTAGGATGGTAAATGTGAGTGACTCATGAGTGTTAGGGTGTAACACCCAAATACCCCCTGGGAGGATATATGGATGCCACTCAATACAGTACAATCAAATCAGACTAGTTTACACACAACATCTCAAACAGTGCTTCCAATACATCACATCATACCGTCGTAAATGTAAATTAAAGTTATTACAGGCCCCAAAATGTTTACTAAAACATGTTCAACAATACAAAAACAGACTCCTTTGGCCAATGCAGTTGACTCGTCCCAGTCTTTAAACTCTTCGCTCTGAACCTACACGGGGCAAATCCACCGTGCTAAGCATATAGCTTAGTGAGTAATAACTAATCTATCTTAACCGATTTGAAAAGCGAAAGAATGCATTTGAATGATTTGTATACTAAAGTAGCGACAAAACACAAGAGATCCTTGAATCGAATAATCAATCGATATCGAATACGTAACAAATCAAACTATAAATCCATGAGCGAAGTGGGTAACGGACTTATACAGAGATACCATAATTAGTATCGCAGGAGAGACATATGTCTCGATATCGAGACACCAAAGTGTCAAATAACGAAGCATTGCAGACCCTTCTAGGCATGCCTATTTACCCACAACTAGGACTTAACAGTTTTACAATAGAAGCGAGATCATTTCGGTCATTCATGCAATAAAATGAGCACTTTCAATAAAATATTCATGCAACAATTGCCTCGGACGTTCATTGTCCTAATAAAGACACAATCAAGACAAAGACATATGAGCACTCGGACATTCATTGTCCGGACCAGTACACAATTCAGTACAGAACAAATCAAAGTGAGACCGTCCCGGATTTCTTACTTAACATTGGTATGTTACTCATTATTTACTGAAATTATTGACATTACTGAAAGTCCTGATTACTGACCTTAAATCGCCCTTACTATTTATTGTCTCGAAGTCCCGGCAATATCTGGCAGTGGTCGTTCCTCTTGTGATCTGCAGCAGAAAAGCAGATCGAAATCAGATTGACAGAGCTGCGGAACAACACCGATGAACGCTATCGGTTCTGTCTCAAAATAATTAATCAACCCTTATATATTCGTCCACTTATTCAATAAGTACTATTCAGATGAATAGTTAATTACCCAAAAACACACTTATGAATTCTTAGAACAAACAAATACCCAGAATTCCCAGACAGCTTCCAAAAATTCACCAAAAATTTCGTCATAAAATAATGACTTCTAAATAATTGTTCAAAAAATACTAAATACGTCACCAACAATTTCTAAAAATCATCGAAGTATCCAAAAATTACTAAAATTATCTTAATACAGTCCGAATCAATCCGAAGTGTCATTAAACCAATGTACCCGGAAAATGCCATGAATGCATGCCAAAATGACAAAGAGACATAACATAAATCGGACTAAATTTGCTTCATATGCTAACCCCTAATTTGGGGCGTTACATAGGGATGTATTCTACATGTTCATGCATAACTTGCTACACACTTATACTTGATTGTTGCACATGAAAATACTTGTACATGCATTCATGAATAATTCCGGGTATAATTGGATGGATTGGTGAATTTTCGAGAATTTTGAATGTTATTACATTGAAAATTTTATGGGTTAGTGAAATCTTGATATTTTGAATATTTGGTAGAATTATTGTATTTGTATATGTTGGTGAAGTTATGGAGTATTGAGAAAGTTATATTTATAGTAGGGAACAAGAAATAAATTAAATGAAGATTTGGAGATAGTTGGGTTGTAAAGATGATTGTTGTATTGGAAAGAAGGGAACTAAATGGAGTTAGTTTCAAAAGAAACTAAGTTAGAGTTTAATCATTAAGAAAGTGACATGTGTCACTTAGACCTTGTACTCTAGCTAGGAGTAGGTCACTATTCCTTGAGAGTTGACAGGTTAAGTCTTGTCCAAGTCCCTTCTTTATTCTCATCTTTCTAAAACTTCTCTCTTCGAAACACAGAGTTTTCCATCAAAATATCTTCTAAGGGACTTCTGTGATCTTCCATTCTTTCACCAAACTTACTTTGCCACTTGTGTCATCTACTCTAAAGAAAAACCAGAAGCTGATCATTTCACTTAGTGAAGTACGAAAAGGTGTGGATTTTAGGGCTTGAAGATTTTGGAGTTTTTAGCAGGTAAGTGTTAGAGAAATCCCTTGCAGTTTGGGATTTGTAAAACAAAGTTGTTAAATTGTTGTCATCTGCATGGAAAATGTACTTTATGTTTTTTTTCATAAATACTGGGTAGTTGGGGAGAAATAAATTCATTTATAGTGTTAAATTAGTTTTGAGAAAACTTTTGATGTTTGGTGACGTAAAGTGTTGAAAGTTAGAAAATCTGAAAAATTTCTCACTGAGTATGTTTCAGAATTTTAGCCAAAACATTTTCTGTGGTTATCCAAATGTGATGATTCTTGATTCAAAGTAAACTAGGAATATATGGCTACAATTTTTATGAAGATATCGAATTTCAGTTCTATCTCTAAGAGTCTCTAAAGTTGTCACGAAGTAGAGAACTGGGTGCAGGATGTTGAGAGTTGAGCAAAAATTCGTGTTCCAACTTCGGGAGACAATATGGACCCGATTTAGATAGATTCTGGTAAAGTTTCCTTCTAAAAAGTTGTAGACCTTTCTTTTATCTTTCCAACGGTATAAATTTTGTAAATTTTGGATATCGGAGTCAAAGTTATGATTGTTATAAGTGGAGATGTTCTGGAGCAAAAGCAGACGATGGAAATGAGATGATAGAAAAGCAGACGATGGAAATGAGACGATAGAAAAGCAGACGATGGAAATGAGACGATAGAAAAGCAGACGATGGAAATGAGACGATAGAAAAGCAGACGATGGAAATGAGATGATAGGAAGGCAGACGATGGAAATGAGACGATGGAAAAACTAAAACGAAAGCAAGAACTGATTGGAGTCTTTTGGTCATAACTTTTTCTCTAGACCTCCAAATGACTTGATTTTTGAAGCATTGGATTCCTAACATATTTCTTTATCCATCCACATAAAATTTATGGTCTTTGGTATTAAATTGGAAACGATTGATTGAATCAAAGTAAGGGTACCGGTGGAAGGAGTATGAATTGGATATTTTACTGAATGTATTTCAGTATTTTGATGATATCTTAGTCTATAGGATTCCAATTGAGGCGATCCTTGATTTGTAGTAAACTAGAGTAATAGGGCTACAAATTATATGAAGGAGCTGAATCTTGATACGGTCTTTAAGGTGTTCAAATTCTGGATGGAATTTGGATGTAATACACTGTTTTGGAGAGGAACAGTCCGAAAATGTTTGAGGTACATCTTTGAAACTATTGAACCAAATTGAGTGATTTTGGTGTTAATGGAAAGATAAAAGATAGAGGAACACTTTTTAAAAGAGAGTAGGCTCAAATTATGCAAGTTTTGCCTTCTTATTAAACATGAACAGTTGACCCGAGAGTTAGAGTTTGGAGAAAGATCTGAAATGGTTCATTGGGCTATGAAATTGGATTCAAATGGTTTATAGAGGTTTAAATCCCACAGAATGAGGCTAGTTAAGAGATTTTTTATAGTTGAATGTCTTGTGATGAAATTGATGGATTGATAACCGGGATAGTCATGAATATGCATTGTACATATTTCATCTCATTCATGTGCATTATTAAACACTTATGATTGTTCAAATTATGATATATGTATATGTTATTTATTATAGAGGAGCCTCTGGAACGTCAACCTCCAGACGTTGCTGGATCTTCCAGACATTAGTTTCGGGAGAAACTTGTGAGTAACCTAGAAGGTCTCACTTAATTAATTGTTTGCTTATAATATGTTTTGAATGGGTTATTTAAGTGCTCCAAACATGTGAAAATTGTGAATGTGCATATGAATGCAAAAGTATGCTCAGCATTTATGCTGAATGCCGGACTAAGGTCCGATGATGAATGTGATCAAAATGTGAATGTGCATCCATGTGATTGACTGAGTTTATGATATGTGCAACATTTGTTACATAAATGCATGTAAGATAAAGGAAGTTATGACCAGAGTAGCCAGGACAAAGAGTTTAAAGCTCGGAATGTGAATAGAGCCTCGGGCTCGAGTGCGACTGTCCCTGATATCTACTAAGGGATATGGGACGTATACGACAAAGCTTGACATCCATGAAGGGATGAGCTGGAAAAAGGCACTCGGTCATAACGACAATAATAAATGAAAATGAGTCTCATGTGCATTGCCAATTATAATTGATGTATGTTTGTTGTGAACAATGTGATATATTGTGAATATGCAATGAAGTGAATATTATGTTATGTGCAATGATGTGATGCATGAATTGAGTGAACCATCGATGATGGTTACCTCATTGAGTTCGTAAAACTCACCAAAATTGCAACGTTGTCTTTTCAGGACCGAGAGACAACTCTAGCTGCTATAGAGGATCTACTAACCGAGTATATTGCGATTGGAGATAGAGGTCATGGCTCAAAGGTCGGTCAGCTGGGGTTCTTTTGGATGGTTTAGATAACTTTGATGCACTTTTCCTCATTTCCGTTGCACTAATGTATTAGGTTTCTATTTATGTACATTTGGATAATGTTGAAAGACAATGTAGACTTCGATTTTTGTGAAATGTATTGGGGAAAAAAGTTGGTTTTAAAATATTGTGATCTTCTTATGATGCTTTATAAGTGAATTATGTTACCATGCCATATGAAGGGATTGTAGTGATCGAATGTAGCGTGCCCTCATCGTAGAATATGCATCGGAATGACCTCCGGGTGTTCCGATGGGTACCCTGCGGTAAGGGGGTGCTACAATTAGGTGGTATCAGAGCATGGTTTAGCATCTGTTGGGACTTATAGAAATGATAAGCATGAAATGTATTGAACAATGCGAATAATGATTGAAGTCATCTTTTGTTATAGGTCATCGGCTCTAGGTGATCAGGTTGATCAACTCGCTGACCAAGGATCTGTCGGAGCCAGTAGAGAGTCCTCGGTACCTCAATTTGAGGGGTTGCCTCCTAGAGTTCCCGAGAGAAGGGAGAGAAGGTATGATAGGCTTCAGAAGCAGGGAGCTGTGGACTTCTTTGGCAGTACAGACCCTGCTAAGGCCGAGGGATGGTTAGAGAGGACTGAGAGGGTTTTTGATCAGATGGACTGCGAGCCTGATGAGAGGTTTGACTATGCAGTATCATTACTGCAGGGCCCAGCTTACTAGTGGTGGAAGACTATTCCAGGCAGTACCACCAGACCTTGTCTATTAAAGTGGGAAGACTTTCTGAGAGTCTTCAGAGACAACTACATGCCCAAGGTCTACTTGGATATGAAGATACAAGAGTTCGTGGAACTGAAGCAGGGTTAAATTGCTGTCATTTGCATGGAAAATGTACTTTATGTATTTGTTCATAAATACTGGGTAGTTGGGGAGAAATAAATTCAATTATAGTGTTAAATTAGTTTTGAGAAAACTTTTGGTGTTTGGTGACGTAAAGTGTTGAAAGTTAGAAAATCTGGAAAATTTCTTACTCAGTATGTTTTAGTATTTTAGCCAAAACATTTTCTGTGGTTATTCAAATGAGATGATTCTTTATTCGAACTAAACTAGGAATATATGGCTACAATTCTTATGAAGACATCGAATTTCAGTTCTATCTCTAAGAGTCTCTAAAGTTGTCACGAAGTGGAGAACTGGGTGCAGGATGTTGAGAGTTGAGCGAAAATTCGTGTTCCAACTTCGGGAGACAATATGGACCTGATTTAGATAGATTATGGTAAAGTTGCCTTTGAAAAGTTGTAGATCTTTCTTTTGTCTTTCCAACGGTATAAAGTTTGTAAATTTTGGATATCGGAGTCAAAATTTATGATTGTTATAAGTGGAGATGTTCTGGAGCAAAAGCAGACGATGGAAATGAGACGATAGAAAAGCAGACGATGGAAATGAGACGATAGAAAAGCAGACGATGGAAATGAGACGATAGCAAAGCAGATGTTGGGAATGAGACGATAGGAAGGCAGACGATAGCAAAGCACACTCTCATACTTTAATTCATAATCTTCATACCTTTTGAAATACATGCTCGAAATACATCATAATAAACAATATTAATATCCAAATCTCCATTCACACAAAACATACAGATGATGCAAAATTGAACTTGACTCTCTTTCATCCGATCTCCTGCTCGAATACCTAGAGATTGGGGATGAAAGGGAGGTGAACTCGGAAGCTCGTGGATAACACATTTATAAATTGACAAATAAGCAGAAATCATTTTTCATAAGCGTTTTGCCAAAAGGACTAATTTTTTTCAAACTTTGTAACTTTTCAAATAGTTTCCTCAAACCTTTCAATTTTTCAAGCTTTTCATATAAATCCCACTTTTTCATCTCTCAATTTTAAACATGAATGCAGCACACAAAAACAAAGCAAAAGCACGTAACATATCAAAATGGTGCGGTTCGTTCGAATAGAGCATCTTGCACATTCTCAAGATAGCGGTCCATGCAGTAGTGAAACGAACCTACTACACTTTCCCGCATAGCAGACCTGTGTAGCCGTGAAGGGAGTCCGAAATCGGAGCTCCGTGCCACTAGCGGGCAGCCGGGAGAAGGCTATAAACGAATAGAGACAGTGCACTGACTCACAAGGACCTAGCCAAACCCACATAACACATAAGTTTAAAACGGAAATTGAATTGCGAAGGCCCTTTTCAAAATCTTGATTTTCTTGAAATTTTTCATATTTCCACATAATTCCCACATACAAATCAAATTGCCCGAAGGCACATTTTGAAACTTGATTTTATACCTTCACATAAGGCATACAATTCAATCAATTCAATAATGCAACAAACATAGCAATTATCAAAACATTCATATATAATGATGCAAATTTGTTCAAAACACATTCGGAAATCATAAGTTTACTATTAACCAACTTTTTTCAAACATTTACAAAAACGATAATTTATCAAAAATCCAAGTTTTGCTTTCTTTATTTTTTTCAAAATTGTTTTTTTCTAATTTTTCAAAAATTGCATATTGCTTACAAATCAAATTATAAATATGCTACCCACCTCGAATTATTGCCAAAAACTTGTTCCATGCTCCAAATTGACCGCTTCTTCTTTCTTCCTTCCAATTTAAAATAACCTAAGCCATACATACCCAAATTCAACATTATAAAAATCATAATCTTCAAAATTAACTATAGGAAACCCAAATTCATCACTTTTTCAAGCTTTCTAAAATCAGAATTTCTAAAATCCCCAAATTCAAAATTTTACCTAAACCAATTCACTCAAATTCAATCTCATTAATAACTTAATTTTCAAAATTGATGTCATAATTCATCAATTCATACTAATTTCAAGATATTTAAATCACCAATTTCAAAAATCCTCAAATCTCAAAATTGGCCTAAACCAATTTATCTAAATTCATTATCATAAATCACAATTTCTTCAAAATTAATTTCATATTTCACAAACCCATATTCTCATCTATAAGTCTACACCAAAATTTCACAAATTCCTCTAACACAAAATTAAGCCTAAAACTTAATTAATTTTTCATCCAAAATTAAACACAACCTAAGGCATATACATCAAAATTGACTTCATATATCACATACTCATATCATTTTCCATATTTCTAAACCAAGAACTCACTAAAAACTCAAAACTTAAAAATTTATCTTACCTCTTTTCTTCTCTAATTTCAAATTTTCATGGCTTGAAAGGAAGCTCTCTTCATTTGCCACCTTTTTCTCTCTTGGAACAATCCCAAAATCCTTAAGAATCAAGTAGAAAAATCGAATTCTTTACCTCTCTCTCTCATCTTTGCCGAATTCTCCATTTCTTTCTCCACTTTTCTTCCTTTCTTTCTTATTATTCTTTTCTCCCTTCAAAAGTTGTGCTCTCCCTTAAAAAAATGACACCCCTTTTGTGTTTTAAAGCCATGTCATTAAAATGAAAGATAAAAGACCATAATGCCCCTAACATTTACTTTTAGTCATGCTTAACTTTCGGATCTGATTCACACTATCAATTTGAAGGAATTTGTCAAAACTTCCTTCTAGAGAAATGTTCCTCTATGTCTTAATTTCATAATGCCACAAGAATCATCCAATTCGGAGCACTACATCAAAAGTTATGCGTAAAACATTTTGGGTATGTTCATGTTCTAACACATTTTCCAGCACGTTATTTCCATCCAGAAATTAACATTCTTAATCCCAAAATTGACATTTGATGTCTTCATAACAATTGTAGCCTTATGTCTCTAGTTTAATTCAAAACAAGAATCGCCTCATTTCGGTTACCAGAGCAAAAGTTATGCCCAAAATACTTTCAGATGTTTCTAACCCAAAGACTGCACACTAATCCAGACTTCATTTCATAATTTAAAAATCTTAGGGGCAAAATTGAAATTTCCTTTCTTCATATGACACTTAGCCCCTTGTCTTAACTTTGTTTCGCCTCAAGAATCACTTCAATCGGATCTCTACAGATCCCGAATTTCTCAAAATACTAAACTATGTTCAGAAAATTTTCCGACTCACTTTGATTAAATTAATCACCCTTAATTTAATCTCAAAAATTCACAAATTCTCCATAAAAATGAAATTCATTGTCTTAGGAATCCAACGCTTCAAGAATCAACTCAATCGAATGTCGGACGGAAAAGATATAAGCAAAAGATTGAAGAGAGGTCGGATTTAGAAACAAATAACCAAAATAAAAGAAGGAGACCCCAAACGCCCAAAACGGCGTCGTTTCCGCAGGCAAAGAAGGAAACGGCGTCGTTCGACGCTGGACCACGTCGCACCCAGCTGGGTGCGACGCAATAATTCCTTTTTTTTAATCTCTAAAACTTCCAAAAATTCAATCTTTTGATTCCTAACTCCAAATTTGACAAACTTGATCTCTATGGAAAGCTTGAAGGAAGCTCTACAAATTCCATGAAAAACCCCACAACCAATTCCATCTCTAAAATGATTAATTTTCTAATCAAAGATTTAGCCCAAATAATAAATACTTAAACAAAGTCCTCAACTTTGAAATTTTCTATCTTTCAACTCCAAACTCTAATCATGTCATATTTTATATCGATGCGAAGACCAGAAAGTCACCTAAAACTTTCATGAAGAACAAAAAAATCCATTTGACCTCTAAGGAGGTTAATTTTCCAATCAAAAGTTCTATCCTTTAATAATCATGCTAAAACCATAACATAAACTTGTAAAAATCATAACTTATTATTCCGAGATCGAAAAATTGCATACTTTATATCAAAATTAAGATCAAATCAGATCCTTCAACTTTCATGACTTCATAGCTCAATTAACCTCTAACTAGGTAAATTTTCCAGTCAAAGCTTTAGTCATAACATAAGTAAACCGATAACACACCTTAACTTTGACTAATCATAACTTTCACTTCCAATATCGAAAAATTACAAACTTTATGGCGACAGAAAGCTCTCAACATAAACTACAAGTTTCCAGAAGACCATTTTCTCAAATTTTGCCTAAATCAAAAGTCAACTCTCAAAGGTCAAAAAGTCAAACTTTTCATATTTTCATATTTTCACACTTTCTCTCTTTATTTCTTGATTTTCAACTTAATTTCAATCAACTCATCCACTTTTAAATATTTCTTGTTTTTACTCAAAAATCGGGGTCCAACAAAATTGATGGATTGATAACCGAGATAATCATGAATATGCATTGTACATATTTCATCTCATTCATGTGCATTATTAAACACTTATGATTGTTCAAATTATGATATATGTATATGTGATTTGTTATAGAGGAGCCTCTGGAATGTCAACCTTCAGACGTTGCTGGATCTTCCAGACATTAGCTTCGGGAGAAACTTGTGAGTAACCTAGACGGTCTCACTTAATTAATTGTTTGCTTAGAATATGTTTTGAATGGGTTATTTAAGTGCTCCAAACATGTGAAAATTGTGAATGTGCATATGAATGCAAAAGTATGCTAAGCATTTATGCTGAATGCCGGACTAAGGTCCGATGATGAATGTGATCAAAATGTGAATGTGCATCCATGTGATTGACTGAGGTTATGATATGTGCAGCATTCGTTACATGAATGCATGTAAGATAAAGGAAGTTATGACCAGAGTAGCCAGGACAAAGAGCTTAAAGCTCGGAATGTGAATAGAGCCTCGGGCTCGAGTGCGACTGTCCCCGATATCTACTAAGGGATATGGCACGTATACGACAAAGCTCGACATCCATGAAGGGATGAGCTGGAAAAAGGCACTCGGTCATAACAACAATAATAAATGAAAATGAGTCTCATGTGCATTGCCAATTATAATTGATGTATGTTTGTTATGAACAATGTGATATATTGTGAATATGCAATGAAGTGAATATTATGTTATGTGCAATGATGTGATGCATGAATTGAGTGAACCATCGATGATGGTTACCTCATTGAGTTCGCAAAACTCACCAAAATTGCAACGTTGTCTTTTCAGGACCGAGGGACAACTCTAGCTGCTATAGAGGATCTACTAGCCGAGTAGATTGCGATTGGAGATAGAGGTCATGGCTCAAAGGTCGGTCAGCTGGGGTTCTTTTGGATGGTTTAGATAACTTTGATGCACTTTTCCTCATTCCCGTAGCACTAATGTATTAGGTTTCTATTTATGTACATTTGGATAATGTTGAAAGACAATGTAGACTTCGATTTTTGTGAAATGTATTGAGGAAAAAAGTTGGTTTTAAAATATTGTGATCTTCTTACGATGCTTTATAAGTGAATTATGTTACCATGCCATATGAAGGGATTGTAGTGATCGAATGTAGCGTGCCCTCATCGTAGGATATGCATCGGAATGACCTTCGGGTGTTCCAGTGGGTACCCTGCGGTAAGGGGGCGCTACAATATGTATATGTTTGATATATGTTTTCAAGAAATAAATTGCATTCGTAGGTATGAATTTGATTAATATGTGATTAACTTGATGAATTTAGATTGAATGTGAATTGTTATATGATTTGATGTGATTTGTGTATGTGCATGTGTCGAGTACGACACTACTTGTAAATCAAGTCTTCAAAATATGCATGTGTCGGTACGACACCATTTGAAAAAACATAAGATTTTCGAAAAGTGCCTACGGGCAATCCGAATTTTTCGGTTTTCGATTATGTGTTATGTGGGTTTGGTCAGGTCCCATAAGTGGGACGAGTGCGCACTTGTCTGTTTTTAAGCCTTCTCTCGGCTGCCCGTTAGTGGCATTGGAGTTCCGATCTCGGACTCCCAGAAGTAACGACTACACTGGACCGCTATGCGGGAAGGTGTAGTACGTTCCGTTCATGGTTGCACAGGACCGCTATGCAGAAATGTGCAGTACGTTCTGTTTTGGACCGAACCAGACCATTTGATGTGTTATGTGTTTTGTTTTTGTTTCTAAGTGTAATGCATTGCATATTTTGAAAATGTTTATCGACTTTGTTCATGAAATGTGAAAGAAATGTGAAATTTTTTTAGAAATAAACTATTGTGGATTTTTAGCCGAGAATTTTATCGTAATTCTTTGGCAATGCTTTAAAAAGTTTGAGAAATAACGGATTTGCCAAATCTTTCTAACGTGAAACTTCTGAAATAAATAGCAAAGGTTTTTGCAAATATGTTTTCGCTTATTTTTCAATTTACAAACATATTATCCACGAGCTTTGTGCTCACCCCCCTTTCATCCCCACCTCCAGGTATTCGAGCAGGAGATCGGGTGAAAGGATGTCAAGATGTGTTGTTCGCTTTTGTATAAGTCTGTATTTGTCCATTAATGTATGACAATCAGTCATTTCAGAATGAATGAGAGTTATGAATTTGTGTATAATGGAGTTGATGTATATGAATGAGGAAATTTTGTACGGATTTGAGATCTGTAATTGTAAATGATTTTGGAATTTGTATAGAAAATTGTGTATGATTTTGGAATATATAGTTATGATTGATTTGGGGATTTGATTGGATTATGAGATTGGTATATTGAATTGAGGATTATGGAAGTGTTAGGTTTAGATTTGCGTTTGCTGGTGTTTTGGATTCCGGACGGGAGAGTCCGATGATTCTGAATTTTGATTGAAATTATAGAAGTGCTTTTAAACCTTTGCAAGTTTTGGGTATAATATGAGGCAGTCTTTATGTTGCCGAAATTTTGGTAGAAATAAAGGTATAATAAGATAAGCATTGATTTTAGAAGATGGATTATGGGACTTTTATGATTGTTAAGAAGTTTGTTATGAATTGAGAAATTGATTGAGGATATTTCCAAGAAAAGGGAAATTGTATGGATTTGCATGAGTTTGAAACAAGATGGTTATAAGAAAAAGAAAAAAAATTATACTGGATTTTAGAATGTCTTAAGGATTTCCAACGCGATCATGTTTCTCTGTTCTTGTTATCGGATGTCGAATCCGTTATCGTTTGGTCTCCGTTTTGTAATTCGATTCAATTCGTGTGTTCTTTCGTTATCCGTTTTCTGATTTGATAATTTGATTCGTATTTCGCCTTTGATTTCAATTGTCCATCCGCTTTCGATTCTGCTTTTGTAATTGATTTCGCTTTGGTTTCGGCCCATATTCGTCTTCATTTTTTGGTTGGGATCCGGTCTCCGGATCAGGTCCCAACAGATATGGTATCAGAACCCAGTAATAGGATCTTACATGGGCGTATGATTTGCATGAGAAGATGATAAGAATTAGTCAATGGATATGATTGAATTAGTGAGAATGTGATATTGATGTGAATAAGTTTTCATGAATTCTTTGAAGAACCAAATTGATTGTTTGATTAAGATGATGAGTTATATGATCGATCATAAGAATGTGTATGATACTGAGGTAAGAGTTTCATGACGATTAGGCTTCTTTGATCACTTTGTTGATTTGATGTTGTGTATACAATTGTGAGATGGAATAAGGAATGCTTGAAAGATGAGGTTATTGATAGGAATATATGGATAAAGGTTGATTTTGAATGATTATTGATCCATACTAGGGTTCATTAAGAATTGGACCTTTGATTTGTGTAAATAGATTGAGAAACACTGATTCGTGGTGATTGTGAATTGATATGATTTTAATGGTTCTTTGTGAAGTAGTTAAGAATATGTATGATAAGGAGATTAGATAAGAAAAGTGATTGATTATGATCTATTGGAAAGAAATTAGTTAAGAGATTGTGTTACTTGATAATGTCTTAGTAGGAATTTCGAGGACGAAATTCTTTTAAGAGAGGGAGAAATGTTGGACCCCGATCTTTGAGTGGAATTTAGAATTATTAATGAAATTAAATGTGGAATTAGTGGTGTTTAATTTTTGAATTGGGTAATGTTAATGTTAATTGGAGCAATTATAATGATATTTTGAGGTTAATACATGAAATGGGTGTTTTTGTGTATGATTGTAAATGACTTTCATGAAAGAGAGATATGTATGCGCATATTCTTTATTGTTGAGTTTGATGTTGGGAAATGGATTTGGAACAGTTTATTGGAGCTTTGAATTGTGTTAGGACCCGATCCAGAAACCGGATCCCAACCAAAAAACGAAGGAAACAAAAGGAAACAAAGCGGATTCAAATCGAATGAATCGAATCACAACATGCGGAAGCAAACAAGAAAAAAATACGAAGGTATCGAATCAAAATGAATCGAATACAAATCGAATCGAAACCAATTTCTGATAGGTAACAAAATGGAGCCGACATCCGTGAAGAAATATTTTAGGAATCACTGACGCGTTGCATTGGAAACCCTAAGACTGATCCAATCCGAAACTGGTATAAATTTTTTTTTCTTCTTTTTCTTTTCTTTCTTTCCTCATTCCTTTCTTTTTCATTTCTTCCACCTTCCTTAATCAATTTCTCAATTCATAATCATTTTCTTATGCACTCAAATAAATCTCAATTCTCATTCTTATACCCATTTCACCAAAATTTTGGCAGCATAACGGCTGCCTTCTATTAAACCCAAAACCTGCAAAGTGTTCAAAATACACTTCTATATTTCTCACAATAGAACCAGTATCATCGGAATCCCCGTCCGGAATCCAACACAACAAACGCAATCCTATATCTACATGTCCATATCCAACACACATTATACAAATCCAATTCCTATTAATTCCTCAATTCAATATACAAACCATAGTCATTATACATAAGGTCATAATCCAAATCTTTATGCAAAATTCATAAATCAAATCAATCCAAACTCAATAATCAATCATCTCTATATCCAGATCCCATTTATAACTTAAATCAATACACATGTCCAGAATTCATAATACAATCCCATAATAATACTTGTAATACAAAATTGACAAAACCAGTCTTATACAAACCGATACCAAAATCCCATTTTTCATCAAATACAAACGATACAAAATCGAATAACACGTCTTGTCATTCTTTCATTCGATCTCCCGTTCGAAAACCTGGAGATGGGGATGAAAGGGGGGTGAGCACAAAGCTCGTGGATAATATGTTTATAAAATGAATAGATAAGCAAAACCCTTGAAATTTTTTTCCTTCTCTGGTCTTAGAAAAACATTTCTTTGAAATCCGTAAAACACGTTTTTAAAAGTTCTTTTCTTGCTGTAGTCAAACTCGCAGTTTGTAAAACGTATGATTCTTAGGCTTTCAGCCATAAATCCATATATTACAAAACATGAATGCATCAACTTGACAATTTATAGATGCAATGTCATATCACATATGCAATGCACACAAATGGCTCGAGAGTTCCATAAACACGACGGAAACCGAAGTTTACCGTAAACACAACGAGTCCGATTTCGGATCTCGTAGGCCCACAAACAGGCAGCCGGGATAAGGCTAGACTTCGATGTGTACGTGACTAACACAACGTTCCTCTCTCGCCCACACAAAAGCACATATCATGCTCAAAATCATTTATCGCATGATCTTTTCCGAATATACGAAATGCCATGTAATCTTTCGAGGCATAACACAATGCATGTTGCAATTCATCCAAAGTCCATGTATTGAATCAAAAATGATTTTTCAAATCATTCATACAATGATGCAACATTTATGATGCAATTGAAATCAGAAAATCTCTTTATTTAAAGAAAGCAGTAGTGGCTTATAAATTCAAATTATAAACACATTACCCACCTCGAATCGATGCTAGAAACTTGTTCCTCGCTCCAATTTGTCCCTTGATTCCTTCTTTCTTCCAATTTAACTTTACCTAAATCAATTCCACACAAATTCAATATCATAATTAACTTAATCCTCAAATTGAACTTAGAAACACTAATCCCTCATATATTCAAGCTTTCTAAATCACAAATTTCCAAAATCCCCAAATTCCAAATTTGGGCATAAACCCTAATTAATTTCCATCCAAAATTAAACTCATAATACTTAGCAATCAACAAAATTAACTTCATACTCCACAAACCCATTCCATTTTCCATGATTCTAAACCAAAACTTCAAGAGAAACTCAAATCTTAAAAATTTGCTCTTACCTCATTTCTCCTCCATTTTTGGATTTTCTTGGTTCAAGATGAAGCTCTCTTCATCCTCCACCTTTTTCTCTCTTGTAATGACATTAAAATCTCTCTTCAAGTGGTAGAAAAATCGAGCCCTATCTCTCTTTCTTTCTTTCTCCTTCACTCATTCGAAAGCTTGCTCTCTCTTCTCTCTTCTTTCTTTTGTTCTTTTCTTTGTTCAAATGTCGTGCTTCCTTTGATAAAAACAACAGCTCACTTGCTTTTATAGTGCCATGTCATTTAATGAATGAGGAATGACCCATAAGCCCTTCCATTTAAGCCTATAAACTTAACCCTTTAAGTAAACTTCCAAAATTACCCCTCCATTGGTCTTTAAAACTGACATCTTGTTTGATTATTTCGATCAAGTAAATAAAGCCATTTGACAAAACTTTCTTCTATATAAATGTTCCTCTATGTCTTACGAATCCAATGCTTCAAGAATCGGATCGATTGGAGCTCTATAGCTCAAGAGATCTCCAAAATACTGAAGTATGTTCTTAAGACCCGAGGTTGAACACTACACCGAGCTTCACTCCAGAAATTGAAAGTCTTACAATCTTAATTGTCAATCGACTCCTTCATAAAATTTGTAGCCCCATGTATCTAGTTTAATTTAAAACAAGAATCGCCTCGTTCTGAGCTCTACAGCTCCGGATATTTGAAAATTAATAAAATATATTCAGACTTTATCAACCGATCGCCATACTTCGTTTCAAACCACCGTTTTCAATTTAAAAAGAAAATCTGATAAATCAAGTGTGGAAAGATAGAAAAATCTCTTAGAAATCTATCGCTTCAAAAATGAGGTCGATCGGATGTCTGTGCAAAAAGTTATGGCCAAAAGAAGGAAGAGGGGTCAAAAACACAAAAGCAAACGATGATGTCAGAATAGACGAAGATGACGTCATCGCAGACGAAGTGAGTGAACAGTAACTTTGTCTTACTTTTGCTCCAGAATGTCTCCACTTGTAAAGGTCATAACTTGTCACTCAGATGTCCAAAATTTACAAACTTTATACTGTTGGAAAGATAAAAGAAATATCTACAACTTTCTAGAAGGAAATTTTGCCAAAATATATCTTTATCAATCCCAAAATTGCTCCTAAAGTCAGAAGATAAGACTTTCATTCCTACACCAACACTGCACCCAATTCTTAACTTCATGACAATATTTGAGACTCTTAGGCACATAATTGAAATTCGATGTCTTCTTACAAAATGTAGCTATATATCTCTAGTTTAATCCAAAACAAGAATCATCTTGTTTGGATTACTAGAGAAAACGTTGTGGCTAAAAGACTGAAGCATATTCAGTGAACAATTTTCAGATCACTACCAATCTTGTCTCTAAATCTTTCCTCATCACAACTCATACCAAGATCACTCTTTCTACTCTCTTGTCCAATATTTTCATGCTTTATATTAATGGAAAGATAAAAACAACCTCTACAATATTCATAAAGAACTCCAAAGTAACTTCAACCTCTAGTTAAGTCAATTTTCAATCAAAGTTTCTGCCCTGTTAGCAATCACCTAAACAATATCCAAACTTCAATTTATCATAACTTCTTACCCCCGATATCGAAAAATTGCATACTTTATGGCGTTAGAAAGCTGGAAACATGAGCTACAACTTTCATTAAGACCACTTTGGCCAAATTTATCTAGATCAGTACAAATTTGCCATTAAAGTTTCTAAACATCATTCCAACACATCAACTTCACATATCAACACATCACCACAAACTCTTCAACTAATTCCTCTCAAACACAATACACACAAATCTATACACAATTGATATTCATACACAATTGATCTTTCATATCCATATATAAATCCACGTCTCATTAACATCATAAGATAAATGTTTATAAAATTAAATGGCATTCCAAGCCATATTACAACATCAGTATTCAAGTCCAAGTACAAAAGATACAAAACTCCACCATTCTCCACATATGACTGAAATCTTATTCTTACAATAATCTAACATAAAACACCACATGCATAACCAAACAAATTGTCTTTACTTTCTAATTTCTTCAAAATTTTACACTTTCACTTTCTATTTCTTGATTTCAACTTCCATTTCAATCCACTCATCCACTTAAACTTTCATAATCCATACAAATCTATTTGAAACACAAAGTTATCAAATCAAACAAATCTTTTCTCATCAATTTCCTTAAGGCAAAAATATCTATAACTCCATTCATATACAAAAACTCTTATCAAATTTTCATTTTCATATTTCTAATTTCCACTAAAAGATTGGGGTCCAACAAATTGTGTTTGAGAGGAATTAGTTGAAGAGTTTGTGGTAGTGTGTTGATATGTGAAGTTGATGTGTTGGAATGGTGTTAAGAAACTTCAATGGCAAATCTGTACTGATCTAGATATATTTGGCCAAAGTGATCTTAATAAAAGTTGTAGCTTATGTTTCCAGCTTTCTAACGCCATAAAGTATGCAATTTTTTGATATCGGGGTTAGAAGTTATGATCGATCAAAGTCTTGATGTTGTTTAGGTTTGATTTCCAGGGCAGAAACTTTGTTGTGACTTTTGACCATTATAGAGACTGATTTTGGCTTTAAGTTCTTCTTGAAAGTGGTAGTTTATGTTGTTATCTTTCCATTGATATAAAGTATGGAATTTTTGGACAAGGGAGTGAAAAGTCAAGATGTTTGCCAATTCTGATGCTGTTTAGGATGAAGCTGACAAACAGTCACTTTGTGTGGAGTTTTTGACCCATTTAGAAACTGGATTTAGGTTTAAGTTCTGCATGAAATTTGTAGAGATTCTTTTTATCTTTCCATCGGTACCAAGTTTGTAAAATTTGGAGTTCTGAGTCAAAAGTTATGAGTGTTAAACGTTTGAAGGTCAGATTGGGTGTTGACCGACCGACCGACCTCTGAAGGTCGACCGACCTCTGTTGACCGACCGATCTTCTTGCAACCGACCAATCTTTGCGGCCGACCAATCTTCACGGCCGACCGATCTTCTTTCTAGCCGACCTCTGATTTGTCGACCAAGCTCTAATTTTCTGGCCGAGCTTTGATTTTCTGGTCAAGCTTTGACCTCCCTTCACTCTTTTGGTCATAACTTTTTCGTCCGACATCCGATCGATCTGATTTTTGAAGCGTTGGATTCCTAAGACATCCCTCTATCTTTCCATGAAATGTTATGATTTTTTAGTTTTAACTGAGAAAGACCGATCGAATCAAAGTGGGATGACCGACTAAAAGAGTATGAGTTGGATTTTTTCTGAACATAGTTTAGTATTTTGGTGATATCTTGAGTTATAGATCTCCGATTGAGTTGATTCTTGTTGAAAATTAAACTAGAAACATGGATCTTCAAGTTATATGAAGGAGCCGAATGGCAATTTAGCCTCTAAGACCATTAATTTCTGGATTGAAATTAGGTGTAGTTTCAGCCTCGGTTTTGTAATGGTCTTAAAGTATTTTGGTCATAACTTCTTCATTTCTGAACCGAATTGAGCGTTTTTGGTATCGTTAGAAACGTAAGACATAGAGAAACATCTATCTAGAAAAAAGTTTTATCAAATTGTTTTATTTACCTGATCAAAATAAGGGGCCAAGATGTCAGTTTTAAGGCAAAGGGGAATGGCATTTTTGGAACATCACTTAAAGTGTTAGGTTATAAGGTATTTATGTAAGGGTATATGGGTCTTTTGACACTCATTAAATGACATGGCATGTATAAATCAAGTGGTTGTCATGGTTTCCCAAAGAGGATGCACGATTAAGAGAGGAAAGAAGGGAAATAAAAGAGAGAAGGAATGAGAGAAGAGAGATAGCGATGGAGAAGAAGAGAGAAGCTTGGAGCTTCGAATTTTGGGGGCTTCTACCATGATATTTCGTGGATTCTAGAGGAAAAAGGAGGGAAGATGATGAAAGCTTGCTATAGAAGCCAAGAAAATCCTAAATCTGTGAAGGTTGAAGGTAAGAGAAATTTTTGATCTTCAAATTTTTAGTGAATTATTGGTTTAGAAACATAGATAATAGTGTGGGTTTGTCAATTCTAAGATAAATTTTGGGAATTTCTTGAGTTAATTGGATTAATTTTGGATGATATTAATTAGGGTTTATGCCAAATTTTGGGATTTGGGGATTTTGTAAATTCATGATTTAGATAGCTTGATTATATGTAGAATTAGTGTTTTCTAAGTTTAATTTGAGGATTATGTCAATTATGAAGTTGAATTTGGGTTAATTTGATTTAGGGAAATTTCAATTGGAAGAAAGAAAGAAGCAATGGTCAAATTGAAGCTAAGGACGAGCTTCTAGCATCGATTCGAGGTGGGTAGTATGTTTATTATTGAATTTTAAGCATAAGCATGTGATTTTGAAAAATTATTGTTTATGTAAATGTTTGAAAAATTATGATTTCGAAGGATTAAATTCCTTATTTTAGAAATGATTTCAAGAAATTACAAGATTTAAGAAATCTATGGTTTTTGAATTGTTTGACAAATTTGAAAAATGTGCATTATGAATATGTATATGTTTGATATATGTTTTCAAGAAATAAATTGCATTCATAGGTATGAATTTGATTTATATGTGATTAACTTGATGAATTTAGATTGAATGTGAATTGCTATATGATTTGATGTGATTCGTGTATGTGCATGTGTCGAGTACGACACTATTTGTAAATCAAGTCTTCGAAATGTGCATGTGTCGGTACGACACCATTTGAAAAAAATTAAGATTTTCGAAAAGTGCCTACGGGCAATCTGAATTTTTCGGTTTTCGATTATGTGTTATGTGGGTTTGGTCAGGTTCAATAAGTGGGACGAGTGCGCACTTGTCTGTTTTTAAGCCTTCTCCCGGCTGCCCGTTAGTGGCATTGGAGTTCCGATCTCAGACTCTCATAAGTCACGGCTATACCGGACCGCTATGTGGGAAGGTGTAGGACGTTCCGTTCACGGCTACACATGACCACTATGCGAGAATGTGCAGTACGTTATGTTTTGGACTGAACCAGACCATTTGATGTGTTATGTGTTTTGTTTTTGTTTCTAAGTGTAATGCATTGCATATTTTGAAAATGTTTATCGACTTTGTTCATGAAATGTGAAAGAAATGTGATAATTTTTTAGAAATAAACTATTGTGGAATTTCAGCCGAGAATTTTATCGTAATTGTTTGGCAATGTTTTGAAAAGTTTGAGAAATAACGGATTTGCCAAATCTTTCTAACGTGAAACTTCTGAAATAAATGGCAAAGGTTTTTGCAAATATGTTTTCGCTTATTTTTCAATTTACAAACATATTATCCACGAGCTTTGTGCTCACCCCCGCCCCCCGCCCCCCCTTTCATCCCCACTTCCAAGTATTCAAGCAGGAGATCGGGTGAAAGGATGTCAAGATGTGTTGTTCGCTTTTGTATAATTCTGTATTTGCCCATTAATGTATGACAATCAGCCATTTCAGAATGAATGAGAGTTATGAATTGGTGTATAATGGAGTTGATGTATATGAATGAGGAAATTTTGTACGGATTTGAGATCTGTAATTGTAAATGATTTTGGAATTTGTATAGAAAATTGTGTATGATTTTGAAATATATAGTTATGATTGATTTGGGGATTTGATTGGATTATGAGATTGGTATGTTGAATTGAGGATTATGGAAGTGTTAGGTCTATATTTGCATTTGCTGGTGTTTTAGATTCCGGACGGGAGAGTCCGATGATTCTGAATTTTGATAGGAATTATAGAAGTGCTTTTAAACCTTTGCAAGTTTTGGGTTTAATATAAGGCAGTCGTTATGCTGCCGAAATTTTGGTAGAAATAAAGGTATAATAAGATAAGCATTGATTTTAGAAGATGGACTATGGGACTTTTATGATTGTTAAGAAGTTTGTTATGAATTGAGACATTGATTGAGGATATTTCTAAGAAAAGGGAAATTGTATGGATTTGCATGAGTTTGAAACAAGATGGTTATAAGAAAAAGAAAAAAATTTATACCGAATTTTAGAATGTCTTAAGGATTTCCAACGCAATCATGTTTCTCTGTTCTTGTTATTGGATGTCGGATCCGTTATCGTTTTGTCTCCGTTTTGTAATTCGATTCAATTCGTATGTTCTTTCGTTATCCGTTTTCTGATTTGATAATTCGATTCGTATTTCGCCTTTGATTTCAATTGTCCATTCGCTTTCATTTCGTTTCTCTTTTGATTCCGCTTTCGTATTTGATTTCGCTTTGGTTTCGGCCCATTTTCGTCTTCGTTTTTCGGTTGGGATCCGGTCTCCGGATCGGGTCCCAACATTAACTATTAGAAAAATATTTAAAATAGCCTTAATCATAATATAAATATTTAGCGAAATCAATCATCTTTAAAACAGACATTAAAAAAATGAATTTTAACCTCAAACTATAATTCTTGAATATATAAGAATTAGTTTCATGAAATTCCAAATACTCGATCCATCCAATAATTATTCATCTTATACCTGCTCCACGAAGGTGACCATATTGTAGTGAGCGACGTAATTACAAGTGGTTTGCCAATTGCCAACAATTTTGTTATATATCCAAAATTTTCCAATCTCACCTAGTCTCTTTAATTTCGCTGCTTATTTGCCACACTTTAACTTATTGGAAAAACCTATCATTGAGACCAAAACTTTGTATTGTCTCTTAAATCCTAGTTGAAATCTGACTTTACTTGTCACAAGTATTAATTATACTAGGATCTCTATACTTTTCTTTTAAGAAAAGGGTATAAATATATATACAGAAGCTTCCTGCATTACCATAGGCACACAATAAGCAAATCAATCTTTATCTGTGGGAGGGTGGTTTGGGTTGTTACATGCTCATCCTTTCAACATAGTCAGTAAATGTTTTAGACGATAATCCTTTAGTTAATGGATCAGCTATCATTAGATCAGTTCCAATATACTTAATTGACACTTTATGTTTTTACACTTTTTCTTTGACTGACAAGTATTTCAAATCCATATGTTTAACACCCTTAGAATAATTATCATTTTTGGAGAAGAAGACAGTTGCCAAATTATCACAATAAATTCTTAGCGGTTTAGTTATACTATCGACAATACCTAGCTCTTAAAAAAAGTTTCGCAACCATAATGCTTGAATAGTGGCCTCATAGCATGCCACAAATTTATCCTCCATCGTAAAAGTAGCAATGACAAATTGTTTCACTTTTCCAAGATATTAACCCTCCTACTAGTAGAAATAGATAACCGAAAGTAGATTTCCTTGAGTCTACACAATCAGCATAGTATGAATTTGAATAACCAATCACTTATAAGTAAACTAATTTCCCGTATTCGAGCATGTAACCTTTGGTGCCTTGTAAATACCAAAGTACTTTGTTTGCTACTTTCCAGTGTTCCATTTCAAGATTACTTTGATAATAGCCTAACATTCCAACAGCAAAACTGATATCTAACCGAGTATAAGTCAGAATATACATCAGACTCTGAAATTCATATACATAGGAAATATATTCCATTTCCTTTCGTTCCAAATCATTCTTGGGACATTGCATTTCACTAATTAATTTATCCCCTTTTTGAATTGGAACTACCTTTGTTGAACATTTTTCCATCCTAAATATCTCTAATACTTTACTGACATATTTGTTTTTTAGACAACCTTAACAATCCTTATGTCTTGTTATGAAATATTTATATTCCAATCACACAACATGCGTCACTCATATCTTTCATTCCAAAGTTGTTAGACAAACTTCTTTACATCATGTAACAAGCCTAAATCATTAGTAGCTAAAAGAATATCATCAACATACATTACCACAATAATGAACTTGCTCTTACTGACTTTCATATAGATACACCTATAAACAGTGTTCTTTACAAAACCATATAAGATAATGGTATTATTGAACTTAAGATACTAATATCGAGAAGCTTTTTTAAAACCATATATTTACTTCTTTAATGTACACACCATATTTTCCTTTTCTGCAATCGCAAAACCTTCTGGTTGGTCCATATAAACATCTTCTTCTAAGTCACCATTCAAAAAAGCAATCTTTACATCTATTTGGTGAAGCTCTAAATTATAATGAGCTACTAATACCATAACAATTCTTAAAGAGTCATTCTTCGAAAGTGGAGAGAAGGTATCTTTAAATTCAATGTCATCCTTTTGAGTATACCCTTTGGCTGCAAGTCTAGCGTTATACTTTTCAATATTACCTTTCGAGTTCCTTTTGATCTTGAAGACCCATTTTCTTTGAGCCTGTAGGTAACTCAACTAATTCTCAAACTTGATTATTATCCATAGATTTCAACTCTTCTTTCATAACATTAAGTCACTTTTCAGAATTATTACATTTTACGACTTCTTTAAGTGGGACTAGATTATTATCAATGCTTAAATCACACTCGATCTCAAGCGAATACATGATATAGTCATCTGATACAACTTATCCTTTCTCCCTTATAGCCCCTTGCAATATTGTTTCTTGTGGTATCATTTAATAATTTGTGACTTGCACATTGTTTTCTAGTTCATTATTGGCATTCTCTTTTTATGGGTTTTGAATATTAACTTGTTACTCTGATATATTGCACGACTGTGATAGACAAAAGGAACAACAACTTGAGAATAAATGTTGGGTGAAGGATTTTCTACCTGAATTTTTTTAATATCCACCTTTCATGGTTCCCTACTCCTACTAATTTGTCTATTGTCAATTAACCTAGCATTACTAGACTCAATTATTCTTATACCATGGTTAGGACAATAAAATATGTACCTTTTGGACTTTTTTAGATAACCGATAAAGTAACCACTAATGGTTCCTTTCATGAGAATTATAAATCCTTATTTCTGCTAGACAAGCCCAAACATGTAGGTGTATCAAGTTAGCCTTCCTACCTGTCCACAGTTCATTAGGTGTCAAAGGAATTGCTTTATTAGGAACTCTATTAAGTAGACATGATGTTCTCTTTAATGCATACATCCATAAAGATAAAAGTACATTAGTGTAACTTAATATACTCCTAACTATATCTATAATAGTACGATTCTGCCTTTCAACTACACCATTTTGTCATGGTGTACTGGGTATTGTATAATGTGCATAAATGCTCCGACTTTGAAGAAGTTTTGTAAATGGACCTAGACACTATCTATCCTCATTCATAATTACCATTCACCACCTCTATCAGAGCAACAATGTATACCTCAAGATTGTCCACTTATTGATACTTTTCATGAAGTAAATAGAGATAACAATAACGTGAATAGTCATCAATAAAGATGATAAAATATTTTTCACCACCACAATATGGAACATAAAAAGGACCACATATATCGGTGTGTATTAATTCAAGTAACTTGGTACTTCTTGTTACTGAATTCTTAAATATATGTTTCCTTTGTTTGCCTTTAATACAATCCATGGACACATCATAATCAATAAAATCTAGTTAAGGTAAGATTTCACTTTTTACTAATCTCATCACCGTTTCTCTATATACATGACCTAACCTTTGATGCCATAAGTAAGTAAAATGTTCATTATATGCACTACGTTTATTACCAATATTGTGTTCAACATGAAACAAGGATTCTGAATAATTAACATCAAGGTTAAAACGATATAAATCATCCATTAATGTATCATAACCATAATATTACTGTCGTTTATATTAAAGAAAACCACACCATTTCCAACATTGCAATTAAAACCTATCTTATCTAACTTACTAACAGAAACTAAATTTCTAACACATCTAGGAACATAAAGACATTTTTCAAAATCTAGAGAACAATCAGTGTCTAAGATCAATCTATACGCCCCAATTCCTTCTATTAATGCCTTCATTTTGTTACCCCTATACAGGAACTCTTCAATTCTGTTTATGATTTAGATTGAAAGGAATCCCTACATAATATGTGACATATAAGTAGTTGCATCTGAATTTAACCATTAGTTATTATTGGGCACCTCAATAAGGATTGATTCAAAAAATACTTAAACATAGTACTTACTTTTTTTTTCGAACTGGACCTTTCTTTTAAAGCAATCTTTCTTAAGGTGACTAGCTTTCTTGTAGAAGAAACAATGTTGCTTTTTATAGAGCCCTCATTAACCTTCATTAAGGCTTTTTCCTTCTTATTGTTCTTCTTTCCTAGCTTTCCTTTTCTGTTACTAGCTCCATTATGTATTGTAAGATGAACATAGTGTTTCTTCATTTTCTTTAATCTCCTTTCCTCCATCACCAATATGGCCTTGATTTCTTGAAAGTTTCATTTCTCCTCAAGAGTGTTATAATTCACTTGGAACTGACTAAATTCAAGAGAAAATGAGTTGATGATGAACTATAAGAAGAAGGATTCAATCACATCTATGCCCATTAATCATAACATTGCCCATAACTAACAAATTGTTAAAAGCTGTAAATGTAATACAAACTCACACATTAATGCTTTAAGTACAATTAATGGATTCAGACAATAATAAACTTTGGTGACAAAATTAAATTCCTGTTGGAGTTACTAAAAACAAAATAAGTAGTTTTTTTATTGCCTATAAATTTTGGGACTATATCCAAACTTTATAAGTATCATTTTAATTTAATTATATAATAATAATTAAGTGTTCGATCTCTTAGCTTTTCTTACTCGTAACAATCTTAGTTTTCTTAATCAACAAGAAAAATAAAGTAATATTTATTGTCGGAGGCAATACTATTGGTGATGTCATTAAGTTTTAATGTCAAAATTGACTACCAATTTTATCCAAAGTTCAACCTTAACAATATAATTATTTTTCCAAAATAATTATTTCATAACTTTATATATATATATACATATATATATATAGAAAAATAACAAAAGGAGAAATTGGTTGAGAACTGGAAGGCCCAATGTCGAAAAAGTTGAAAAGCCTAGTTGGGAGGGCTACAGAGATGGGCCTTTGAACACTAAAAACATGAACGCCAACTTCTCTATGGGCTAGGTGCTGTAGTTAAGCCCTGACAGGCTATAGCTTTGTATACCAAAATGAGTAAACATGCCTATCATGAGACTGAAGTATATATAATCGATTCATAGTTATTTGGGGCCTATAATAGTCAACGAGATGGTAAAGTCACAATAATATACTATCAAATAGGCTCCTTAGGGTGGATTAAATGATTAGTGAAGAGATAATAAATATGAGTTTAAAATTATGTATTATTATTTGGATAATAGTAAAGTAACCTAAGGGTAATAGAAAAAGGAAAATATTAATAAAAAAAGAATTATTGATATAATATATATCTACTATAAATTAAGTACTCAAATATCTTAGCTCTTTTAAGTTTTAAAATTAAATTTATGAAAAAATTCGTCTTAGTGAGAGTTTTATTGATGTAATTTCAAAGTGGCAGACACATCATTATAATAAATGTATAGTTCCTTTTATACATGCCTGGAGGTCTCATGACACGAGAAACGTAGGATCCTTTCTAAGAATAGAGACCGACAGTCCCAGACCCAGAGGGATTGTAATTTTTGGTGAGATACGAAAGTAAGATGGGAATTGGTAAGGTAATGTGAAACATTTCTCCTTTTATATCTGAAGTGTTGGGAGGGAGACATATTTTATGGACCACAACACGGCTTTACACTTTACCCCATTCGACCATTGGCATTAACTCAGGACATCTTGTACCACTTTCTACTACTTGGTAAGTTCATAAATGTAAAATCGCTACTGTTCACGATTCCAAAAACAAAACAAAAAACATCTAAATCTAACAAGTTAATGATTGAGAAGTGTCATACATATGTAATTGACCGTTTAAAAGGCTGCAACAGCGTAACCTTACGGATTGTCGTTTGACTGATTCATCACCCAAACTGGACCAGTGAATTACCTCAAAAGGAAGGAGAGGAGAGGAGAGGAGACACCCTTTTTTATTTTGTCTTGACTTCAACTCTCTTTTGATTTATCAGATCAAAGGATCCTTAAAGATTTGAACTAAATAATAGCAACTACTCGTTCTCCATTATTAAGAGAAAGAAAGAAAGAAAAAAAAAAACAATTCTTTACGGCGGATTGCTTCTAATATTTGACAGGTTTCAGTTTCAGTAAAGTGCTAAGACTAAATCGGTAGTTTGGTTAATATTTACAAGCATCCTCCAGGACCGAGTCCATCTTGGTTTACAGTCTGTCACCATTTCTTTAGGTGACAGCTTCAAAATCTTACACTCTCATTGGACCACAACTCCCACGTGGCTGTGGCATCTCTTGTCGGCAGTGCCACGTGGATCCTTTCACAAATAGAAGAGGAGAGGACCACTTTCACAAGCACATAAAAACTACCAATCAGTAATTGCATAATATGATCCAACAGTAACCCAACACAGCAGACATCCGGAGTGCCAAGGTTCCAATAACATCAGGTCGTTTTCTACATGGGCCACGCCCAAAAGGTCCAAAGGCCCACCACTCTTAAATTTAAATGCCTGGGAAAAAGTGAAAAGAAAGTAAAAGAGCGGCAATATTATCTACAAATGGGTACAGGCATGTTGGTCCCTTGGTTAATGTAATCATCTGCGAAGAAAGTGGCCCACTTTGAGAAGGACATTGCTGTTCTTCGGTTTCTTGGCCAAGGTGAACAAATATTCAACACACGCTGCCTTCCAATTAAGCTACTTAATTGTCCCCATTATTAAGTTTAGAGATGTTTTAGGTTAAAAAGTTATAGAGTAAATACGCATGTAGTGATTTCCAAGTTCATTCCTCCTCGACTTCTTCAATCCAATTGGTCTCCCCCAACCTTTGATCATATAAATACTCAAAGCTTCTTTCTCTAGTGGCTACAAAAGTGAAAAAGGGGAAAGTCTCCAAAAGCGGTCATTATCAGTAATATTTTAATTAGTTTGGTCTTTATGCAATTGTCTTACCCGGTCCATAATCACAATATGGTTGTGTATAGTTGATCGTCATTTGATAATAATAGTGTATCATAAAACATAATATTTTAATAAAGAATGATGATGGAGACCCATATCTCATGACTACAAACCATCATTTCTTATGTTGTTTATTTAAGTCAATTTTTAGAGTGAAAACATAAAACAATCTATGAGATGTTGCACTCCACCAAGGGACTAATTATAAATAGCAAGTTAGCTTGAGTTTGACTGGTAACTAATCACCCCTAGATTGTCTATTAAAATTTTTTTGGCAAAGACTAAGGAAATTTATATAGATTAATGTGAATAAGATGAGATTAAAAAAAAACTAAGATCATTATATCACCATGATTTTTTTTTCCTTAATTCCGTTACTTAATTGGTAGTCACCATGAATCTGATCAAACCATTGCTAGCTAAACTAAACTAAACTAAACTGACCGACATTTGCGAATTTAAGTGCAGTTCTTGCATTTACGTTTAATCAAGACAAGTTGAGTACAAGAAGTTGTCAATTTATTATAGTTATCAATATAGAATCAGGATCGAATTTAATTTGCCGCTGATTGGGTTATCATCGTAAGCCTTATCTATGGTTTCCTTTCAATGAACTAATTTTCACTACTCATAACTGATTGATAAATAAACTAAGCAAAGAGCGTTCTTTTGGAGATTTATTCTGATTTAAGTGACTTAATGTGGTATTTCCCATTGTCCAAAGTTAACAAAACACTAACTTAGTTGATTTGTGCGTGACGAGAGTAGCACTTCTAATTTGAACATAAAATATGCTTCTCACACGCTATTATTACGTATTTTTTCGTGGTATACTTTCTCACCAAGTGTTGGATTTCAACTTTTTGGACCAATAGAAGAAGCGGATGAACCTTTAAAATAACCAGGATTCGGTAGCGCACAGGGATAGATATAATATACATAACACATGTATACTGTCTACGGATATTTACTACCTCTAAAGCATGAAAATGTTGGTTAAAGCTTAACATCATTAGGTGGAGGTTACCCATTTTATAATGTTAATCTTTTAGTCGATTCCACACACAAACAAGCAACTAGGATACAATGGCAGTGTAATTGTGCATTATTTTTGAAAAGATAATGAAGAGTTTTATATTGGAACGTCATTTTCCTATCTTGTTGTTTGGTGGGATTATATAGGAGATGGCTAAGGAGTCACCAAACTATTTAGATGGCCATATACAAAATGTTGAACACGGGAGCATCGTATTACATGGTTAATGCTTCATTTCGATATCAATCATAATTTACAAATTACATCCAAAACTATAATTACCAATTTTACTTATCGAAATTAATCTTTAGGAAAAAAGTTTGATCCCACTTTTATTGATTTTAAACTAAGAATTCAAGTCACTTAAATACAAATTTTGTTATTTTTTTTCCCGAGTTGGAAAGTTCAAAGTAATTGTTAATGTCCTTAAATCAACGTGAGATGAATATAGCCCATGGTACGAGCAGAAATAGATCCTGTGGCATCTCTTTACCATATATATCTCTAGCACTCAGTAATATAAATCACAATCATTAATCTGATCCAGGGTGAAAATTTAGGACCAATACGCTGAAAATGTTCACGAGTGGCACATATCATTGACCCAATTCAGACTTACATATCATTGCATGCCTTCCAACTAAAATTGATGGCAGGTTAATTAGTTGGAGGAAGCCGCAGTATAATTAGCTCTCAGAAAAAGAAAAAAAAAAGATAAGATAATGACTAGAAAATATATACGAGTATTTAATATTTTGTTCAAAGTAACAATTTATGCATCTGATTAAGCTATTAAGAATAATTAGCATATTTAAGATCACTATTAAACGCAAGTTTTTTTTTTTAAAACTAATAAACATTGGTTTTCAAGAATTTGTTTTTCTATTTGATTGAAAGATATGTTTATGTTTAATAATATTTGTTGAGCAACGGATAATCTCATAATATTTTATCGACGACACTACCAATTATTTTATGAAGGACCGGCACCAATTATGTTATTTTAATGTCAGTAACTTGGTCGTAGTTAACCAGACAATGACCTCGGCAGCCACCAACCGCTTAACCATGCATGAGAAGAAGTAAAAATGCAAAATATTTTATTTGTTTTCTTGTCGTAAAATTTTAAATTACTCATAGTCGTAAACAATGTGAACATGATTATTATTAGCGAAAGTATAATTAGAAATAATGTGGATGCAAGTATAACAAACTATAATTAACGAAACAAACTACTAGTAGGAAATTAAGAGTGTAATCACGAATTGGAATTTCAAGAGTCAGTGAAAAAGAAAGGGAAGAGGTCCATGCAAAAACAATATTGCAAGGAATTGGCTTTAATAGTGGAGACTAAAAGGTGAGCAGCATCCAGGAAAGGAAAGGAATAATTTGATTGACATCAAATTAAAGTGGATAAAAGAAAGCCCGGTTGAGAAGGGACCATCCCATTTTTATTTCTGATACATACAACTAGTAGTGTCTTCATATATGCATGTACGTATCATTTTTATGGTGAAAGAAGATAGCCACTCAACACAAAAGTCACAGCCTTGTAGTGTACATATAAAAGAGAGAAACAAAAAGAGAAAGTGAGTGACGTGTGGGTTGGGGTAGGAAGCTGACTATGGAGCACGCAGTAGTGTTAGTGTGTATATGTTATGTACAGGAGTAGTCCTTTGGTTTTATGATTCATTTCCTAACGAACACTCTATCCGTCTAAAAAGAGGCAGTTTCAGAAATTGGCATGGACGTTTCCTCGTACAACAGTTATTGTTATTAATATACCATTTTCTTTCTGTCCATCTTTACAATACTTTTCAGTCTTTGATCTTAGTGAATATGTAAAATTAATTAAGTTGACTTTATATAATAGCTTAAGTTATAGGAATTTATTGCCTTAATAACTCTGTGTTATTCAAAAGTTGCTAAAATAACCTTGACATATAAAAATTAGCAAAAAATATCCTGAGTTGAAATTTTATTAACTCACAACCTCTTAAGCGTGGAGGAACAACACACTGGCAAGGTTTTTTTCAAGAAATTGAAAACATAAGGTTAATAGAGAACATTTTATATCTCGGGTTTAATTAATTACTTCAGATAACATATAGATTCGTTATGTTAATTTTGTCTAAGTTATAGTGATAAAACGGTCACTTAATACAATATCAGAACTTTTGTGATCAAGTGGTCGTGAATTCAAATCCTACCACTAACATATTATTCAACACAAGATAGAATGAACTTATGCAAATTTCAAGCCTAAACAACTTTCACTTAAAAGGTGTGTTAATAAATATATAAAATTAATTAAGTTGGCCTTACACAATAACTTAAGCTATTGTGATGAACGGTCACTAAATATTTGAAAACTTCGTTTCTTTTCTTATCTTCAATTCCTTAATGCAAGCTTAATCAAATTAGAACTTTACAATCATTTAAATATTAGAATATTCCAAAGTATTAAAAAAAAATTACTTCCAAACGCAAAGTGAAAAAGTAAAAAATTATTTAAACTACTTTCATAATTTTAAATACTGATATTTCAATTCAATTTTATTGAATTCGAAGAGCTTATATTTCGGAACTACCGTTTCAACTTTATTATGGCCTTGCTTTTGCCAAGTACATTAATGTGGTCTATGACGAAGGCCCCGCAAATTACATACTTAATTTGTGGCTCTCTTTTGTAGATGATGTCGGTCCAATAAAATTGGGCAAATGTTTTTCTATATGCAATACGGTTCTTATTAGAAGTTCAAAGTGAAGGCTTAGCATCATCATTTTGATATATTACCTATATACATACATATATAATTTAGTAAGCTACATATTACAATAAATACATACATTATATATATATATATACATACATTATATATATATATATACATATATATATATATATATATATATATATATATATATATATATATATATATATATATATATATATGTTCGTCTTGCTTAATTTGCTTACGAAGAAGAAGATATTTCGTTGGGTTGAGTTAGCCTTTTCTAATGATGAGATCACCATAATATAAATTGTGGTGGGAAAAGAAGGATGTAATTAAACTACTAGCCCCAATAATAGTATGCTAACTCTTTAAAATAGACATTACACTCAAATTAATAAATACCACTTATGTTCTTGCATGATTGAGATTGAAGCGGAAGATAATCAGGTATTCTTACGGTGTACAATAAATACAGAGTACTTGACAGATAGAAAGAGGGCTACCGATGATGACTGATGAGAATATAAGATCTGAAACATATCCAGGCTATTAAATTCACAAATATGCACGATTCATTATGGTATTGCCTCCTGATTATATGAATCCGCTCTTTGTTTTATTAGTTTACTACATAAAAATATAAGGAACGGGGTCTGGATGCTCTTGACTCAAATCCTATGACCGTAATTTTTTGGCAGATTTTAAATTGTTAAGTGCAATTATAATTTCGTTAGTAATTATAATTATAGTTGAGTTTATTACCGTGTTTTATTACAATTGTATCTGTATTTTAACATAAATACATTCGATAATTACTATATGAATGAGAAGAGATTTTATTAGCAACTTATACAACATTGTTCTTCATATTGAATATTTCCAAGTTGAATATGAGATTTTTAATTTATCATTTCGGGCAGTGGATAAAAATTTTCGGAGGATTTTATTGGTGCAATGAAATCACTATAATAACTAGGAGGAGAATCGAATGTCTTGGAGCTTGCAGATGAAACAAATGTAAGATCTGAGAAATGGGACCTCGTCTGGAAGGAACTGGCGTTGGTTGCGAATTAAGATGTAGAATAGCACATCATGTCACCTAAATGTCATGGTCTAGTAACGCAATTTGCATGGAAAGGGCTGAATATTGATAATGATTGCTAAGCGACAGCTAACAATGTCTTATTCCAAAATGAAACGTGCCACAGTTTGTCAATTTTAAACAAGAGACAGCAGGGGAAGTTTGGGAATTGTGCTACAAAATAATTAATGAGAAAAGTGCCCACTCACTGGTTGCCAATATTTCGATGGAGATACTTGTAGTTTCTGCAACAATGCTGCACTTCATGTCAAGGTTGTACAAAGACATCAAAAATTGTAAGATTTATGATAGTAACTATTCTACTGTTGGAGAAAGATAATTACACTATGTTTAACTAAAAGAAAATGATTTCATGTGCACAAAAACAATATCTTATTGTATTTAGAAGGATGAGGTAGGGTGATTTAGTGAAAAGAGCAATTTATTTGATGGTAAGGCTAAAGAATATAGGTTTACCGACAATCTACTTTTTTTTCAAGACCTTTATTGTTTGAAATTTAGACCTCCTAAACTCACACCTAAGGATATTTGATAGACCAAAATATCATAAAATAATAACACAAGAGAATTTACGTGGAAACTCCCAAACTGGAGAAAAATTACGGGTGCCGAGAAAAAATCCACTATCTGAAAAATTCTTACAATTACACAATTTTTCCTCTCACCCAATCCTCTAATACACCAACACACCCACAAAGAAATACACAAGACAAACTCTCCAACTCTCACCTCAAAAAAGGAATTTAACCAGAGTCAAATTTGTCATACAAATCCTTGACTTTGTTTGGTGCATTAGACAAGGAGGTAGCAACCCCCTTATATAGGTAAGAGCATTGCTCCAATTGTTGTCTCCAATCAATATGGGACAACAAAGGAGCCAACCACTCAACAATTTCCACCTTGGCGACTTTGGTTGATCCCACAACCACGTTCCATCTCAATAAAGATCTCCTAAAAATAACATAACTCTTAATATAGAAAATTATCATGCTTCATAGCATCATGCTCCACCATAAAAGCATACTCACTCAAAATAAACCAATTCTAAGCCTTTTACTTCGACACATGTCGAAAATAACCTTGCTGAAAAATTATGGTGCAACTCTCATGTTTGGCTTTCCTGGAAGTTCATCAGCCATCGACATAAATTTCACCACACATC